>CAUEHS010000568.1:0-25729 GCA_958510865.1 Myrrha octodecimguttata | reverse complement strand
CTTACCCTTACCCTTACCCTTACCCTTACCCTTGCTTTTACCCTTAAGCTTACCCTTACCCTTACCCTTACCCTTACCCTTAAGCTTACCCTTACCCTTACCCTTACCCTTACCCTTACCCTTACCCTTACCCTTACCCTTACCCTTACCCTTACCCTTACCCTTACCCTTACCCTTACCCTTACCCTTACCCTTGCTTTTACCCTTAAGCTTACCCTTACCCTTACCCTTAACCTTACCCTTACCCTTACCCTTACCCTTACCCTTACCCTTGCTTTTACCCTTAGGCTTACCCTTACCTTTACCCTTACCCTTACCCTTACCCTTACCCTTACCCATACCCTTACCCTTACCCTTACCCTTACCCTTGCTTTTACCCTTAAGCTTACCCTTACCCTTACCCTAACCCTTACCCTTACCCTTACTCTTGCTTTTACCCTTAAGCTTACCCTTACCCTTACCCTTACCCTTACCCTTACCCTTGCTTTTACCCTTAGGCTTACCCTTACCCTTTCCCTTACCCTTACCCTTGCTTTTACCCTTAAGCTTACCCTTACCCTTACCCTTACCCTTACCCTTACCCTTACCCTTACCCTTACCCTTACCCTTACCCTTACCCTTACCCTTACCCTTACCCTTACCCTTACCCTAACCCTTACCCCTACCCTTACCCTTACCCTTACCCTTGCTTTTACCCTTAGGCTTACCCTTACCTTTACCCTTACCCTTACCCTTACCCTTACCCTTACCCTTACCCTTACCCTTGCTTTTACCCTTAAGCTTACCCTTACCCTTACCCTTACCCTTACCCTTTCCCTTACCCTTACCCTTACCCTCACCCTTGCTTTTACCCTCAAGCTTACCCTTACCCTTACCCTTACCCTTACCCTTGCTTTTACCCTTAAGCTTACCCTTACCCTTACCCTTACCCTTACCCTAACCCTTACCCTTACCCTTACCCTTACCCTTACCCTTACCCTTACCCTTACCCTTACCCTTACCCTTGCTTTTACCCTTAAGCTTACCCTTACCCTTATCCTTACCCTTACCCTTACCCTTACCCTTACCCTTACCCTTACCCTCACCCTTGCTTTTACCCTTAAGCTTACCCTTACCCTTACCCTTACCCTTACCCTTACCCTTACCCTTGCTTTTACCCTTAAGCTTACCCTCACCCTTACCCTTACCCTTACCCTTACCCTTGCTTTTACCCTTAGGCTTACCCTTACCCTTACCCTTACCCTTACCCTTGCTTTTACCCTTAAGCTTACCCTTACCCTTACCCTTACCCTTACTCTTACCCTCACCCTTACCCTTACCCTTACCCTTGCTTTTACCCTTAGGCTTACCCTTACCTTTACCCTTACCCTTACCCTTACCCTTACCCTTACCCTTACCCTTACCCTTACCCTTACCCTTACCCTTGCTTTTACCCTTAAGCTTACCCTTACCCTTACCCTTACCCTTACCCTTAACCTTACCCTTACCCTTGCTTTTACCCTTAAGCTCACCCTTACCCTTACCCTTACCCTTACCCTTACACTTACCCTTACCCTGACCCTTACCCTTGCTTTTACCCTTAAGCTTACCCTTACCCTTACCCTTACCCTTACCCTTAAGCTTACCCTTACCCTTACCCTTACCCTTACCCTTACCCTTACCCTTACCCTTGCTTTTACCCTTAAGCTTACCCTTACCCTTACCCTTACCCTTACCCTTACCCTTGCTTTTACCCTTAAGCTTACCCTTACCCTTACCCTTACCCTTACCCTTAAGCTTACCCTTACCCTTACCCTTACCCTTACCCTTACCCTTACCCTTACCCTTGCTTTTACCCTTAAGCTTACCCTTACCCTTACCCTTACCCTTACCCTAACCCTTACCCTTAACCTTACCCTTATCCTTACCCTTACCCTTACCCTTACCCTTGCTTTTACCCTTAGGCTTACCCTTACCTTTACCCTTACCATTACCCTTACCCTTACCCTTACCCTTACCCTTACCCTTACCCTTACCCTTACCCTTGCTTTTACCCTTAAGCTTACCCTTACCCTTACCCTTACCCTTACCCTTACCCTTACCCTTACCCTTACCCTTACCCTTACCCTTACCCTTACCCTTACCCTTGCTTTTACCCTTAAGCTTACCCTTACCCTTACCCTTACCCTTACCCTTACCCTTACCCTTACCCTTACCCTTGCTTTTACCCTTAAGCTTACCCTTACCCTTACCCTTACTCTTACCCTTACCCTTACCCTTACCCTTACCCTTGCTTTTACCCTTAAGCTTACCCTTACCCTTACCTTTACCCTTACCCTTACCCTTACCCTTACCCTTACCCTTACCCTTACCCTTACCCTTACCCTTACCCTTACCCTTACCCTTACCCTTACCCTTACCCTTACCCTTGCTTTTACCCTTACCTTTAGCCTTACCCTTACTCTTACCCTTACCCTTACCCTTACCCTTACCCTTGCTTTTACCCTTAAGCTTACCCTTACCCTTACCCTTACCCTTACCCTTACCCTTACCCTTACCCTTGCTTTTACCCTTAAGCTTACCCTTACCCTTACCCTTACACTTACCCTTGCTTTTACCCTTAGGCTTACCCCTACCCTTACCCTTACCCTTACCCTTAAGCTTACCCTTACCCTTACCCTTACCCTTACCCTTACCCTTACCCTTACCCTTACCCTTACCCTTACCCTTGCTTTTACCCTTAAGCTTACCCTTACCCTTACCCTTACCCTTACCCTTACCCTTACCCTTACCCTTACCCTTACCCTTACCCTTACCCTTACCCTTACCCTTACCCTTACCCTTACCCTTACCCTTACCCTTACCCTTACCCTTGCTTTGACCCTTAGGCTTACCCTTACCTTTACCCCTACCCTTACCCTTACCCTTACCCTTACCCTTACCCTTACCCTTACCCTTACCCTTGCTTTTACCCTTAAGCTTACCCTTACCCTTACCCTTACCCTTACCCTTACCCTTACCCTTGCTTTTACCCTTAAGCTTACCCTTACCCTTACCCTTACCCTTACCCTTACCCTTGCTTTTACCCTTAGGCTTACCCTTACCCTTACCCTTACCCTTACCCTTGCTTTTACCCTTAAGCTTACCCTTACCCTTACCCTTACTCTTACCCTTACCCTTACCCTTACCCTTACCCTTACCCTTACCCTTACCCTTACCCTTAACCTTACCCTTACCCTTACCCTTACCCTTACCCTTGCTTTTACCCTTAGGCTTACCCTTACCTTTACCCTTACCCTAACCCTTACCCTTACCCTTACCCTTACCCTTACCCTTACCCTTACCCTTACCCTTGCTTTTACCCTTAAGCTTACCCTTACCCTTACCCTTACCCTTACCCTTACCCTTACCCTTGCTTTTACCCTTAAGCTTACCCTTACCCTTACCCTTACCCTTACCCTTACCCTTACCCTTACCCTTACCCTTACCCTTACCCTTACCCTTACCCTTGCTTTTACCCTTAAGCTTACCCTTACCCTTACCCTTACCCTTACCCTTACCCTTACCCTTACCCTTACCCTTACCCTTACCCTTATCCTTGCTTTTACCCTTAGGCTTACCCTTACCTTTACCCTTACCCTTACCCTTACCCTTACCCTTACCCTTACCCTTGCTTTTACCCTTAAGCTTACCCTTACCCTTACCCTTACCCTTACCCTTAAGCTTACCCTTACCCTTACCCTTACCCTTACCCTTACCCTTACCCTTACCCTTACCCTTACCCTTACCCTTACCCTTGCTTTTACCTTTAAGCTTACCCTTACCCTTACCCTTACCCTTACCCTTACCCTTGCTTTTACCCTTAAGCTTACCCTTACCTTTACCCTTACCCTTACCCTTAAGCTTTCCCTTACCCTTACCCTTACCCTTACCCTTACCCTTACCCTTACCCTTACCCTTACCCTTACCCTTACCCTTACCCTTACCCTTACCCTTACCCTTACCCTTACCCTTACCCTTGCTTTTACCCTTAAGCTTACCCTTACCCTTACCCTTACCCTTACCCTTAAGCTTACCCTTACCCTTACCCTTACCCTTACCCTCACCCTTACCCTTACCCTTGCTTTTACCCTTAAGCTTACCCTTACCCTTACCCTTACCCTTACCCTTAAGCTTACCCTTACCCTTACCCTTACCCTTACCCTTACCCTTACCCTTGCTTTTACCCTTAAGCTTACCCTTACCCTTACCCTTACCCTTAAGCTTACCCTTACCCTTACCCTTACCCTTACCCTTACCCTTACCCTTACCCTTACCCTTGCTTTTACCCTTAAGCTTACCCTTACCCTTACCCTTACCCTTACCCTTGCTTTTACCCTTAAGCTTACCCTTACCCTTACCCTTACCCTTACCCTTAAGCTTACCCTTACCCTTACCCTTACCCTTACCCTTACCCTTACCCTTACCCTTACCCTTACCCTTACCCTTACCCTTACCCTTACCCTTACCCTTACCCTTGCTTTTACCCTTAAGCTTACCCTTACCCTTACCCTTAACCTTACCCTTACCCTTACCCTTACCCTTACCCTTACCCTTGCTTTTACCCTTAGGCTTACCCTTACCTTTACCCTTACCCTTACCCTTACCCTTACCCTTACCCATACCCTTACCCTTACCCTTACCCTTACCCTTGCTTTTACCCTTAAGCTTACCCTTACCCTTACCCTTACCCTTACCCTTACCCTTACTCTTGCTTTTACCCTTAAGCTTACCCTTACCCTTACCCTTACCCTTACCCTTACCCTTGCTTTTACCCTTAGGCTTACCCTTACCCTTTCCCTTACCCTTACCCTTGCTTTTACCCTTAAGCTTACCCTTACCCTTACCCTTACCCTTACCCTTACCCTTACCCTTACCCTTACCCTTGCTTTTACCCTTAAGCTTACCCTTACCCTTACCCTTACCCTTACCCTTGCTTTTACCCTTAAGCTTACCCTTACCCTTACCCTTACCCTTACCCTTAAGCTTACCCTTACCCTTTCCCTTACCCTTACCCTTGCTTTTACCCTTAGGCTTACCCTTACCTTTACCCTTACCCTTACCCTTACCCTTACCCTTACCCATACCCTTACCCTTACCCTTACCCTTACCCTTGCTTTTACCCTTAGGCTTACCCTTACCTTTACCCTTACCCTTACCCTTACCCTTACCCTTACCCTTACCCTTACCCTTGCTTTTACCCTTAAGCTTACCCTTACCCTTACCCTTACCCTTACCCTTTCCCTTACCCTTACCCTTACCCTCACCCTTGCTTTTACCCTCAAGCTTACCCTTACCCTTACCCTTACCCTTACCCTTGCTTTTACCCTTAAGCTTACCCTTACCCTTACCCTTACCCTTACCCTAACCCTTACCCTTACCCTTACCCTTACCCTTACCCTTACCCTTACCCTTACCCTTACCCTTGCTTTTACCCTTAAGCTTACCCTTACCCTTATCCTTACCCTTACCCTTACCCTTACCCTTACCCTTACCCTCACCCTTGCTTTTACCCTTAAGCTTACCCTTACCCTTACCCTTACCCTTACCCTTACCCTTACCCTTGCTTTTACCCTTAAGCTTACCCTCACCCTTACCCTTACCCTTACCCTTACCCTTACCCTTGCTTTTACCCTTAGGCTTACCCTTACCCTTACCCTTACCCTTACCCTTGCTTTTACCCTTAAGCTTACCCTTACCCTTACCCTTACCCTTACTCTTACCCTTACCCTTACCCTTACCCTTACCCTTGCTTTTACCCTTAGGCTTACCCTTACTTTTACCCTTACCCTTACCCTTACCCTTACCCTTACCCTTACCCTTACCCTTACCCTTACCCTTACCCTTACCCTTACCCTTACCCTTGCTTTTACCCTTAAGCTTTCCCTTACCCTTACCCTTACCCTTACCCTTAACCTTACCCTTACCCTTGCTTTTACCCTTAAGCTCACCCTTACCCTTACCCTTACCCTTACCCTTACACTTACCCTTACCCTGACCCTTACCCTTGCTTTTACCCTTAAGCTTACCCTTACCCTTACCCTTACCCTTACCCTTAAGCTTACCCTTACCCTTACCCTTACCCTTACCCTTACCCTTACCCTTACCCTTGCTTTTACCCTTAAGCTTACCCTTACCCTTACCCTTACCCTTACCCTTACCCTTGCTTTTACCCTTAAGCTTACCCTTACCCTTACCCTTACCCTTACCCTTAAGCTTACCCTTACCCTTACCCTTACCCTTACCCTTACCCTTACCCTCACCCTTGCTTTTACCCTTAAGCTTACCCTTACCCTTACCCTTACCCTTACCCTAACCCTTACCCTTAACCTTACCCTTATCCTTACCCTTACCCTTACCCTTACCCTTGCTTTTACCCTTAGGCTTACCCTTACCTTTACCCTTACCATTACCCTTACCCTTACCCTTACCCTTACCCTTACCCTTACCCTTACCCTTACCCTTACCCTTACCCTTGCTTTTACCCTTAAGCTTACCCTTACCCTTACCCTTACACTTACCCTTACCCTTACCCTTACCCTTACCCTTACCCTTACCCTTACCCTTGCTTTTACCCTTAAGCTTACCCTTACCCTTACCCTTACCCTTACCCTTACCCTTACCCTTACCCTTACCCTTACCCTTACCCTTACCCTTGCTTTTACCCTTAAGCTTACCCTTACCCTTACCCTTACTCTTACCATTACCCTTACCCTTACCCTTACCCTTGCTTTTACCCTTAAGCTTACCCTTACCCTTACCTTTACCCTTACCCTTACCCTTACCCTTACCCTTACCCTTACCCTTACCCTTACCCTTACCCTTACGCTTACCCTTACCCTTACCCTTACCCTTACCCTTACCCTTGCTTTTACCCTTAGGCTTACCCTTACCTTTAGCCTTACCCTTACTCTTACCCTTACCCTTACCCTTACCCTTACCCTTGCTTTTACCCTTAAGCTTACCCTTACCCTTACCCTTACCCTTACCCTTACCCTTACCCTTACCCTTGCTTTTACCCTTAAGCTTACCCTTACCCTTACCCTTACACTTACCCTTGCTTTTACCCTTAGGCTTACCCCTACCCTTACCCTTACCCTTACCCTTAAGCTTACCCTTACCCTTACCCTTACCCTTACCCTTACCCTTACCCTTACCCTTACCCTTACCCTTACCCTTACCCTTACCCTTGCTTTTACCCTTAAGCTTACCCTTACCCTTACCCTTACCCTTACCCTTACCCTTACCCTTACCCTTACCCTTACCCTTACCCTTACCCTTACCCTTACCCTTACCCTTACCCTTACCCTTACCCTTACCCTTGCTTTGACCCTTAGGCTCACCCTTACCTTTACCCCTACCCTTACCCTTACCCTTACCCTTACCCTTACCCTAACCCTTACCCTTGCTTTTACCTTTAAGCTTACCCTTACCCTTACCCTTACCCTTACCCTTACCCTTACCCTTACCCTTACCCTTACCCTTGCTTTTACCCTCAAGCTTACCCTTACCCTTACCCTTACCCTTACCCTTGCTTTTACCCTTAGGCTTACCCTTACCCTTACCCTTACCCTTACCCTTGCTTTTACCCTTAAGCTTACCCTTACCCTTACCCTTACCCTTACCCTTACCCTTACCCTTACCCTTACCCTTACCCTTACCCTTACCCTTACCCTTACCCTTGCTTTTACCCTTAGGCTTACCCTTACCTTTACCCTTACCCTTACCCTTACCCTTACCCTTACCCTTACCCTTACCCTTACCCTTACCCTTACCCTTACCCTTACCCTTACCCTTGCTTTTACCCTTAAGCTTACCCTTACCCTTACCCTTACCCTTACCCTTACCCTTACCCTTGCTTTTACCCTTAAGCTTACCCTTACCCTTACCCTTACCCTTACCCTCACCCTTACCCTTACCCTTACCCTTGCTTATACCCTTAAGCTTACCCTTACCCTTACCCTTACCCTTACCCTTACCCTTACCCTTACCCTTACCCTTACCCTTACCCTTACCCTTACCCTTACCCTTACCCTTACCCTTACCCTTACCCTTGCTTTTACCCTTAGGCTTACCCTTACCTTTACCCTTACCCTTACCCTTACCCTTACCCTTACCCTTACCCTTACCCTTGCTTTTACCCTTAAGCTTACCCTTACCCTTACCCTTACCCTTACCCTTACCCTTACCCTAACCCTTACCCTTGCTTTTACCCTTAAGCTTACCCTTACCCTTACCCTTACCCTTACCCTTACCCTTACCCTTACCCTTACCCTTACCCTTACCCTTACCCTTGCTTTTACCCTTAAGCTTACCCTTACCCTTACCCTTACCCTTACCCTTACCCTTACCCTTACCCTTACCCTTACCCTTATCCTTACCCTTGCTTTTACCCTTAAGCTTACACTTACCCTTACCCTTACCCTTACCCTTACCCTTACCCTTACCCTTACCCTTACCCTTACCCTTGCTTTTACTCTTAGGCTTACCCTTACCTTCACCCTTACCCTTACCCTTACCCTTACCCTTGCTTTTACCCTTAAGCTTACCCTTACCCTTACCCTTACCCTTACCCTTACCCTTACCCTTACCCTTACCCTTGCTTTTACCCTTAAGCTTACCCTTACCCTTACCCTTAACCTTACCCTTACCCTTGCTTTTACCCTTAGGCTTACCCTTACCCTTACCCTTACCCTTACCCTTGCTTTTACCCTTAAGCTTACCCTTACCCTTACCCTTACCCTTACCCTTACCCTTACCCTTACCCTTACCCTTACCCTTACCCTTACCCTTGCTTTTACCCTTAAGCTTACCCTTACCCTTACCCTTACCCTTACCCTAACCCTTACCCTTAACCTTACCCTTATCCTTACCCTTACCCTTACCCTTACCCTTGCTTTTACCCTTAGGCTTACCCTTACCTTTACCCTTACCATTACCCTTACCCTTACCCTTACCCTTACCCTTACCCTTACCCTTACCCTTACCCTTGCTTTTACCCTTAAGCTTACCCTTACCCTTACCCTTACCCTTACCCTTACCCTTACCCTTACCCTAACCCTTACCCTTACCCTTACCCTTGCTTTTACCCTTAAGCTTACCCTTACCCTTACCCTTACCCTTACCCTTACCCTTACCCTTACCCTTACCCTTACCCTTACCCTTGCTTTTACCCTTAAGCTTACCCTTACCCTTACCCTTACTCTTACCCTTACCCTTACCCTTACCCTTACCCTTGCTTTTACCCTTAAGCTTACCCTTACCCTTACCTTTACCCTTACCCTTACCCTTACCCTTACCCTTACCCTTACCCTTACCCTTACCCTTACCCTTACCCTTACCCTTACCCTTACCCTTACCCTTGCTTTTACCCTTAGGCTTACCCTTACCTTTAGCCTTACACTTACTCTTACCCTTACCCTTACCCTTACCCTTACCCTTGCTTTTACCCTTAAGCTTACCCTTACCCTTACCCTTACCCTTACCCTTACCCTTACCCTTACCCTTACCCTTGCTTTTACCCTTTAGCTTACCCTTACCCTTACCCTTACACTTACCCTTGCTTTTACCCTTAGGCTTACCCCTACCCTTACCCTTACCCTTACCCTTAAGCTTACCCTTACCCTTACCCTTACCCTTACCCTTACCCTTACCCTTACCCTTACCCTTACCCTTACCCTTACCCTTGCTTTTACCCTTAAGCTTACCCTTACCCTTACCCTTACCCTTACCCTTACCCTTACCCTTACCCTTACCCTTACCCTTACCCTTACCCTTGCTTTGACCCTTAGGCTTACCCTTACCTTTACCCCTACCCTTACCCTTACCCTTACCCTTACCCTTACCCTTACCCTTACCCTTGCTTTTACCCTTAAGCTTACCCTTACCCTTACCCTTACCCTTACCCTTACCCTTACCCTTACCCTTACCCTTGCTTTTACCCTTAAGCTTACCCTTACCCTTACCCTTACCCTTACCCTTACCCTTGCTTTTACCCTTAGGCTTACCCTTACCCTTACCCTTACCCTTACCCTTGCTTTTACCCTTAAGCTTACCCTTACCCTTACCCTTACCCTTACCCTTACCCTTACCCTTACCCTTACCCTTACCCTTACCCTTACCCTTACCCTTACCCTTACCCTTGCTTTTACCCTTAGGCTTACCCTTACCTTTACCCTTACCCTTACCCTTACCCTTACCCTTACCCTTACCCTTACCCTTACCCTCACCCTTACCCTTACCCTTACCCTTACCCTTACCCTTGCTTTTACCCTTAAGCTTACCCTTACCCTTACCCTTACCCTTACCCTTACCTTTACCCTTACCCTTGCTTTTACCCTTAAGCTTACCCTTACCCTTACCCTTACCCTTACCCTCACCCTTACCCTTACCCTTACCCTTGCTTATACCCTTAAGCTTACCCTTACCCTTACCCTTACCCTTACCCTTACCCTTACCCTTACCCTTACCCTTACCCTTACCCTTACCCTTACCCTTACCCTTACCCTTGCTTTTACCCTTAGGCTTACCCTTACCTTTACCCTTACCTTTACCCTTACCCTTACCCTTACCCTTACCCTTACCCTTGCTTTTACCCTTAAGCTTACCTTTACCCTTACCCTTACCCTTACCCTTACCCTAACCCTTACCCTTGCTTTTACCCTTAAGCTTACCCTTACCCTTACCCTTACCCTTACCCTTACCCTTACCCTTACCCTTACCCTTACCCTTACCCTTACCCTTGCTTTTACCCTTAAGCTTACCCTTACCCTTACCCTTACCCTTACCCTTACCCTTACCCTTACCCTTACCCTTATCCTTACCCTTGCTTTTACCCTTAAGCTTACACTTACCCTTACCCTTACCCTTACCCTTACCCTTACCCTTACCCTTACCCTTACCCTTACCCTTACCCTTACCCTTGCTTTTACTCTTAGGCTTACCCTTACCTTTACCCTTACCCTTACCCTTACCCTTACCCTTGCTTTTACCCTTAAGCTTACCCTTACCCTTACCCTTACCCTTACCCTTACCCTTACCCTTACCCTTACCCTTACCCTTGCTTTTACCCTTAAGCTTACCCTTACCCTTACCCTTAACCTTACCCTTACCCTTGCTTTTACCCTTAGGCTTACCCTTACCCTTACCCTTACCCTTACCCTTGCTTTTACCCTTAAGCTTACCCTTACCCTTACCCTTACTCTTACCCTTACCCTTACCCTTACCCTCACCCTTACCCTTACCCTTACCCTTACCCTTACCCTTACCCTTACCCTTACCCTTACCCTTGCTTTTACCCTTAGGCTTACCCTTACCTTTACCCTTACCCTAACCCTTACCCTTACCCTTACCCTTACCCTTACCCTTGCTTTTACCCTTAAGCTTACCCATACCCTTACCCTTACCCTTACCCTTACCCTTACCCTTACCCTTACCCTTACCCTTACCCTTGCTTTTACCCTTAAGCTTACCCTTACCCTTACCCTTACCCTTACCCTTACCCTTACCCTTACCCTTACCCTTACCCTTACCCTTACCCTTACCCTTACCCTTGCTTTTACCCTTAAGCTTACCCTTACCCTTACCCTTACCCTTACCCTTACCCTTACACTTACCCTTGATTTTACCCTTAGGCTTACCCTTACCTTTACCCTTATCCTTACCCTTACCCTTACCCTTACCCTTGCTTTTACCCTTAAGCTTACCCTTACCCTTACCCTTACCCTTAAGATTACCCTTACCCTTACCCTTACCCTTACCCTTACCCTTACCCTTACCCTTACCCTTACCCTTGCTTTTACCCTTAAGCTTACCCTTACCCTTACCCTTACCCTTACCCTTACCCTTACCCTTGCTTTTACCCTTAAGCTTACCCTTACCCTTACCCTTACCCTTACCCTTAAGCTTACCCTTACCCTTACCCTTACCCTTACCCTTACCCTTACCCTTACCCTTACCCTTACCCTTACCCTTACCCTTACCCTTACCCTTACCCTTACCCTTGCTTTTACCCTTAAGCTTACCCTTACCCTTACCCTTACCCTTACCCTTAAGCTTACCCTTACCCTTACCCTTACCCTTACCCTTACCCTTATCCTTACCCTTACCCTTGCTTTTACCCTTAAGCTTACCCTTACCCTTACCCTTACCCTTACCCTTGCTTTTACCCTTAAGCTTACCCTTACCCTTACCCTTACCCTTACCCTTAAGCTTACCCTTACCCTTACCCTTACCCTTACCCTTACCCTTACCCTTACCCTTACCCTTACCCTTACCCTTGCTTTTACCCTTAAGCTTACCCTTACCCTTACCCTTACCCTTACCCTTACCCTTACCCTTACCCTTACCCTTACCCTTGCTTTTACCCTTAGGCTTACCCTTACCTTTACCCTTACCCTTACCCTTACCCTTACCCTTACCCTTACCCTTACCCTTACCCTTACCCTTGCTTTTACCCTTAAGCTTACCCTTACCCTTACCCTTACCCTTACCCTTACCCTTGCTTTTACCCTTAAGCTTACCCTTACCCTTACCCTTACCCTTACCCTTACCCTTACACTTACCCTTGATTTTACCCTTAGGCTTACCCTTACCTTTACCCTTATCCTTACCCTTACCCTTACCCTTACCCTTGCTTTTACCCTTAAGCTTACCCTTACCCTTACCCTTACCCTTAAGATTACCCTTACCCTTACCCTTACCCTTACCCTTACCCTTACCCTTACCCTTACCCTTACCCTTACCCTTACCCTTGCTTTTACCCTTAAGCTTACCCTTACCCTTACCCTTACCCTTACCCTTACCCTTACCCTTGCTTTTACCCTTAAGCTTACCCTTACCCTTACCCTTACCCTTACCCTTACCCTTAAGCTTACCCTTACCCTTACCCTTACCCTTACCCTTACCCTTACCCTTACCCTTACCCTTACCCTTACCCTTACCCTTACCCTTACCCTTACCCTTACCCTTACCCTTGCTTTTACCCTTAAGCTTACCCTTACCCTTACCCTTACCCTTACCCTTAAGCTTACCCTTACCCTTACCCTTACCCTTACCCTTACCCTTAACCTTACCCTTGCTTTTACCCTTAAGCTTACCCTTACCCTTACCCTTACCCTTACCCTTAAGCTTACCCTTACCCTTACCCTTACCCTTACCCTTACCCTTGCTTTTACCCTTAAGCTTACCCTTACCCTTACCCTTACCCTTACCCTTAAGCTTACCCTTACCCTTACCCTTACCCTTACCCTTACCCTTATCCTTACCCTTACCCTTGCTTTTACCCTTAAGCTTACCCTTACCCTTACCCTTACCCTTACCCTTGCTTTTACCCTTAAGCTTACCCTTACCCTTACCCTTACCCTTACCCTTAAGCTTACCCTTACCCTTACCCTTACCCTTACCCTTACCCTTACCCTTACCCTTACCCTTACCCTTACCCTTACCCTTGCTTTTACCCTTAAGCTTACCCTTACCCTTACCCTTACCCTTACCCTTACCCTTACCCTTACCCTTACCCTTACCCTTGCTTTTACCCTTAGGCTTACCCTTACCTTTACCCTTACCCTTACCCTTACCCTTACCCTTACCCTTACCCTTACCCTTACCCTTGCTTTTACCCTTAAGCTTACCCTTACCCTTACCCTTACCCTTACCCTTACCCTTATTCTTGCTTTTACCCTTAAGCTTACCCTTACCCTTACCCTTACCCTTACCCTTACCCTTACCCTTGCTTTTACGCTTAGGCTTACCCTTACCCTTACCCTTACCCTTACCCTTGCTTTTACCCTTAAGCTTACCCTTACCCTTACCCTTACCCTTACCCTTACCCTTACCCTTACCCTTACCCTTACCCTTACCCTTACCCTTACCCTTACCCTTACCCTTACCCTTACCCTTACCCTTACCCTTACCCTTACCCTTACCCTTGCTTTTACCCTTAGGCTTACCCTTACCTTTACCCTTACCCTTACCCTTACCCTTACCCTTGCTTTTACCCTTAAGCTTACCCTTACCCTTACCCTTACCCTTACCCTTACCCTTACCCTTACCCTTACCCTTACCCTTACCCTTACCCTTACCCTTACCCTTACCCTTGCTTTTACCCTTAAGCTTACCCTTACCCTTACCCTTACCCTTACCCTCACCCTTACCCTTACCCTTACCCTTACCCTCACCCTTGCTTTTACCCTTAAGCTTACCCTTACTCTTACCCTTACCCTTACCCTTACCCTTGCTTTTACCCTTAAGCTTACCCTTACCCTTACCCTTACCCTTACCCTCACCCTTACCCTTACCCTTACCCTTGCTTATACCCTTAAGCTTACCCTTACCCTTACCCTTACCCTTACCCTTACCCTTACCCTTACCCTTACCCTTACCCTTACCCTTACCCTTACCCTTACCCTTACCCTTGCTTTTACCCTTAGGCTTACCCTTACCTTTACCCTTACCCTTACCCTTACCCTTACCCTTACCCTTACCCTTACCCTTGCTTTTACCCTTAAGCTTACCTTTACCCTTACCCTTACCCTTACCCTTACCCTTACCCTAACCCTTACCCTTGCTTTTACCCTTAAGCTTACCCTTACCCTTACCCTTACCCTTACCCTTACCCTTACCCTTACCCTTACCCTTACCCTTGCTTTTACCCTTAAGCTTACCCTTACCCTTACCCTTACCCTTACCCTTACCCTTACCCTTACCCTTATCCTTACCCTTGCTTTTACCCTTAAGCTTACACTTACCCTTACCCTTACCCTTACCCTTACCCTTACCCTTACCCTTACCCTTACCCTTACCCTTGCTTTTACTCTTAGGCTTACCCTTACCTTTACCCTTACCCTTACCCTTACCCTTGCTTTTACCCTTAAGCTTACCCTTACCCTTACCCTTACCCTTACCCTTACCCTTACCCTTACCCTTGCTTTTACCCTTAAGCTTACCCTTACCCTTACCCTTAACCTTACCCTTACCCTTGCTTTTACCCTTAGGCTTACCCTTACCCTTACCCTTACCCTTACCCTTGCTTTTACCCTTAAGCTTACCCTTACCCTTACCCTTACTCTTACCCTTACCCTTACCCTTACCCTCACCCTTACCCTTACCCTTACCCTTACCCTTACCCTTACCCTTACCCTTACCCTTACCCTTGCTTTTACCCTTAGGCTTACCCTTACCTTTACCCTTACCCTAACCCTTACCCTTACCCTTACCCTTACCCTTACCCTTGCTTTTACCCTTAAGCTTACCCATACCCTTACCCACACCCTTACCCTTACCCTTACCCTTACCCTTACCCTTACCCTTACCCTTGCTTTTACCCTTAAGCTTACCCTTACCCTTACCCTTACCCTTACCCTTACCCTTACCCTTACCCTTACCCTTACCCTTACCCTTACCCTTACCCTTACCCTTACCCTTGCTTTTACCCTTAAGCTTACCCTTACCCTTACCCTTACCCTTACCCTTACCCTTACCCTTACCCTTACACTTACCCTTGATTTTACCCTTAGGCTTACCCTTACCTTTACCCTTATCCTTACCCTTACCCTTACCCTTACCCTTGCTTTTACCCTTAAGCTTACCCTTACCCTTACCCTTACCCTTAAGATTACCCTTACCCTTACCCTTACCCTTACCCTTACCCTTACCCTTACCCTTTCCCTTACCCTTGCTTTTACCCTTAAGCTTACCCTTACCCTTACCCTTACCCTTACCCTTACCCTTACCCTTGCTTTTACCCTTAAGCTTACCCTTACCCTTACCCTTACCCTTACCCTTAAGCTTACCCTTACCCTTACCCTTACCCTTACCCTTACCCTTACCCTTACCCTTACCCTTACCCTTACCCTTACCCTTACCCTTACCCTTACCCTTACCCTTACCCTTACCCTTACCCTTGCTTTTACCCTTAAGCTTACCCTTACCCTTACCCTTACCCTTACCCTTAAGCTTACCCTTACCCTTACCCTTACCCTTACCCTTACCCTTAACCTTACCCTTGCTTTTACCCTTAAGCTTACCCTTACCCTTACCCTTACCCTTACCCTTAAGCTTACCCTTACCCTTACCCTTACCCTTACCCTTACCCTTGCTTTTACCCTTAAGCTTACCCTTACCCTTACCCTTACCCTTACCCTTAAGCTTACCCTTACCCTTACCCTTACCCTTACCCTTACCCTTATCCTTACCCTTACCCTTGCTTTTACCCTTAAGCTTACCCTTACCCTTACCCTTACCCTTACCCTTGCTTTTACCCTTAAGCTTACCCTTACCCTTACCCTTACCCTTACCCTTAAGCTTACCCTTACCCTTACCCTTACCCTTACCCTTACCCTTACCCTTACCCTTACCCTTACCCTTACCCTTGCTTTTACCCTTAAGCTTACCCTTACCCTTACCCTTACCCTTACCCTTACCCTTACCCTTACCCTTACCCTTGCTTTTACCCTTAGGCTTACCCTTACCTTTACCCTTACCCTTACCCTTACCCTTACCCTTACCCTTACCCTTACCCTTGCTTTTACCCTTAAGCTTACCCTTACCCTTACCCTTACCCTTACCCTTACCCTTATTCTTGCTTTTACCCTTAAGCTTACCCTTACCCTTACCCTTACCCTTACCCTTACCCTTGCTTTTACCCTTAGGCTTACCCTTACCCTTACCCTTACCCTTACCCTTGCTTTTACCCTTAAGCTTACCCTTACCCTTACCCTTACCCTTACCCTTACCCTTACCCTTACCCTTACCCTTACCCTTACCCTTACCCTTACCCTTACCCTTACCCTTACCATTACCCTTACCCTTACCCTTGCTTTTACCCTTAGGCTTACCCTTACCTTTACCCTTACCCTTACCCTTACCCTTACCCTTGCTTTTACCCTTAAGCTTACCCTTACCCTTACCCTTACCCTTACCCTTACCCTTACCCTTACCCTTACCCTTACCCTTACCCTTACCCTTGCTTTTACCCTTAAGCTTACCCTTACCCTTACCCTTACCCTTACCCTCACCCTTACCCTTACCCTTACCCTTACCCTCACCCTTGCTTTTACCCTTAAGCTTACCCTTACCCTTACCCTTACCCTTACCCTTACCCTTGCTTTTACCCTTAAGCTTACCCTTACCCTTACCCTTACCCTTACCCTTACCCTTGCTTTTACCCTTAGGCTTACCCTTACCCTTACCCATACCCTTACCCTTGCTTTTACCCTTAAGCTTACCCTTACCCTTACCCTTACCCTTACTCTTAACCTTACCCTTACCCTTACCCTTACCCTTGCTTTTACCCTTAGGCTTACCCTTACCTTTACCCTTACCCTTACCCTTACCCTTACCCTTACCCTTACCCTTACCCTTAGCCTTACCCTTACCCTTGCTTTTACCCTTAAGCTTACCCTTACCCTTACCCTTACCCTTACCCTTACCCTTACCTTTACCCTTACCCTTGCTTTTACCCTTAAGCTCACCCTTACCCTTACCCTTGCTTTTACACTTAAGCTTACCCTTACCTTTACCCTTACCCTTATTCTTACCCTTACCCTTACCCTTACCCTTACCCTCACACTTACCCTTACCCTTACCCTTACCCTTACCCTTACCCTTACCCTTACCCTTACCCTTACCCTTACCTTTACCCTTACCCTTACCCTTACCCTTACCCTTATCCTTATCCTTATTCTTACTCTTACCCTTACCCTTACCCTTACCCTTACCCTTACCCTTACCCTTAACCTTACCCTTATTCTTACTCTTACCCTTACCCTAACCCTTGCTTTTACCCTTAAGCCTACCCTTACCCTTACCCTTGCTTTTACCCTTAAGCTTACCCTTACCCTTACCCTTACCCTTACCCTTACCCTTACCTTTACCCTTGCTTTTACCCTTAAGCTTACCCTTACCCTTACCCTTACCCTTACCCTTACCCTTACCCTTACCCTTACCCTTACCCTTACCCTTACCCTTACCCTTACCCTTACCCTTACCCTTACCCTTACCCTTACCCTTACCCTTACCCTTACCCTTACCCTTACCCTTACCCTTACCCTTACCCTTACCCTTACCCTTACCCTTACCCTTACCCTTACCCTTACCCTTACCCTTACCCTTACCCTTACCCTTACCCTTACCCTTACCCTTACTCTTACCCTTACCCTTACCCTTACCCTTACCCTTACCCTTACCCTTACCATTACCCTTACGCTTACCCTTACCCTTACCCTTACCCTTACCCTTACCCTTACCCTTACCCTTACCCTTACCCTTACCCTTAACCTTACCCTTATTCCTACTCTTACCCTTACCCTTACCCTTACCCTTACCCTTGCTTTTACCCTTAAGCCTACCCTTACCCTTACCCTTGCTTTTACCCTTAAGCTTACCCTTACCCTTACCCTCACCCTTACCCTTACCCTTACCCTTACCCTTACCCTTGCCCTTACCCTTACCCTTACCCTTACCTTTACCCTTACCCTTACCCTTACCCTTACCCTTACCCTTACCCTTACCCTTACCCTTACCCTTACCCTTACCCTTACCCTTACCCTTACCCTTACCCTTACCCTTACCCTTACCCTTACCCTTACCCTTACCCTTACCCTTACCCTTACCCTTACCCTTACCCTTACCCTTACCCTTACCCTTACCCTTACCCTTACCCTTACCCTTACCCTTACCCTTACCCTTACCCTTACCCTTATTCTTACTCACACCCTTTTACCCTTACCCTTACCCTTACCCTTACCCTTACCCTTACCCTTACCCTTACCCTTACCCTTACCCTTACCCTTACCCTTACCCTTACCCTTACCCTTACCCTTACCCTTACCCTTACCCTTACCCTTACCCTTACCCTTACCCTTACCTTTACCCTTACCCTTACCCTTACCCTTACCCTTACCCTTACCCTTACCCTCACCCTTACCCTTACCCTCACCCTTACCCTTACCTTTACCCTTACCCTTACCCTTACCCTTACCCTTACCCTTACCCTTACCCTTACCCTTACCCTTACCCTTACCCTTACCCTTACCCTTACCCTTATTCTTACCCTTACCCTTACCCTTACCCTTACCCTTGCTTTTACACTTAAGCTTACCCTTACCCTTACCCTTACCCTTATTCTTACCCTTACCCTTACCCTTACCCTTACCCTTACCCTTACCCTTACCCTTACCCTTACCCTTACCCTTACCCTTACCCTTACCCTTACCCTTACCTTTACCCTTACCCTTACCCTTACCCTTACCCTTACCCTTACCCTTATCCTTATTCTTACTCTTACCCTTACCCTTACCCTCGCTTTTACCCTTAGGCTTACCCTTACCTTTACCCTTACCCTTAACCCTACCCTTACCCTTACCCTAGCTTTTACCCTTAAGCTTACCCTTACCCTTACCCTTACCCTTACCCTTACCCTTATTCTTACCCTTACCCTTACCCTTACCCTTACCCTTACCCTTACCCTTACCCTTACTTTTACCCTTACCCTTACCCTTACCCTTATTCCTACTCTTACCCTTACATTTACCCTTGCTTTTACCCTTAAGCTTACCCTTGCCCTTACCCTTACCCTTACCCTTAACCTTACCCTTGCTTTTACCCTTAAGCTTACCCTTACCCTTACCCTTACCCTTACCCTTAAGCTTACCCTTACCCTTACCCTTACCCTTACCCTTACCCTTGCTTTTACCCTTAAGCTTACCCTTACCCTTACCCTTACCCTTACCCTTAAGCTTACCCTTACCCTTACCCTTACCCTTACCCTTACCCTTACCCTTACCCTTACCCTTACCCTTACCCTTGCTTTTACCCTTAAGCTTACCCTTACCCTTACCCTTACCCTTACCCTTGCTTTTACCCTTAAGCTTACCCTTACCCTTACCCTTACCCTTACCCTTAAGCTTACCCTTACCCTTACCCTTACCCTTACCCTTACCCTTACCCTTACCCTTACCCTTACCCTTACCCTTGCTTTTACCCTTAAGCTTACCCTTACCCTTACCCTTACCCTTACCCTTACCCTTACCCTTACCCTTACCCTTGCTTTTACCCTTAGGCTTACCCTTACCTTTACCCTTACCCTTACCCTTACCCTTACCCTTACCCTTACCCTTACCCTTGCTTTTACCCTTAAGCTTACCCTTACCCTTACCCTTACCCTTACCCTTACCCTTATCCTTGCTTTTACCCTTAAGCTTACCCTTACCCTTACCCTTACCCTTACCCTTACCCTTGCTTTTACCCTTAGGCTTACCCTTACCCTTACCCTTACCCTTACCCTTGCTTTTATCCTTAAGCTTACCCTTACCCTTACCCTTACCCTTACCCTTACCCTTACCCTTACCCTTACCCTTACCCTTACCCTTACCCTTACCCTTACCCTTACCCTTACCCTTACCCTTACCCTTACCCTTACCCTTACCCTTACCCTTACCCTTGCTTTTACCCTTAGGCTTACCCTTACCTTTACCCTTACCCTTACCCTTACCCTTACCCTTACCCTTGCTTTTACCCTCAAGCTTACCCTTACCCTTACCCTTACCCTTACCCTTACCCTTACCCTTACCCTTACCCTTGCTTTTACCCTTAAGCTTACCCTTACCCTTACCCTTACCCTTACCCTTACCCTTACCCTTACCCTTACCCTTACCCTTACCCTTACCCTCACCCTTGCTTTTACCCTTAAGCTTACCCTTACCCTTACCCTTACCCTTACCCTTACCCTTACCCTTGCTTTTACCCTTAAGCTTACCCTTACCCTTACCCTTACCCTTACCCTTACCCTTGCTTTTACCCTTAGGCTTACCCTTACCCTTACCCTTACCCTTACCCTTGCTTTTACCCTTAAGCTTACCCTTACCCTTACCCTTACCCTTACTCTTACCCTTACCCTTACCCTTACCCTTACCCTTGCTTTTACCCTTAGGCTTACCCTTACCTTTACCCTTACCCTTACCCTTACCCTTACCCTTACCCTTACCCTTACCCTTACCCTTACCCTTGCTTTTACCCTTAAGCTTACCCTTACCCTTACCCTTACCCTTACCCTTACCCTTACCCTTACCCTTACCCTTACCCTTACCCTTACCCTTACCCTTACCCTTGCTTTTACCCTTAAGCTCACCCTTACCCTTACCCTTACCCTTGCTTTTACACTTAAGCTTACCCTTACCCTTACCCTTACCCTTATTCTTACCCTCACCCTTACCCTTACCCTTACCCTCACCCTTACCCTTAACCTTACCCTTACCCTTACCCTTACCCTTACCCTTACCCTTACCCTTACCTTACCCTTACCCTTACCCTTACCCTTACCCTTACCCTTATCCTTATCCTTATCCTTATTCTTACTCTTACCCTTACCCTTACCCTTACCCTTACCCTAACCCTTACCCTTACCCTTAACCTTACCCTTATTCTTACTCTTACCCTCACCCTAACCCTTGCTTTTACCCTTAAGCCTACCCTTACCCTTACCCTTGCTTTTACCCTTAAGCTTACCCTCACCCTTACCCTTACCCTTACCCTTACCCTTACCTTTACCCTTGCTTTTACCCTTAAGCTTATCCTTACCCTTACCCTTACCCTTACCCTTACCCTTACCCTTACCCTTACCCTTACCCTTACCCTTACCCTTACCCTTACCTTTACCCTTGCTTTTACCCTTAAGCTTATCCTTACCCTTACCCTTACCCTCACCCTTACCCTTACCCTTACCCTTACCCTTACCCTTACCCTTACCCTTACCCTTACCCTTACCCTTACCCTTACCCTTACCCTTACCCTTACCCTTACCCTTACCCTTACCCTTACCCTTACCCTTACCCTTACCCTTACCCTTACTCTTACCCTTACCCTTACCTTTACCCTTACCCTTACCCTTACCCTTACCCTTACCCTTACCCTTACCCTTACCCTTACCCTTACCCTTACCCTTACCCTTACCCTTACCCTTACCCTTACCCTTACCCTTACCCTTAACCTTACCCTTATTCCTACTCTTACCCTTACCCTTACCCTTACCCTTACCCTTGCTTTTACCCTTAAGCCTACCCTTACCCTTACCCTTGCTTTTACCCTTAAGCTTACCCTTACCCTTACCCTTACCCTTACCCTTACCCTTACCCTTACCCTTACCCTTGCCCTTACCCTTACCCTTACCCTTACCTTTACCCTTACCCTTACCCTTACCCTTACCCTTACCCTTACCCTTACCCTTACCCTTACCCTTACCCTTACCCTTACCCTTACCCTTACCCTTACCCTTACCCTTACCCTTACCCTTACCCTTACCCTTACCCTTACCCTTACCCTTACCCTTACCCTTACCCTTACCCTTACCCTTACCCTTACCCTTACCCTTACCCTTACCCTTACCCTTACCCTTACCCTTACCCTTACCCTTATTCTTACTCTCACCCTTTTACCCTTACCCTTACCCTTACCCTTACCCTTACACTTACCCTTACCCTTACCCTTACCCTTACCCTTACCCTTACCTTTACCCTTACCCTTACCCTTACCCTTACCCTTACCCTTACCCTTACCCTTACCCTTACCCTTACCCTTACCCTTACCCTTACCTTTACCCTTACCCTTACCCTTACCCTTACCCTTACCCTTACCCTTACCCTTACCCTTACCCTTACCCTTATTCTCACCCTTACCCTTACCCTTACCCTTACCCTTGCTTTTACACTTAAGCTTACCCTTACCCTTACCCTTACCCTTATTCTTACCCTTACCCTTACCCTTACCCTTACCCTTACCCTTACCCTTACCCTTACCCTTACCCTTACCCTTACCTTCACCCTTACCCTTACCCTTACCCTTACCCTTACCCTTATCCTTATTCTTACTCTTACCCTTACCCTTACCCTGGCTTTTACCCTTAGGCTTACCCTTACCTTTACCCTTACCCTTACCCCTACCCTTACCCTTACCCTAGCTTTTACCCTTAAGCTTACCCTTACCCTTACCCTTACCCTTACCCTTACCCTTATTCTTACCCTTACCCTTACCCTTACCCTTACCCTTACCCTTACCCTTACTTTTACCCTTACCCTTACCCTTACCCTTATTCCTACTCTTACCCTTACATTTACCCTTGCTTTTACCCTTAAGCTTACCCTTGTCCTTACCCTTACCCTTACCCTTACCCTTACCCTTACCCTTACCCTTGCTTTTACCCTTAGGCTTAAGGGTAAAAGCAAGGGTAAGGGTAAGGGTAAGGGTAAGGGTAAGGGTAAGGGTAAGGGTAAGGGTAAGGGTAAGGGTAAGGGTAAGGGTAAGGGTAAGGGTTAGGGTAAGGGTAAGGGTAAGGGTAAGGGTAAGGGTAAGAATAAGGGTTAGGGTAAGGGTAAGGGTAAGCTTAAAGGTGAGGGTAAGGGTAAGGGTAAGGGTAAGGGTAAGGGTAAGGGTAAGGGTAAGGGTAAGGGTAAGGGTAAGGGTAAGGGTAAGGGTAAGGGTAAGGGTAAGGGTAAGGGTAGGGGTAAGGGTAAGGGTAAGGGTGAGGGTAAGGGTAAGGGTAAAGGTAAGGGTAAGCCTAAGGGTAAAAGCAAGGGTAAGGGTAAGGGTAAGGGTAAGGGTAAGGGTAAAGGTAAGGGTGAGCCTAAGGGTAAAAGCAAGGGTAAGGGTAAGGGTAAGGGTAAGGGTAAGGGTAATGGTAAGGGTAAGGGTAAGGGTAAGGGTAAGGGTAAGGGTAAGGGTAAGGGTAAGGTTAAGGGTAAGGGTAAGGGTAAGGGTAAGGGTAAGGGTAAGGGTAAGGGTAAAGGTAAGGGTAAGGGTAAGCTTAAGGGTAAAAGCAAGGGTAAGGGTAAGAGTAAGGGTAAGGGTAAGGGTAAGGGTAAGGGTAAGGGTAAGCGTAAGGGTAAGGGTAAGGGTAAGGGTAAGGGTAGGGGTAAGGGTAAGGGTAAGGGTAAGGGTAAGGGTAAGGGTAAAGGTAAGGGTAAGCCTAAGGGTAAAAGCAAGGGTAAGGGTAAGGGTAAGGGTAAGGGTAAGGGTAAGGGTAAGGGTAAGGGTAAGGGTAATGGTAAGGTTAAGGATAAGGGTAAGGGTAAGGGTAAGGTTGAGGGTAAGGGTAAGGGTAAGGGTAAGGTTAAGGGTAAGGGTAAGGGTAAGGGTAAGGGTAAGGGTAAGGGTAAGGGTAAGGGTAAGGGTAAAGGTAAGGGTAAGGGTAAGCTTAAGGGTAAAAGCAAGGGTAAGGGTAAGAGTAAGGGTAAGGGTAAGGGTAAGGGTAAGGGTAAGGGTAAGGGTAAGGGTAAGGGTAAGAATAAGTGTAAGGGTAAGGGTAAGGGTGAGGGTAAGGGTAAGGGTAAGGGTAAGGGTAAGGGTAAGAATAAGGGTAAGGGTAAGGGTAAGGGTAAGGGTAAGGGTAAGGGTAAGTGTAAGAGTAAGGTTAAGGGTAAGCCTAAGGGTAAAAGCAAGGGTAAGGGTAAGGGTAAGGGTAAGGGTAAGGGTAAGGGTAAGGGTAAGGGTAAGGGTAAGGGTAAGGGCAAGGGTAAGCTTAAGGGTAAAAGCAAGGGTAAGGGTAAGGGTAAGGGTAAGGGTAAGGGTAAGGGTAAGGGTAAGGGTAAGGGTAAGGGTAAGGGTAAGGGTAAGGGTAAGGGTAAGGGTAAGGGTAAGGGCAAGGGTAAGGGTAAGGGTAAGGGTAAGGGTAAGCTTAAGGGTTACCTTACCCTTATTCTTACCCTTACCCTTACCCTTACCCTTACCCTCACCCTTACCCTTAACCTTACCCTTACCCTTACCCTTACCCTTACCCTTACCCTTACCCTTACCTTCACCCTTACCCTTACCCTTACCCTTACCCTTACCCTTATCCTTATCCTTATTCTTACTCTTACCCTTACCCTTACCCTTACCCTTTCCCTTACCCTTACCCTTACCCTTAACCTTACCCTTATTCTTACTCTTACCCTTACCCTAACCCTTGCTTTTACCCTTAAGCCTACCCTTACCCTTACCCTTGCTTTTACCCTCAAGCTTACCCTTACCCTTACCCTTACCTTTACCCTTGCTTTTACCCTTAAGCTTATCCTTACCCTTACCCTTACCCTTACCCTTACCCTTACCCTTACCCTTACCCTCACCCTTACCCTTACCCTTACCCTTACCCTTACCCTTACCCTTACCCTTACCCTTACCCTTACCCTTACCCTTACTCTTACCCTTACCCTTACCCTTACCCTTACCCTTACCCTTACCCTTACCCTTACCCTTACCCTTACCCTTACCCTTACCCTTACCCTTACCCTTACCCTTACCCTTACCCTTACCCTTACCCTTACCCTTACCCTTACCCTTAACCTTACCCTTATTCCTACTCTTACCCTTACCCTTACCCTTACCCTTACCCTTGCTTTTACCCTTAAGCCTACCTTTACCCTTACCCTTGCTTTTACCCTTAAGCTTACCCTTTCCCTTACCCTTACCCTTACCCTCACCCTTACCCTTACCCTCACCCTTACCCTTGCCCTTACCCTTACCCTTACCCTTACCTTTACCCTTACCCTTACCCTTACCCTTACCCTTACCCTTACCCTTACCCTTACCCTTACCCTTACCCTTACCCTTACCCTTACCCTTACCCTTACCCTTACCCTTACCCTTACCCTTACCCTTACCCTTACCCTTACCCTTACCCTTACCCTTACCCTTACCCTTACCCTTACCCTTACCCTTACCCTTACCCTTACCTTACCCTTAC
>CAUEHS010000567.1:0-31587 GCA_958510865.1 Myrrha octodecimguttata | reverse complement strand
AGGGTAAGGGTAAGGGTAAGGGTAAGGGTAAGGGTAAGCTTAAGGGTAAAAGCAAGGGTAAGGGTAAGGGTAAGGGTAAGGGTAAGGGTAAGGGTGAGGGTAAGGGTAAGCTTAAGGGTAAAAGCAAGGGTAAGGGTTAGGGTAAGGGTAAGGGTAAGGGTAAGGGTAAGCTTGAGGGTAAAAGCAAGGGTAAGGGTAAGGGTAAGGGTAAGGGTAAAGGTAAGGGTAAGCCTAAGGGTAAAAGCAAGGGTAAGGGTAAGGGTAAGGGTAAGGGTAAGGGTAAGGGTAAGGGTAAGGGTAAGGTAAGGGTAAGGGTAAGGGTAAGGGTAAGGGTAAGCTTAAGGGTATAAGCAAGGGTAAGGGTAAGGGTAAGGGCGAGGGTAAGGGTAAGGGTAAGGGTAAGCTTAAGGGTAAAAGCAAGGGTAAGGGTAAGGGTAAGGGTAAGGGTAAGGGTAAGGGTAAGGGTAAGGGTAAGGGTAAGCTTAAGGGTAAAAGCAAGGGTAAGGGTAAGGGTAAGGGTAAGGGTAAGGGTAAGGGTAAGGGTAAGGGTAAGGGTAAAGGTTAGGGTAAGCCTAAGGGTAAAAGCAAGGGTAAGGGTAAAGGTAAGGGTAAGGGTAAGGGTAAGGGTAAGGGTAAGGGTAAGGGTAAGGGTAAGGGTAAGCTTAAGGGTAAAAGCAAGGGTAAGGGTAAGGGTAAGGGTAAGGGTAAGCCTAAGGGTAAAACAAGGGTAAGGGTAAGGGTAAGGGTAAGGGTAAGGGTAAGCTTAAGGGTAAAAGCAAGGGTAAGGGTAAGGGTAAGGGTGAGGGTAAGGGTAAGCTTAAGGGTTAAAGCAAGGGTAAGGGTAAGGGTAAGGGTAAGGGTAAGGGTAAGGGTAAAGGTAAGGGTAAGCCTAAGGGTAAAAGCAAGGGTAAGGGTAAGGGTGAGAGTAAGGGTAAGGGTAAGGGTAAGGGTAAGGGTAAGGGTAAGGGTAAGGGTAAGGGTAAGGGTAAGGGTAAGGGTAAGGGTAAGGGTAAGGGTAAGGGTAAGGGTAAGGGTAAGCTTAAGGGTAAAAGCAAGGGTAAGGGTAAGGGTAAGGGTAAGGGTAAGGGTAAGGGTAAGGGTAAGGGTAAGGGTAAGGGTAAGGGTAAGGGTAAGCTTAAGGGTAAAAGCAAGGGCAAGGGTAAGGGTAAGGGTGAGGGTAAGGGTAAGGGTAAGGGTAAGGGTAAGCTTAAGGGTAAAAGCAAGGGTAAGGGTAAGGGTAAGGGTAAGGGTAAGGGTAAGGGTAAGGGTAAGGGTAAGGGTAAGGGTAAGCTTAAGGGTAAAAGCAAGGGTAAGGGTAAGGGTAAGGGTAAGGGTAAGGGTAAGGGTAATGGTAAGGGTAAAGGTAAGGGTAAGCCTAAGGGTAAAAGCAAGGTAAGGTTAAGGGTAAGGGTAAGGGTAAGGGTAAGGTTAAGGGTAAGGGTTAGGGTAAGGGTAAGGGTAAGGGTAAGGGTAAGCTTAAGGGTAAAAGCAAGGGTAAGGGTAAGGGTAAGGGTAAGGGTAAGGGTAAGGGTAAGCTTAAGGGTAAGGGTAAGGGTAAGGGTAAGGGTAAGCTTAAGGGTAAAAGCAAGGGTAAGGGTAACGGTAAGGGTAAGGGTAAGGGTAAGCTTAAGGGTAAAAGCAAGGGTAAGGGTAAGGGTAAGGGTAAGGGTAAGGGTAAGGGTAAGGGTAAGCTTAAGGGTAAGGGTAAGGGTAAGGGTAAGGGTAAGCTTAAGGGTAAAAGCAAGGGTAAGGGTCAGGGTAAGGGTAAGTGTAAGGTTAAGGGTAAGGGTAAGGGTGAGCTTAAGGGTAAAAGCAAGAGTAAGGGTAAGGTTAAGGGTAAGGGTAAGGGTAAGGGTAAGGGTAAGGGTTAGCTTAAGGGTAAAAGCAAGGGTAAGGGTAAGGGTAAGGGTAAGGGTAAGGGTAAGGGTAAGGGTAAGGGTAAGGGTAAGGGTAAGGGTAAGGGTAAGGGTAAAGGTAAGGGTAAGCCTAAGGGTAAAAGCAAGGACAAGGGTAAGGGTAAGGGTAAGGGTAAGGGTAAGAGTAAGGGTAAGGGTGAGGGTAAGCTTAAGGGTAAAAGCAAGGGTAAGGGTAAGGGTAAGGGTAAGCCTAAGGGTAAAAGCAAGGGTAAGGGTAAGGGTAAGGGTAAGGGTAAGGGTAACCTTAAGGGTAAAAGCAAGGGTAAGGGTAAGGGTAAGGGTAAGGGTAAGGGTAAGCTTAAGGGTAAAAGCAAGGGTGAGGGTAAGGGTAAGGGTAAGGGTAAGGGTAAGGGTAAGGGTAAGGGTAAGGGTAAGCTTAAGGGTAAAAGCAAGTGTAAGGGTAAGGGTAAGGGTAAGGGTAAGGGTAAGGGTAAGGGTAAGGGTAAGGGTAAGGGTAAGGGTAAGGGTAAGGGTAAGGGTAAGCTTAAGGGTAAAAGCAAGGGTAAGGGTAAGGGTAAGGGTAAGGGTAAGGGTAAAGGTAAATGTAAGCCTAAGGGTAAAAGCAAGGGTAAGGGTAAGGGTAAGGGTAAGGGTTAGGGTAAGGGTAAGGGTAAGGGTAAGGGTAAGGGTAAGGGTAAGGGTAAGGGTAAGGGTAAGGGTAAGGGTAAGGGTAAGGGTAAGGGTAAGCTTAAGTGTAAAAGCAAGGGTAAGGGTAAGGGAAAGGGTAAGGGTAAGCCTAAGGGTAAAAGCAAGGGTAAGGGTAAGGGTAAGGGTAAGCTTAAGGGTAAAAGCAAGAGTAAGGGTAAGGGTAAGGGTAAGGGTAAGCTTAAGGGTAAAAGCAAGGGTAAGGGTAAAGGTAAGGGTAAGGGTAAGGGTAAGGGTAAGGGTAAGGGTAAGGGTAAGGGTAAGGGTAAAGGTAAGGGTAAGCCTAAGGGTAAAAGCAAGGGTAAGGGTAAGGGTAAGGGTAAGGGTAAGGGTAAGGGTAAGGGTAAGGGTAAGCTTAAGGGTAAAAGCAAGGGTAAGGGTAAGGGTAAGGGTAAGGGTAAGGGTAAGCTTAAGGGTTAAAGCAAGGGTAAGGGTAAGGGTAAGGGTAAGGGTAAGGGTAAGGGTAAGGGTTAGGGTAGGGGTAAGCTTAAGGGTAAGGGTAAGGGTAAGGGTAAGGGTAAGCTTAAGGGTAAAAGCAAGGGTAGGGGGTAAGGGTAAGGGTAAGGGTAACGGTAAGGGTAAGCTTAAGGCTAAGGGTAAGGGTAAGGGTAAGGGTAAGCTTAAGGGTAAAAGCAAGGGTAAGGGTAAGGGTAAGGGTAAGGGTGAGGGTAAGGGTAAGGGTAAGGGTAAGGGTAAGGGTAAGGGTAAGGGTAAGGGAAAGCTTAAGGGTAAGGGTAAGGGTAAGGGTATGGGTAAGCTTAAGGGTAAAAGCAAGGGTAAGGGTAAGGGTAAGGGTAAGGGTAAGGGTAAGCTTAAGGGTAAAAGCAAGGGTAAGGGTAAGGGTAAGGGTAAGGGTAAGGGTAAGGGTAAGGGTAAGGGTAAGGGTAAGGGTAAGGGTAAGGGTAAGGGTAAGCTTAAGGGTAAGGGTAAGCTTAAGGGTAAAAGCAAGGGTAAGGGGTAAGGGTAAGGGTAAGGGTAAGGGTAAGGGTAAGGGTAAAGGTAAGGGTAAGCCTAAGGGTAAAAGCAAGGATAAGGGAAAGGGTAAGGGTAAGGGTAAGGGTAAGGGTAAGGGTAAGCTTAAGGGTAAAAGCAAGGGTAAGGGTAAGGGTAAGGGTAAGGGTAAGGGTAAGGGTAAGGGTAAGGGTAAGGGTAAGGGTAAGGGTAAGGGTAAGGGTAAAGGTAAGGGTAAGCCTAAGGGTAAAAGCAAGGGTAAGGGTAAGGGTAAGGGTAAGGGTAAGGGTAAGGGTAAGGGTAAGGGTAAGGGTAAGGGTAAGGGTAAGGGTAAGTGTAAGGGTAAGCTTAAGGGTAAAAGCAAGGGTAAGGGTAAGGGTAAGGGTAAGTGTAAGCCTAAGGGTAAAAGCAAGGGTAAGGGTAAGGGTAAGGGTAAGGGTAAGCTTAAGGGTAAAAGCAAGGGTAAGGGTAAGGGTAAGGGTAAGGGTAAGGGTAAGGGTAAGCTTAAGGGTAAAAGCAAGGGTAAGGGTAAGGGTAAGGGTAAGGGTAAGGGTAAGGGTAAAGGTAAGGGTAAGCCTAAGGGTAAAAGCAAGGGTAAGGGTAAGGGTAAGGGTAAGGGTAAGGGTAAGGGTAAGGGTAAGGGTAAGGGTAAGGGTAAGGGTAAGGGTAAGGGTAAGGGTAAGGGTAAGGGTAAGCTTAAGGGTAAAAGCAAGGGTTAGGGTAAGGGTAAGGGTAAGGGTAAGGGTAAGGGTAAGGGTAAGGGTAAGCTTAAGGGTAAAAGCAAGGGTAAGGGTAAGGGTAAGGGTAAGCTTAAGGGTAAAAGCAAGGGTAAGGGTAAGGGTAAGGGTAAGGGTAAGGGTAAGGGTAAGGGTAAGGGTAAGGGTAAGGGTAAGGGTAAAGGTAAGGGTAAGCCTAAGGGTAAAAGCATGGGTAAGGGTAAGGGTAAGGGTAAGGGTAAGGGTAAGGGTAAGGGTAAGGGTAAGGGTAAGGGTAAGGGTAAGGGTAAGGGTAAGGGTAAGCTTAAGGGTAAAAGCAAGGGTGAGGGTAAGGGTAAGGGTAAGGGTAAGGGTAAGGGTAAGGGTAAGGGTAAGGGTAAGGGTAAGGGTAAGGGTAAGGGTAAGGGTAAGGGTTAGGGTAAGGGTAAGGGTAAGGGTAAGCCTAAGGGTAAAAGCAAGGGTAAGGGTAAGGGTAAGGGTAAGGGTAAGCTTAAGGGTAAAAGCAAGGGTAAGGGTAAGGGTAAGGGTAAGGGTAAGGGTAAGGGTAAGCTTAAGGGTAAAAGCAAGGGTAAGGGTAAGGGTAAGGGTAAGGGTAAGGGTAAGGGTAAGGGTAAGGGTAAGGGTAAAGGTAAGGGTAAGCGTAAGGGTAAAAGCAAGGGTATGGGTAAGGGTAAGGGTAAGGGTAAGGGTAAGGGTAAGGGTAAGGGTAAGGGTAAGGGTAAGGGTAAGGGTAAGGGTAAGGGTAAGGGTAAGCTTAAGGGTAAAAGCAAGGGTAAGGGTAAGGGTAAGGGTAAGGGTAAGGGTAAGGGTAAGGGTAAGGCTAAGGGTAAGCTTAAGGGTAAAAGCAAGGGTAAGGGTAAGGGTAAGGGTAAGGGTAAGGGTAAGGGTTAGGGTAAGGGTAAGGGTAAGGGTAAGGGTAAGGGTAAGGGTAAGGGTAAGGGTAAGGGTAAGCTTAAGGGTGAAAGCAAGGGTAAGGGTAAGTGTAAGGGTAAGGGTAAGGGTAAGGGTAAGGGTAAGGGTAAGGGTAAGAGTAAGGGTAAGCTTAAGGGTAAAAGCAAGGGTAAGGGTAAGGGTAAGGGTAAGGGTAAGGGTAAGGGTAAGGGTAAGGGTAAGCCTAAGGGTAAAAGCAAGGGTAAGGGTAAGGGTAAAAGCAAGGGTAAGGGTAAGGGTAAGGGTAAGGGTAAGGGTAAGGGTAAGGGTAAGGGTAAGGGTAAGGGTAAGGGTAAGGGTAAGGGTAAGGGTAAGGGTAAGGGTAAGGGTAAGCTTAAGGGTAAAAGCAAGGGTAAGGGTAAGGGTAAGGGTAAGGGTAAGGGTAAGTGTAAGCTTAAGGGTAAAAGCAAGGGTAAGGGTAAGGGTAAGGGTAAAGGTAAGGGTAAGCCTTAGGGTAAAAGCAAGGGTAAGGGTAAGGGTAAGGGTAAGGGTAAGGGTAAGGGTAAGCTTAAGGGTAAAAGCAAGGGTAAGGGTAAGGGTAAGGGTAAGGGTAAGGGTAAGGGTAAGGGTAAGGGTAAGGGTAAGGGTAAGGGTAAGGGTAAGGGTAAGCTTAAGGGTAAAAGCAAGGGTAAGGGTAAGGGTAAGGGTAAGGGTAAGGGTAAGGGTAAGGGTAAGGGTAAGGGTAAGGGTAAGGGTAAGCTTAAGGGTAAAAGCAAGGGTAAGGGTTAGGGTAAGGGTAAGGGTAAGGGTAAGGGTAAGCTTGAGGGTGAAAGCAAGGGTAAGGGTAAGGGTAAGGGTAAGGGTAAAGGTAAGGGTAAGCCTAAGGGTAAAAGCAAGGGTAAGGGTAAGGGTAAGGGTAAGGGTAAGGGTAAGGGTAAGGGTAAGGGTAAGGGTAAGGGTAAGGGTAAGGGTAAGAAAAGGGTAAGCTTAAGGGTATAAGCAAGGGAAGGAGTAAGGGTAAGGGTGAGGGTAAGGGTAAGGGTAAGGGTAAGCTTAAGGGTAAAAGCAAGGGTAAGGGTAAGGGTAAGGGTAAGGGTAAGGGTAAGGGTAAGGGTAAGCTTAAGGGTAAAAGCAAGGGTAAGGGTAAGGGTAAGGGTAAGGGTAAGGGTAAGGGTAAGGGTAAAGGTTAGGGTAAGCCTAAGGGTAAGGGTAAAGGTAAGGGTAAGGGTAAGGGTAAGGGTAAGGGTAAGGGTAAGGGTAAGGGTAAGGGTAAGGGTAAGGGTAAGGGTAAGGGTAAGGGTAAGCTTAAGGGTAAAAGCAAGGGTAAGGGTAAGGGTAAGGGTAAGGGTAAGCCTAAGGGTAAAACAAGGGTAAGGGTAAGGGTAAGGGTAAGGGTAAGGGTAAAGGTAAGCTTAAGGGTAAAAGCAAGGGTAAGGGTAAGGGTAAGGGTGAGGGTAAGGGTAAGCTTAAGGGTTAAAGCAAGGGTAAGGGTAAGGGTAAGGGTAAGGGTAAAGGTAAGGGTAAGCCTAAGGGTAAAAGCAAGGGTAAGGGTAAGGGTAAGGGTAAGGGTAAGGGTAAGGGTAAGGGTAAGGGTAAGGGTAAGGGTAAGGGTAAGGGTAAGGGTAAGGGTAAGGGTAAGGGTAAGCTTAAGGGTAAAAGCAAGGGTAAGGGTAAGGGTAAGGGAAAGGGTAAGGGTAAGGGTAAGGGTAAGGGTAAGGGTAAGGGTAAGGGTAATGGTAAGGGTAAGGGTAAGCTTAAGGGTAAAAGCAAGGGTAAGGGTAAGGGTAAGGGTGAGGGTAAGGGTAAGGGTAAGGGTAAGGGTAAGCTTAAGGGTAAAAGCAAGGGTAAGGGTAAGGGTAAGGGTAAGGGTAAGGGTAAGGGTAAGGGTAAGGTTAAGCTTAAGGGTAAAAGCAAGGGTTAGGGTAAGGGTAAGGGTAAGGGTAAGGGTAAGGGTAAGGGTAAGGGTAAGAGTAAGGGTAAGGGTAAGGGTAAAGGTAAGAGTAAGCCTAAGGGTAAAAGCAAGGGTAAGGGTGAGGGTTAGGGTAAGGGTAAGGGTAAGGGTAAGGGTAAGGGTAAGGGTAAGGGTAAGGGTAAGGGTAAGGGTAAGGGTAAGTGTAAGGGTAAGGGTTAGGGTGAGCTTAAGGGTAAAAGCAAGGGTAAGGGTAAGGGTAAGGGTAAGGGTAAGGGTAAGGGTAAGGGTAAGGGTAAGGGTAAGGGTAAGGGTAAGCTTAAGGGTAAGGTTAAGGGTAAGGGTAAAGGTAAGGGTAAGCCTAAGGGTAAAAACAAGGGTAAGGGTAAGGGTTAGGGTAAGGGTAAGGGTAAGGGTAAGGGTAAGGGTAAGGGTAAGTGTAAGGGTAAGGGTAAGGGTAAGCTTAAGGGTAAAAGCAAGGGTAAGGGTAAGGGTAAGGGTAAGGGTAAGGGTAAGGGTAAGGGTAAGGGTAAGGGTAAGGGTAAGGGTAAGCTTAAGGGTAAGGGTAAGGGTAAGGGTAAGGGTAAGCCTAAGGGTAAAAGCAAGGGTAAGGGTAAGGGTAAGGGTAAGGGTAAGGGTAAGCTTAATTGTAAAAGCAAGGGTAAGGGTAAGGGTAAGGGTAAGGGTAAGCTTAAGGGTAAAAGCAAGGGTAAGGGTAAGGGTAAGGGTAAGGGTAAGGGTAAGGGTAAGGGTAAAGGTAAGGGTAAGCCTAAGGGTAAAAGCAAGGGTAAGGGTAAGGGTAAGGGTAAGGGTAAGGGTAAGGGTAAGGGTAAGGGTAAGGGTAAGGGTAAGGGTAAGGGTAAGGGTAAGGGTAAGGGTAAGGGTAAGCTTAAGGGTAAAAGCAAGGGTAAGGGTAAGGGTAAGGGTGAGGGTAAGGGTAAGGGTAAGGGTAAGGGTAAGGGTAAGGGTAAGGGTAAGGGTAAGGGTAAGGGTAAGGGTAAGGGTAAGCTTAAGGGTAAAAGCAAGGGTGAGGGTAAGGGTAAGGGTGAGGGTAAGGGTAAGGGTAAGGGTAAGGGTAAGGGTAAGGGTAAGCTTAAGGGTAAAAGCAAGGGTAAGGGTAAGGGTAAGGGTAAGGGTAAGGGTAAGGGTAAGGGTAAGGGTAAGGGTAAAGGTAAGGGTAAGCCTAAGGGTAAAAGCAAGGGTAAGGGTAAGGGTAAGGGTTAGGGTAAGGGTAAGGGTAAGCTTAAGGGTAAAAGCAAGGGTAAGGGTAAGGGTAAGGGTAAGGGTAAGGGTAAGGGTAAGGGTAAGGGTAAGGGTAAGGGTAAGCTTAAGGGTAAGGATAAGGGTAAGGGTAAAAGCAAGGGTAAGGGTAAGGGTAAGGGTAAGGGTAAGGGTAAGGGTAAGCTTAAGGGTAAAAGCAAGGGTAAGGGTAAGGGTAAGGGTAAGGGTAAGGTTAAGGGTAAGGGTAAGGGTAAGGGTAAGGGTAAGGGTAAGGGTAAGGGTAAGGGTAAGCTTAAGGGTAAGGGTAAGGGTAAGGGTAAGGGTAAGCTTAAGGGTAAAAGCAAGGGTAAGGGTAAGGGTAAGGGTAAGGGTGAGGGTAAGGGTAAGGGTAAGGGTAAGGGTAAGGGTAAGGGTAAGGGTAAGGGTAAGCTTAAGGGTTAAAGCAAGGGTAAGGGTAAGGGTAAGGGTAAGGGTAAGGGTAAGGGTAAGGGTAAGGGTAAGGGTAAGGGTAAGCTTAAGGGTAAAAGCAAGGGTAAGGGTAAGGGTAAGGGTAAAGGTAAGGGTAAGCCTAAGGGTAAAAGAAAGGGTAAGGGTAAGGGTAAGGGTAAGGGTAAGGGTAAGAGTAAGGGTAAGGGTAAGGGTAAGGGTAAGCTTACCTTACCCTTACCCTTACCCTTACCCTTACCCTTACCCTTACCCTTACCCTTACCCTTACCCTTACCTTTACCCTTACCCTTACCCTTACCCTTACCCTTACCCTTACCCTTACCCTTACCCTTACCCTTACCCTTACCCTTACCCTTACCCTTACCCTTACCCTTACCCTTACCCTTACCCTTACCCTTACCCTTACCCTTACCCTTACCCTTACCCTTACCCTTACCCTTACCCTTACCCTTATTCTCACTCTTACCCTTACCCTCACCCTTGCTTTTACCCTTAAGCTTACCCTTACCCTTACCCTTACCCTTACCCTTACCCTAACCCTTACCCTTACCCTTACCCTTACCCTTACCCTTACCCTTACCCTTACAAATACCCCTACCCTTGCTTTTACCCTTAAGCTTACCCTTACCCTTACCCTTACCCTTGCTTTTACCCTTAAGCTCACCCTTACCCTTACCCTTACCCTTACCCTTACCCTTACCCTTACCCTTACCCTTACCCTTACCCTTACCCTTACCCTTACCCTTACCCTTACTCTTACCCTTACCCTTACCCTTGCTTTTACCCTTACCCTTGCTTTTACCCTTAAGCTTACCCTTACCCTTACCCTTACCCTTACCCTTACCCTTACCCTTACTCTTACTCTTACCCTTACCCTTACCCTTACCCTTGCTTTTACCCTTAAGCTTACCCTTACCCTTACCCTTACCCTTACCCTTACCCTTACCCTTACCCTTACCCTTACCCTTACCCTTACCCTTACCCTTACCCTTACCTTTACCCTTACCCTTACCCTTACCCTTACCCTTACCCTTACCCTTAGGCTTACCCTTACCCTTGCTTTTACCCTTAAGCTTACCCTTACCCTTACCCTTACCCTTACCCTTACCCTTACCCTTACCCTTACCCTTACCCTTACCCTTACCCTTACCCTTACCCTTACCCTTACCCTTATTCTTACCCTTACCCTTACCCTTACCCTTACCCTTACCCTTACCTTTACCCTTAGGCTTACCCTTACCTTTACCCTTACCCTTACCCTTACCCTTACCCTTACCCTTACCCTTACCCTTACCCTTACCCTTGCTTTTACCCTTAAGATTACCCTTACCCTTACCCTTACCCTTATTTTTACTCTCACCCTTACCCTTACCCTTGCTTTCACCCTTAAGCCTACCCTTACCCTTGCTTTTACCCTTAAGCTTACCCTTACCCTTACCCTTACCCTTTCCCTTACCCTTACCCTTACCCTTACTCTTACTCTTACTCTTACCCTTACCCTTGCTTTTACCCTTAAGCTTACCCTTACCCTCACCCTTTCCTTTACCCTTACCCTTACCCTTACCCTTACCCTTACCCTTACCCTTACCCTTACCCTTACCCTTACCCTTACCCTTACCCTTACCCTTACCCTTACCCTTACTCTTACCCTTACCCTTACCCTTACCCTTACCCTTACCCTTACCCTTACCCTTACCCTTACCCTTACCCTTACCCTTACCCTTACCCTTACCCTTATTCTTACTCTTACCCTTACCCTTACCCTTGCTTTTACCCTTAAGCTTACCCTTACCCTTACCCTTACCCTTACCCTTACCCTTACCCTTGCTTTTTCCCTTAGGCTTACCCTTACCTTTACCCTTACCCTTACCCTTACCCTTACCCTTACCCTTACCCTTACCCTTACCCTTACCCTTTCTTTTACCCTTAAGCTTACCCTTACCCTTACCCTTACCCTTACCCTTACCTTTACCCTTACCCTAACCCTTACCCTTGCTTTTACCCTTAAGCTAACCCTTACCCTTACCCTTACCCTTACCCTTACCCTTACCCTTTCCCTTACCCTTACCCTTACCCTTGCTTTTACCCTTAAGCTTACCCTTACCCTTACCCTTACCCTTACCCTTACCCTTACCCTTACCCCTACCCTTACCCTTATCCTTACCCTTGCTTTTACCCTTAAGCTTACCCTTTCCCTTACCCTTACCCTTACCCTTACCCTTACCCTTACCCTTACCCTTACCCTTACCCTTACCCTTACCCTTACCCTTGCTTTTACTCTTAGGCTTACCCTTACCTTTACCCTTACCCATACCCTTACCCTTACCCTCACCCTTACCCTTACCCTTGCTTTTACCCTTAAGCTTACCCTTATCCTTACCCTTACCCTTACCCTTACCCTTGCTTTTACCCTTAAGCTTACCCTTACCCTTACCCTTAACCTTACCCTTACCCTTGCTTTTACCCTTAGGCTTACCCTTACCCTTACCCTTACCCTTACCCTTACCCTTGCTTTTACCCTTAAGCTTACCCTTACCCTTACCCTAACTCTTACCCTTACCCTTACCCTTACCCTTACCCTTACCCTTACCCTTACCCTTACTCTTACCCTTACCCTTACCCTTACCCTTGCTTTTACCCTTAGGCTTACCCTTACCTTTACCCTTACCCTAACCCTTACCCTTACCCTTACCCTTACCCTTACCCTTGCTTTTACCCTTAAGCTTACCCTTACCCTTACCCTTACCCTTACCCTTACCCTTACCCTTACCCTTAACCTTACCCTTAACCTTACCCTTGCTTTTACCCTTAAGCTTACCCTTACCCTTACCCTTACCCTTACCCTTACCCTTACCCTTACCCTTACCCTTGCTTTTACCCTTTAGCTTACCCTTACCCTTACCCTTACCCTTACCCTTACCCTTACCCTTACCCTTACCCTTACCCTTACCCTTACCCTTACCCTTACCCTTACCCTTACCCTTGCTTTTACCCTTAGGCTTACCCTTACCTTTACCCTTACCCTTACCCTTACCCTTACCCTTACCCTTGCTTTTACCCTTAAGCTTACCCTTACCCTTACCCTTACCCTTAAGCTTACCCTTACCCTTACCCTTACCCTTACCCTTACCCTTACCCTTACCCTTACCCTTACCCTTACCCTTACCCTTACCCTTACCCTTGCTTTTACCCTTAAGCTTACCCTTACCCTTACCCTTACCCTTACCCTTGCTTTTACCCTTAAGCTTACCCTTACCCTTACCCTTACCCTTAAGCTTACCCTTACCCTTACCCTTACCCTTACCCTTACCCTTACCCTTACCCTTACCCTTACCCTTACCCTTACCCTTACCCTTACCCTTACCCTTGCTTTCACCCTTAAGCTTACCCTTACACTTACCCTTACCCTTACCCTTACCCTTACCCTTACCCTTACCCTTACCCTTACCCTTACCCTTACCCTTAACCTTACCCTTGCTTTTACCCTTAAGCTTACCCTTACCCTTACCCTTACCCTTACCCTTAAGCTTACCCTTACCCTTACCCTTACCCTTGCTTTTACCCTTAAGCTTACCCTTACCCTTACCCTTACCCTTACCCTTAAGCTTACCCTTACCCTTACCCTTACCCTTACCCTTACCCTTACCCTTACCCTTGCTTTTACCCTTAAGCTTACCCTTACCCTTACCCTTACCCTTGCTTTTACCCTTAAGCTTACCCTTACCCTTACCCTTACCCTTACCCTTAAGCTTACCCTTACCCTTACCCTTACCCTTACCCTTACCCTTACCCTTACCCTTACCCTTACCCTTACCCTTACCCTTACCCTTGCTTTTACCCTTAAGCTTACCCTTACCCTTACCCTTACCCTTACCCTTACCCTTACCCTTACCCTTACCCTTGCTTTTACCCTTAGGCTTACCCTTACCTTTACCCTCACCCATACCCTTACCCTTACCCTCACCCTTACCCTTACCCTTGCTTTTACCCTTAAGCTTACCCTTACCCTTACCCTTACCCTTACCCTTGCTTTTACCCTTAAGCTTACCCTTACCCTTACCCTTAACCTTACCCTTACCCTTGCTTTTACCCTTAGGCTTACCCTTACCCTTACCCTTACCCTTACCCTTGCTTTTACCCTTAAGCTTACCCTTACCCTTACCCTTACTCTTACCCTTACCCTTACCCTTACCCTTACCCTTACCCTTACCCTTACCCTTACCCTTACTCTTACCCTTACCCTTACCCTTACCATTGCTTTTACCCTTAGGCTTACCCTTACCTTTACCCTTACCCTAACCCTTACCCTTACCCTTACCCTTACCCTTGCTTTTACCCTTAAGCTTACCCTTACCCTTACCCTTACCCTTACCCTTACCCTTACCCTTACCCTTAACCTTACCCTTAACCTTACCCTTGCTTTTACCCTTAAGCTTACCCTTACCCTTACCCTTACCCTTACCCTTACCCTTACCCTTACCCTTACCCTTACCCTTACCCTTGCTTTTACCCTTAAGCTTACCCTTACCCTTACCCTTACCCTTACCCTTACCCTTACCCTTACCCTTACCCTTACCCTTACCCTTGCTTTTACCCTTAGGCTTACCCTTACCTTTACCCTTACCCTTACCCTTACCCTTACCCTTACCCTTGCTTTTACCCTTAAGCTTACCCTTACCCTTACCCTTACCCTTAAGCTTACCCTTACCCTTACCCTTACCCTTACCCTTACCCTTACCCTTACCCTTACCCTTACCCTTACCCTTACCCTTACCCTTACCCTTACCCTTACCCTTACCCTTACCCTTGCTTTTACCCTTAAGCTTACCCTTACCCTTACCCTTACCCTTACCCTTAAGCTTACCCTTACCCTTACCCTTACCCTTACCCTTACCCTTACCCTTACCCTTAACCTTACCCTTGCTTTTACCCTTAAGCTTACCCTTACCCTTACCCTTACCCTTACCCTTAAGCTTACCCTTACCCTTACCCTTACCCTTGCTTTTACCCTTAAGCTTACCCTTACCCTTACCCTTACCCTTACCCTTAAGCTTACCCTTACCCTTACCCTTACCCTTACCCTTACCCTTACCCTTACCCTTGCTTTTACCCTTAAGCTTACCCTTACCCTTACCCTTACCCTTACCCTTGCTTTTACCCTTAAGCTTACACTTACCCTTACCCTTACCCTTACCCTTAAGCTTACCCTTACACTTACCCTTACCCTTACCCTTACCCTTACCCTTACCCTTACCCTTACCCTTACCCTTACCCTTGCTTTTACCCTTAAGCTTACCCTTACCCTTACCCTTACCCTTACCCTTAATCTTACCCTTACCCTTACCCTTGCTTTTACCCTTAGGCTTACCCTTACCTTTACCCTTACCCATACCCTTACCCTTACCCTCACCCTTACCCTTACCCTTGCTTTTACCCTTAAGCTTTCCCTTACCCTTACCCTTACCCTTACCCTTACCCTTGCTTTTACCCTTAAGCTTACCCTTACCCTTACCCTTAACCTTACCCTTACCCTTGCTTTTACCCTTAGGCTTACCCTTACCCTTACCCTTACCCTTACCCTTGCTTTTACCCTTAAGCTTACCCTTACCCTTACCCTTACTCTTACCCTTACCCTTACCCTTACCCTTACCCTTACCCTTACCCTTACCCTTACTCTTACCCTTACCCTTACCCTTACCCTTGCTTTTACCCTTAGGCTTACCCTTACCTTTACCCTTACCCTAACCCTTACCCTTACCCTTACCCTTACCCTTAACCTTACCCTTAACCTTACCCTTGCTTTTACCCTTAAGCTTACCCTTACCCTTACCCTTACCCTTACCCTTACCCTTACCCTTACCCTTACCCTTACCCTTGCTTTTACCCTTAAGCTTACCCTTACCCTTACCCTTACCCTTACCCTTACCCTTACCCTTACCCTTACCCTTACCCTTACCCTTACCCTTACCCTTGCTTTTACCCTTAGGCTTACCCTTACCTTTACCCTTACCCTTACCCTTACCCTTACCCTTACCCTTGCTTTTACCCTTAAGCTTACCCTTACCCTTACCCTTACCCTTAAGCTTACCCTTACCCTTACCCTTACCCTTAACCTTACCCTTACCCTTACCCTTACCCTTACCCTTACCCTTACCCTTACCCTTACCCTTACCCTTGCTTTTACCCTTAAGCTTACCCTTACCCTTACCCTTACCCTTACCCTTACCCTTGCTTTTACCCTTAAGCTTACCCTTACCCTTACCCTTACCCTTAAGCTTACCCTTACCCTTACCCTTACCCTTACCCTTACCCTTACCCTTACCCTTACCCTTACCCTTACCCTTACCCTTACCCTTACCCTTACCCTTGCTTTTACCCTTAAGCTTACCCATACCCTTACCCTTACCCTTACCCTTAAGCTTACCCTTACCCTTACCCTTACCCTTACCCTTACCCTTAACCTTACCCTTGCTTTTACCCTTAAGCTTACCCTTACCCTTACCCTTACCCTTACCCTTAAGCTTACCCTTACCCTTACCCTTACCCTTGCTTTTACCCTTAAGCTTACCCTTACCCTTACCCTTACCCTTACCCTTAAGCTTACCCTTACCCTTACCCTTACCCTTACCCTTACCCTTACCCTTACCCTTGCTTTTAACCTTAAGCTTACCCTTACCCTTACCCTTACCCTTACCCTTGCTTTTACCCTTAAGCTTACCCTTACCCTTACCCTTACCCTTACCCTTAAGCTTACCCTTACCCTTACCCTTACCCTTACCCTTACCCTTACCCTTACCCTTACCCTTACCCTTACCCTTACCCTTACCCTTACCCTTGCTTTTACCCTTAAGCTTACCCTTACCCTTACCCTTACCCTTTCCCTTACCCTTACCCTTACCCTTACCCTTGCTTTTACCCTTAGGCTTACCCTTACCTTTACCCTTACCCTTACCCTAACCCTTACCCTTACCCTTACCCTTACCCTTGCTTTTACCCTTAAGCTTGCCTTTACCCTTACCCTTACCCTTACACTTACCCTTACCCTTACCCTTGCTTTTACCCTTAAGCTTACCCTTACCCTTACCCTTACCCTTACCCTTACCCTTGCTTTTACCCTTAGGCTTACCCTTACCCTTACCCTTACCCTTACCCTTGCTTTTACCCTTAAGCTTACCCTTACCCTTACCCTTACCCTTACCCTTACCCTTACCCTTACCCTTACCCTTACCCTTACCCTTACCCTTACCCTTACCCTTACCCTTACCCTTACCCTTACCCTTACCCTTACCCTTACCCTTACCCTTACCCTTACCCTTACCCTTACCCTTACCCTTACCCTTACCCTTGCTTTTACCCTTAGGCTTACCCTTACCTTTACCCTTACCCTTACCCTTACCCTTACCCTTACCCTTGCTTTTACCCTTAAGCTTACCCTTACCCTTACCCTTACCCTTACCCTTACCCTTACCCTTACCCTTACCCTTACCCTTACCCTTGCTTTTACCCTTAAGCTTACCCTTACCCTTACCCTTACCCTTACCCTTACCCTTACCCTTGCTTTTACCCTTAAGCTTACCCTTACCCTTACCCTTACCCTTACCCTTACCCTTGCTTTTACCCTTAGGCTTACCCTTACCCTTACCCTTACCCTTACCCTTGCTTTTACCCTTAAGCTTACCCTTACCCTTACCCTTACCCTTACTCTTACCCTTACCCTTACCCTTACCCTTACCCTTGCTTTTACCCTTAGGCTTACCCTTACCTTTACCCTTACCCTTACCCTTACCCTTACCCTTACCCTTACCCTTACCCTTACCCTTACCCTTACCCTTGCTTTTACCCTTAAGCTTACCCTTACCCTTACCCTTACCCTTACCCTTACCCTTACCCTTACCCTTACCCTTGCTTTTACCCTTAAGCTCACCCTTACCCTTACCCTTACCCTTACCCTTACCCTTACTCTTACCCTTACCCTTGCTTTTACCCTTAAGCTTACCCTTACCCTTACCCTTACCCTTACCCTTACCCTTAAGCTTACCCTTACCCTTACCCTTACCCTTACCCTTACCCTTACCCTTACCCTTGCTTTTACCCTTAAGCTTACCCTTATCCTTACCCTTACCCTTACCCTTACCCTTGCTTTTACCCTTAAGCTTACCCTTACCCTTACCCTTACCCTTACCCTTAAGCTTACCCTTACCCTTACCCTTACCCTTACCCTTACCCTTACCCTTGCTTTTACCCTTAAGCTTACCCTTACCCTTACCCTTACCCTTACCCTTACCCTTACCCTTACCCTTACCCTTACCCTTACCCTTACCCTTACCCTTGCTTTTACCCTTAGGCTTACCCTTACCTTTACCCTTACCATTACCCTTACCCTTACCCTTACCCTTACCCTTACCCTTACCCTTGCTTTTACCCTTAAGCTTACCCTTACCCTTACCCTTACCCTTACCCTTACCCTTACCCTTACCCTTACCCTTACCCTTACCCTTACCCTTACCCTTACCCTTACCCTTACCCTTACCCTTACCCTTACCCTTACCCTTACCCTTACCCTTACCCTTACCCTTACCCTTACCCTTACCCTTACCCTTACCCTTGCTTTTACCCTTAAGCTTACCCTTACCCTTACCCGTACCTTTACCCTTAAGCTTTCCCTTACCCTTACCCTTACCCTTACCCTTACCCTTACCCTTACCCTTACCCTTACCCTTACCCTCACCCTTACCCTTGCTTTTACCCTTAAGCTTACCCTTACCCTTACCCTTACCCTTACCCTCACCCTTACCCTTACCCTTGCTTTTACCCTTAAGCTTACCCTTACCCTTACCCTTACCCTTACCCTTTAGCTTACCCTTACCCTTACCCTTACCCTTACCCTTACCCTTACCCTTACCCTTGCTTTTACCCTTAAGCTTACCCTTACCCTTACCCTTACCCTTACCCTTAAGCTTACCCTTACCCTTACCCTTACCCTTACCCTTACCCTTACCCTTACCCTTACCCTTACCCTTACCCTTACCCTTACCCTTACCCTTGCTTTTACCCTTAAGCTTACCCTTACCCTTACCCTTACCCTTACCCTTGCTTTTACCCTTGAGCTTACCCTTGAGCTTACCCTTACCCTTACCCTTACCCTTACCCTTAAGCTTACCCTTACCCTTACCCTTACCCTTACCCTTACCCTTACCCTTACCCTTACCCTTACCCTTACCCTTGTTTTTACCCTTAAGCTTACCCTTACCCTTACCCTTAACCTTACCCTTACCCTTACCCTTACCCTTACCCTTACCCTTGCTTTTACCCTTAGGCTTACCCTTACCTTTACCCTTACCCTTACCCTTACCCTTACCCTTACCCTCACCCTTACCCTTACCCTTACCTTTACCCTTACCCTTGCTTTTACCCTTAAGCTTACCCTTACCCTTACCCTTACCCTTACCCTTACCCTTACTCTTGCTTTTACCCTTAAGCTTACCCTTACCCTTACCCTTACCCTTACCCTTACCCTTACCCTTACCCTTACCCTTGCTTTTACCCTTAGGCTTACCCTTACCCTTTCCCTTACCCTTACCCTTGCTTTTACCCTTAAGCTTACCCTTACCCTTACCCTTACCCTTACCCTTACCCTTACCCTTACCCTTACCCTTACCCTTACCCTTACCCTTACCCTTACCCTAACCCTTACCCTTACCCTTACCCTTACCCTTACCCTTGCTTTTACCCTTAGGCTTACCCTTACCTTTACCCTTACCCTTACCCTTACCCTTACCCTTACCCTTGCTTTTACCCTTAAGCTTACCCTTACCCTTACCCTTACCCTTACCCTTACCCTTACCCTTACCCTTGCTTTTACCCTTAAGCTTACCCTTACCCTTACCCTTACCCTTACCCTTACCCTTACCCTTACTCTTACCCTTACCCTCACCCTTGCTTTTACCCTTAAGCTTACCCTTACCCTTACCCTTACCCTTACCCTTACCCTTACCCTTACCCTTGCTTTTACCCTTAAGCTTACCCTTACCCTTACCCTTACCCTTACCCTTGCTTTTACCCTTAGGCTTACCCTTACCCTTACCCTTACCCTTACCCTTGCTTTTACCCTTAAGCTTACCCTTACCCTTACCCTTACCCTTACTCTTACCCTTACCCTTACCCTTACCCTTACCCTTGCTTTTACCCTTAGGCTTACCCTTACCTTTACCCTTACCCTTACCCTTACCCTTACCCTTACCCTTACCCTTACCCTTACCCTTACCCTTACCCTTGCTTTTACCCTTAAGCTAACCCTTACCCTTACCCTTACCCTTACCCTTGCTTTTACCCTTAAGCTAACCCTTACCCTTACCCTTACCCTTACCCTTACCCTTAACCTTACCCTTACCCTTGCTTTTACCCTTAAGCTCACCCTTACCCTTACCCTTTCCCTTACCCTTACACTTACCCTTACCCTGACCCTTACCCTTGCTTTTACCCTTAAGCTTACCCTTACCCTTACCCTTATCCTTACCCTTAAGCTTACCCTTACCCTTACCCTTACCCTTACCCTTACCCTTACCCTTACCCTTACCCTCACCCTTACCCTTGCTTTTACCCTTAAGCTTACCCTTACCCTTACCCTTACCCTTACCCTTGCTTTTACCCTTAAGCTTACCCTTACCCTTACCCTTACCCTTACCCTTAAGCTTACCCTTACCCTTACCCTTACCCTTACCCTTACCGTTACCCTTACCCTTACCCTTGCTTTTACCCTTAAGCTTACCCTTACCCTTACCCTTACCCTTACCCTAACCCTTACCCTTAACCTTACCCTTTCCCTTACCCTTACCCTTACCCTTACCCTTGCTTTTACCCTTAGGCTTACCCTTACCTTTACCCTTACCATTACCCTTACCCTTACCCTTACCCTTACCCTTACCCTTACCCTTGCTTTTACCCTTAAGCTTACCCTTACCCTTACCCTTACCCTTACCGTTACCCTTACCCTTACCCTTACCCTTACCCTTACCCTTACCCTTGCTTTTACCCTTAAGCTTACCCTTACCCTTACCCTTAACCTTACCCTTACCCTTACCCTTACCCTTACCCTTACCCTTACCCTTACCCTTACCCTTACCCTTACCCTTACCCTTACCCTTACCCTTGCTTTTACCCTTAAGCTTACCCTTACCCTTACCCTTACTCTTACCCTTACCCTTACCCTTACCCTTACCCTTGCTTTTACCCTTAAGCTTACCCTTACCCTTACCTTTACCCTTACCATTACCCTTACCCATACCCTTACCCTTACCCTTACCCTTACCCTTGCTTTTACCCTTAGGCTTACCCTTACCTTTAGCCTTACCCTTACCCTTACCCTTACCCTTACCCTTACCCTTACCCTTACCCTTGCTTTTACCCTTAAGCTTACCCTTACCCTTACCCTTACTCTTACCCTTACCCTTAGCCTTACCCTTGCTTTTACCCTTAAGCTTACCCTTACCCTTACCCTTACCCTTACACTTACCCTTGCTTTTACCCTTAGGCTTACCCTTACCCTTACCCTTACCCTTACCCTTAAGCTTACCCTTACCCTAACCCTTACCCTTACCCTTACCCTTACCCTTACCCTTACCCTTACCCTTACCCTTACCCGTACCCTTGCTTTTACCCTTAAGCTTACCCTTACCCTTACCCTTACCCTTACCGTTACCCTTACCCTTACCCTTACCCTTACCCTTACCCTTGCTTTGACCCTTAGGCTTACCCTTACCTTTACCCTTACCCTTACCCTTACCCTTACCCTTACCCTTACCCTTACCCTTACCCTTACCCTTACCCTTGCTTTTACCCTTAAGCATACCCTTACCCTTACCCTTACCCTTACCCTTACCCTTACCCTTACCCTTACCCTTACCCTTGCTTTTACCCTTAAGCTTACCCTTACCCTTACCCTTACCCTTACCCTTGCTTTTACCCTTAGGCTTACCCTTACCCTTACCCTTACCCTTACCCTTGCTTTTACCCTTAAGCTTACCCTTACCCTTACCCTTACCCTTACCCTTACCCTTACCCTTACCCTTACCCTTACCCTTACCCTTACCCTTACCCTTACCCTTGCTTTTACCCTTAGGCTTAACCTTACCTTTACCCTTACCCTTACCCTTACCCTTACCCTTACCCTTACCCTTACCCTTACCCTTACCCTTACCCTTACCCTTACCCTTGCTTTTACCCTTAAGCTTACCCTAACCCTTACCCTTACCCTTACCCTTACCCTTACCCTTACCCTTACCCTTACCCTTGCTTTGACCCTTAGGCTTACCCTTACCTTTACCCTTACCCTTACCCTTACCCTTACCCTTACCCTTACCCTTACCCTTACCCTTACCCTTGCTTTTACCCTTAAGCTTACCCTTACCCTTACCCTTACCCTTACCCTCACCCTTACCCTTACCCTTACCCTTGCTTATACCCTTAAGCCTACCCTTACCCTTACCCTTACCCTTACCCTTACCCTTACCCTTACCCTTACCCTTACCCTTACCCTTACCCTTACCCTTACCCTTACCCTTACCCTTACCCTTACCCTTACCCTTGCTTTTACCCTTAGGCTTACCCTTACCTTTACCCTTACCCTTACCCTTACCCTTACCCTTACCCTTACCCTTACCCTTACCCTTACCCTTACCCTTGCTTTCACCCTTAAGCTTACCCTTACCCTTACCCTTACCCTTACCCTTACCCTAACCCTTACCCTTGCTTTTACCCTTAAGCTTACCCTTACCCTTACCCTTACCCTTACCCTTACCCTTACCCTTACCCTTACCCTTACCCTTACCCTTACCCTTACCCTTACCCTTGCTTTTACCCTTAAGCTTACCCTTACCCTTACCCTTACCCTTACCCTTACCCTTACCCTTACCCTTATCCTTACCCTTGCTTTTACCCTTAAGCTTACCCTTACCCTTACCCTTACCCTTACCCTTACCCTTACCCTTACCCTTACCCTTGCTTTTACTCTTAGGCTTACCCTTACCTTTACCCTTACCCTTACCCTTACCCTTACCCTCACCCTTACCCTTACCCTTGCTTTTACCCTTAAGCTTACCCTTACCCTTACCCTTACCCTTACCCTTACCCTTGCTTTTACCCTTAAGCTTACCCTTACCCTTACCCTTAACCTTACCCTTACCCTTGCTTTTACCCTTAGGCTTACCCTTACCCTTACCCTTACCCTTACCCTTGCTTTTACCCTTAAGCTCACCCTTACCCTTACCCTTACTCTTACCCTTACCCTTACCTTTACCCTTACCCTTACCCTTACCCTTACCCTTACCCTTACCCTTGCTTTTACCCTTAGGCTTACCCTTACCTTTACCCTTACCCTAACCCTTACCCTTACCCTTACCCTTACCCTTACCCTTGCTTTTACCCTTAAGCTTACCCTTACCCTTACCCTTACCCTTACCCTTACCCTTACCCTTACCCTTACCCTTACCCTTACCCTTACCCTTACCCTTACCCTTACCCTTACCCTTACCCTTGCTTTTACCCTTAAGCTTACCCTTACCCTTACCCTTACCCTTACCCTCGCCCTTACCCTTACCCTTACCCTTACCCTTGCTTTTACCCTTAAGCTTACCCTTACCCTTACCCTTACCCTTACCCTTACCCTTACCCTTACCCTTACCTTTACCCTTACCCTTACCCTTGCTTTTACCCTTAGGCTTACCCTTACCTTTACCCTTACCCTTACCCTTACCCTTACCCTTACCCTTGCTTTTACCCTTAAGCTTACCCTTACCCTTACCCTTACCCTTAAGCTTACCCTTACCCTTACCCTTACCCTTACCCTTACCCTTACCCTTACCCTTACCCTTACCCTTACCCTTACCCTTACCCTTACCCTTACCCTTGCTTTTACCCTTAAGCTTACCCTTACCCTTACCCTTACCCTTACCCTTACCCTTGCTTTTACCCTTAAGCTTACCCTTACCCTTACCCTTACCCTTAAGCTTACCCTTACCCTTACCCTTACCCTTACCCTTACCCTTACCCTTACCCTTACCCTTACCCTTGTTTTTACCCTTAAGCTTACCCTTACCCTTACCCTTACCCTTACCCTAACCCTTAAGCTTACCCTTACCCTTACCCTTACCCTTACCCTTACCCTTAACCTTACCCTTGCTTTTACCCTTAAGCTTACCCTTACCCTTACCCTTACCCTTACCCTTAAGCTTACCCTTACCCTTACCCTTACCCTTACCCTTACCCTTGCTTTTACCCTTAAGCTTACCCTTACCCTTACCCTTACCCTTACCCTTAAGCTTACCCTTACCCTTACCCTTACCCTTACCCTTACCCTTACCCTTACCCTTACCCTTACCCTTGCTTTTACCCTTAAGCTTACCCTTACCCTTACCCTTACCCTTACCCTTGCTTTTACCCTTAAGCTTACCCTTACCCTTACCCTTACCCTTAAGCTTACCCTTACCCTTACCCTTACCCTTACCCTTACCCTTACCCTTACCCTTACCCTTACCCTTACCCTTACCCTTACCCTTACCCTTACCCTTACCCTTACCCTTGCTTTAACCCTTAAGCTTACCCTTACCCTTACCCTTACCCTTACCCTTACCCTTACCCTTACCCTTACCCTTGCTTTTACCCTTAGGCTTACCCTTACCTTTACACTTACCCTTACCCTTACCCTTACCCTTACCCTTACCCTTACCCTTGCTTTTACTCTTAAGCTTTCCCTTACCCTTACCCTTACCCTTACCCTTACCCTTACCCTTGCTTTTCCCCTCAAGCTTACCCTTACCCTTACCCTTACCCTTACCCTTACCCTTACCCTTGCTTTTACCCTTAGGCTTACCCTTACCCTTACCCTTACCCTTACCCTTACCCTTGCTTTTACCCTTAAGCTTACCCTTACCCTTACCCTTACCCTTACCCTTACCCTTACCCTTACCCTTACCCTTACCCTTACCCTTACCCTTACCCTTACCCTTACCCTTACCCTTACCCTTACCCTTACCCTTACCCTTGCTTTTACCCTTAGGCTTACCCTTACCTTTACCCTTACCCTTACCCTTACCCTTACCCTTACCCTTGCTTTTACCCTTAAGCTTACCCTTACCCTTAACCTTACCCTTACCCTTACCCTTACCCTTACCCTTACCCTTACCCTTACCCTTACCCTTGCTTTTACCCTTAAGCTTACCCTTACCCTTACCCTTACCCTTACCCTTACCCTTACCCTTACCCTTACCCTTACCCTTACCCTTACCCTCACCCTTGCTTTTACCCTTAAGCTTACCCTTACCCTTACCCTTACCCTTACCCTTACCCTTACCCTTGCTTTTACCCTTAAGCTTACCCTTACCCTTACCCTTACCCTTACCCTTACCCTTGCTTTTACCCTTAGGCTTACCCTTACCCTTACCCTTACCCTTACCCTTGCTTTTACCCTTAAGCTTACCCTTACCCTTACCCTTACCCTTACTCTTACCCTTACCCTTACCCTTACCCTTACCCTTGCTTTTACCCTTAGGCTTACCCTTACCTTTACCCTTACCCTTACCCTTACCCTTACCCTTACCCTTACCCTTACCCTTACCCTTACCCTTACCCTTACCCTTGCTTTTACCCTTAAGCTTACCCTTACCCTTACCCTTACCCTTACCCTTACCCTTACCCTTACCCTTACCCTTACCCTTACCCTTACCCTTACCCTTACCCTTACCCTTACCCTTACCCTTGCTTTGACCCTTAGGCTTACCCTTACCTTTACCCTTACCCTTACCCTTACCCTTACCCTTACCCTTACCCTTGCTTTTACCCTTAAGCATACCCTTACCCTTACCCTTACCCTTACCCTTACCCTTACCCTTACCCTTACCCTTACCCTTGCTTTTACCCTTAAGCTTACCCTTACCCTTACCCTTACCCTTGCTTTTACCCTTAGGCTTACCCTTACCCTTACCCTTACCCTTACCCTTGCTTTTACCCTTAAGCTTACCCTTACCCTTACCCTTACCCTTACCCTTACCCTTACCCTTACCCTTACCCTTACCCTTACCCTTACCCTTACCCTTACCCTTACCCTTACCCTTACCCTTACCCTTACCCTTGCTTTTACCCTTAGGCTTAACCTTACCTTTACCCTTACCCTTACCCTTACCCTTACACTTACCCTTACCCTTACCCTTACCCTTACCCTTACCCTTACCCTTACCCTTACACTTGCTTTTACCCTTAAGCTTACCCTTACCCTTACCCTTACCCTTACCCTTGCTTTTACCCTTAAGCTTACCCTTACCCTTACCCTTACCCTCACCCTTACCCTTACCCTTACCCTTGCTTATACCCTTAAGCTTACCCTTACCCTTACCCTTACCCTTACCCTTACCCTTACCCTTACCCTTACCCTTACCCTTACCCTTACCCTTACCCTTACCCTTACCCTTACCCTTACCCTTACCCTTACCCTTGCTTTTACCCTTAGGCTTACCCTTACCTTTACCCTTACCCTTACCCTTACCCTTACCCTTACCCTTACCCTTACCCTTGCTTTTACCCTTAAGCTTACCCTTACCCTTACCCTTACCCTTACCCTTACCCTTACCCTAACCCTCACCCTTGCTTTTACCCTCAAGCTTACCCTTACCCTTACCCTTACCCTTACCCTTACCCTTACCCTTGCTTTTACCCTTAAGCTTACCCTTACCCTTACCCTTACCCTTACCCTTACCCTTACCCTTACCCTTATCCTTACCCTTGCTTTTACCCTTAAGCTTACCCTTACCCTTACCCTTACCCTTACCCTTACCCTTACCCTTACCCTTACCCTTACCCTTACCCTTGCTTTTACTCTTAGGCTTACCCTTACCTTTACCCTTACCCTTACCCTTACCCTTACCCTCACCCTTACCCTTACCCTTGCTTTTACCCTTAAGCTTACCCTTACCCTTACCCTTACCCTTACCCTTACCCTTGCTTTTACCCTTAAGCTTACCCTTACCCTTACCCTTAACCTTACCCTTACCCTTGCTTTAACCCTTAGGCTTACCCTTACCCTTACCCTTACCCTTACCCTTGCTTTTACCCTTAAGCTTACCCTTACCCTTACCCTTACTCTTACCCTTACCCTTACCTTTACCCTTACCCTTACCCTTACCCTTACCCTTACCCTTACCCTTGCTTTTACCCTTAGGCTTACCCTTACCTTTACCCTTACCCTAACCCTTACCCTTACCCTTACCCTTACCCTTACCCTTGCTTTTACCCTTAAGCTTACCCTTACCCTTACCCTTACCTTTACCCTTACCCTTACCCTTACCCTTACCCTTACCCTTACCCTTACCCTTACCCTTGCTTTTACCCTTAAGCTTACCCTTACCCTTACCCTTACCCTTACCCTCACCCTTACCCTTACCCTTACCCTTACCCTTGCTTTTACCCTTAAGCTTACCCTTACCCTTACCCTTACCCTTACCCTTACCCTAACCCTTACCCTTACCCTTACCCTTACCCTTGCTTTTACCCTTAGGCTTACCCTTACCTTTACCCTTACCCTTACCCTTACCCTTACCCTTACCCTTGCTTTTACCCTTAAGCTTACCCTTACCCTTACCCTTACCCTTAAGCTTACCCTTACCCTTACCCTTACCCTTACCCTTACCCTTACCCTTACCCTTACCCTTACCCTTACCCTTACCCTTACCCTTACCCTTACCCTTACCCTTACCCTTGCTTTTACCCTTAAGCTTACCCTTACCCTTACCCTTACCCTTACCCTTACCCTTGCATTTACCCTTAAGCTTACCCTTACCCTTACCCTTACCCTTAAGCTTACCCTTACCCTTACCCTTACCCTTACCCTTACCCTTACCCTTACCCTTACCCTTACCCTTACCCTTACCCTTACCCTTACCCTTACCCTTACCCTTACCCTTACCCTTACCCTTACCCTTACCCTTACCCTTGTTTTTACCCTTAAGCTTACCCTTACCCTTACCCTTACCCTTACCCTTAAGCTTACCCTTACCCTTACCCTTACCCTTACCCTTACCCTTAACCTTACCCTTGCTTTTACCCTTAAGCTTACCCTTACCCTTACCCTTACCCTTACCCTTAAGCTTACCCTTACCCTTACCCTTACCCTTACCCTTACCCTTGCTTTTACCCTTAAGCTTACCCTTACCCTTACCCTTACCCTTACCCTTAAGCTTACCCTTACCCTTACCCTTACCCTTACCCTTACCCTTACCCTTACCCTCACCCTTACCCTTGCTTTTACCCTTAAGCTTACCCTTACCCTTACCCTTACCCTCACCCTTGCTTTTACCCTTAAGCTTACCCTTACCCTTACCCTTACCCTTACCCTTACCCTTAAGCTTACCCTTACCCTTACCCTTACCCTTACCCTTACCCTTACCCTTACCCTTACCCTTACCCTTACCCTTACCCTTACCCTTACCCTTACCCTTACCCTTGCTTTAACCCTTAAGCTTACCCTTACCCTTACCCTTACCCTTACCCTTACCCTTACCCTTACCCTTACCCTTACCCTTACCCTTGCTTTTACCCTTAGGCTTACCCTTACCTTTACCCTTACCCTTACCCTTACCCTTAGCCTTACCCTTACCCTTACCCTTACCCTTACCCTTGCTTTTACTCTTAAGCTTACCCTTACCCTTACCCTTACCCTTACCCTTACCCTTACCCTTACCCTTGCTTTTACCCTTAAGCTTACCCTTACCCTTACCCTTATCCTTACCCTTACCCTTGCTTTTACCCTAAGGCTTACCCTTACCCTTACCCTTACCCTTGCTTTTACCCTTAAGCTTACCCTTACCCTTACCCTTACCCTTACCCTTACCCTTACCCTTACCCTTACCCTTACCCTTACCCTTACCCTTACCCTTACCCTTACCCTTACCCTTACCCTTGCTTTTACCCTTAGGCTTACCCTTACCTTTACCCTTACCCTTACCCTTACCCTTACCCTTACCCTTGCTTTTACCCTCAAGCTTACCCTTACCCTTACCCTTACCCTTACCCTTACCCTTACCCTTACCCTAACCCTTACCCTTACCCTTACCCTTACCCTTGCTTTTACCCTTAAGCTTACCCTTACCCTTACCCTTACCCTTACCCTTACCCTTACCCTTACCCTTACCCTTACCCTTACCCTTACCCTTACCCTTACCCTTACCCTCACCCTTGCTTTTACCCTTAAGCTTACCCTTACCCTTACCCTTACCCTTACCCTTGCTTTTACCCTAAAGCTTACCCTTACCCTTACCCTTACCCTTACCCTTGCTTTTACCCTTAGGCTTACCCTTACCCTTACCCTTACCCTTACCCTTGCTTTTACCCTTAAGCTTACCCTTACCCTTACCCTTACCCTTACTCTTACCCTTACCCTTACCCTTACCCTTACCCTTGCTTTTACCCTTAGGCTTACCCTTACCTTTACCCTTACCCTTAACCTTACCCTTACCCTTACCCTTACCCTTACCTTTACCCTTACCCTTGCTTTTACCCTTAAGCTTACCCTTACCCTAACCCTTACCCTTACCCTTACCCTTACCCTTACCCTTACCCTTACCCTTACCCTTACCCTTGCTTTTACCCTTAAGCTCACCCTTACCCTTACCCTTACCCTTACCCTTACCCTTACCCTTACCCTTACTCTTACCCTTACCCTTGCTTTTACCCTTAAGCTTACCCTTACCCTTACCCTTACCCTTACCCTTAAGCTTACCCTTACCCTTACCCTTACCCTTACCCTTACCCTTACCCTTACCCTTGCTTTTACCCTAAAGCTTACCCTTACCCTTACCCTTACCCTTACCCTTACCCTTGCTTTTACACTTAAGCTTACCCTTACCCTCACCCTTACCCTTACCCTTAAGCTTACCCTTACCCTTACCCTTACCCTTACCCTTACCCTTACCCTTACCCTTGCTTTTACCCTTAAGCTTACCCTTACCCTTACCCTTACCCTTACCCTTACCCTTACCCTTACCCTTACCCTTACCCTTACCCTTACCCTTACCCTTACCCTTGCTTTTACCCTTAGGCTTACCCTTACCTTTACCCTTACCATTACCCTTACCCTAACCCTTACCCTTACCCTTACCCTTACCCTTGCTTTTACCCTTAAGCTTACCCTTACCCTTACCCTTACCCTTACCCTTACACTTACCCTTACCCTTACCCTTACCCTTACCCTTACCCTTACCCTTACCCTTACCCTTACCCTTACCCTTACCCTTACCCTTACCCTTACCCTTACCCTTACCCTTGCTTTTACCCTTAAGCTTACCCTTACCCTTACCCTTACCCTTACCCTTACCCTTGCTTTTACCCTTAAGCTTAAGGGTAAAAGCAAGGGTGAGGGTAAGGGTAAGGGTAAGGGTAAGGGTAAGGGTAAGGGTAAGGGTAAGGGTAAGGGTAAGGGTAAGCTTAAGGGTAAAAGCAAGGGTAAGGGTAAGGTTAAGGGTAAGGGTAAGGGTAAGCTTAAGGGTAAAAGCAAGGGTAAGGGTAAGGGTAAGGGTAAGGGTAAGGGTAAGCTTTAGGGTAAAAGCAAGGGTAAGGGTAAGGGTGAGGGTAAGGGTAAGGGTAAGGGTAAGGGTAAAGGTAAGGGTAAGCCTAAGAGTAAAAGCAAGGGTAAGGGTAAGGGTAAGGGTAAGGGTAAGGGTAAGGGTAAGGGTAAGCTTAAGGGTAAAATCAAGGGTAAGGATAAGGGTAAGGGTAAGGGTAAGGGTAAGGGTAAGGGTAAGGGTAAGGGTAACACTTACCCTTGCTTTTACCCTTAGGCTTACTCTTACCCTTACCCTTACCCTTACCCTTAAGCTTACCCTTACCCTTACCCTTACCCTTACCCTTACCCTTACCCTTACCCTTACCCTTACCCTTACCCTTACCCTTACCCTTACCCTTACCCTTGCTTTTACCCTTAAGCTTACCCTTACCCTTACCCTTACCCTTACCCTTACCCTTACCCTTACCCTTACCCTTACCCTTACCCTTGCTTTGACCCTTAGGCTTACCCTTACCTTTACCCTTACCCTTACCCTTACCCTTACCCTTACCCTTACCCTTACCCTTACCCTTACCCTTGCTTTTACCCTTAAGCTTGCCCTTACCCTTACCCTTACCCTTACCCTTACCCTTACCCTTACCCTTGCTTTTACCCTTAAGCTTACCCTTACCCTTACCCTTACCCTTACCCTTACCCTTGCTTTTACCCTTAGGCTTACCCTTACCCTTACCCTTACCCTCACCCTTGCTTTTACCCTTAAGCTTACCCTTACCCTTACCCTTACCCTTACCCTTACCCTTACCCTTACCCTTACCCTTACCCTTACCCTTACCCTTACCCTTACCCTTACCCTTGCTTTTACCCTTAGGCTTAACCTTACCTTTACCCTTACCCTTACCCTTACCCTTACCCTTACCCTTACCCTTACCCTTACCCTTACCCTTACCCTTACCCTTACCCTTACCCTTACCCTTACCCTTACCCTCACCCTTGCTTTCACCCTTAAGCTTACCCTTACCCTTACCCTTACCCTTACCCTTACCCTTACCCTTACCCTTGCTTTTACCCTTAAGCTTACCCTTACACTTACCCTTACCCTTACCCTCACCCTTAACCTTACCCTTACCCTTGCTTATACCCTTAAGCTTACCCTTACCCTTACCCTTACCCTTATCCTTACCCTTACCCTTACCCTTACCCTTACCCTTACCCTTACCCTTACCCTTACCCTTACCCTTACCTTTGCTTTTACCCTTAGGCTTATCCTTACCTTTACCCTTACCCTTACCCTTACCCTTACCCTTACCCTTACCCTTACCCTTGCTTTTACCCTTAAGCTTACCCTTACCCTTACCCTTACCCTTACCCTTACCCTAACCCTTACCCTTGCTTTTACCCTTAAGCTTACCCTTACCCTTACCCTTACCCTTACCCTTACCCTTACCCTTACCCTTATCCTTACCCTTGCTTTTACCCTTAAGCTTACCCTTACCCTTACACTTACCCTTACCCTTGCCCTTACCCTTACCCTTACCCTTACCCTTACCCTTGCTTTTACTCTTAGGCTTACCCTTACCTTTACCCTTACCCTTACCCTTACCCTTACCCTCACCCTTACCCTTACCCTTGCTTTTACCCTTAAGCTTACCCTTACCCTTACCCTTACCCTTACCCTTACCCTTGCTTTTACCCTTAAGCTTACCCTTACCCTTACCCTTAACCTTACCCTTACCCTTGCTTTTACCCTTAAGCTTACCCTTACCCTTACCCTTACCCTTACCCTTACCCTTACCCTTACCCTTACCCTTACCCTTGCTTTTACCCTTAAGCTTACCCTTACCCTTACCCTTACCCTTACCCTTACCCTTACCCTTACCCTTACCCTTGCTTTTACCCTTAAGCTTACCCTTACCCTTACCCTTACCCTTACCCTTACCCTTACCCTTACCCTTACCCTTGCTTTTACCCTTAGGCTTAACCTTACCTTTACCCTTACCCTTACCCTTACCCTTACCCTTACCCTTACCCTTACCCTTACCCTTACCCTTACCCTTACCCTTACCCTTACCCTTACCCTTACCCTTACCCTTACCCTTACCCTCACCCTTGCTTTCACCCTTAAGCTTACCCTTACCCTTACCCTTACCCTTACCCTTACCCTTACCCTTACCCTTGCTTTTACCCTTAAGCTTACCCTTTACACTTCCCTTACCCTTACCCTCACCCTTAACCTTACCCTTACCCTTGCTTATACCCTTAAGCTTACCCTTACCCTTACCCTTACCCCTTACCCTTACCCTTACCCTTACCCTTACCCTTACCCTTACCCTTACCCTTACCCTTACCCTTACCCTTACCCTTACCTTT
>CAUEHS010000566.1:0-55000 GCA_958510865.1 Myrrha octodecimguttata | reverse complement strand
TTTTTTCGTCCGATACCCCCTTGCCAAATTTTAATTTTTGCATGCTTCATCGATCGATTCCGTCCATTTCTCATCGGTCGCGCGTTTGAGGAAATAAATAAATGACCCTTCTCCCGAAACCCGAAAAAATAGGTATGTCATTACATGCAGCAGGTCGAATTTCAATTTCTGCATCGATAATAATTCGATTTTGTCAATAATTCTCACCGCGTCATGTAAATGTCTGTCGGGGTTTAGGTTTTGGTCGAAACATATTATGATCGAACATGAACGAATGAATATTGTTCACTCTGTCGGATTCCATAGCCTCCTCGGCGAGAGATTCTCTCGTTATTCTCCTTGGTCGATCTCCATTCGTCAAGTAATTCAGTTCTCTCTTCTGTGTTTCCAGGGCGCGAGGATATACTGGTGGTGGTAATCTTTCAACTATCACCCGCACCGGTGTATCGGTACGAATTTCTTTCCTCTCTTCACAGGTCGAGACAGCGGATGGAGAAGACATTGTGGCAAGCTCAAGCAGCGAATTACAACTGAGCTCCTACCGGTTGTTCTCGGATGTCCGGCAGTGTCGGTTCGGCGGAATCGGACATATTTTCTGCGCATGCGCGTTTCGACGGCCGAAACGCCATCGTTCAACGGACGGTATATTTCAACACGAACCGTCATTATCTGACTCAGGATGATGATTGCAAGACCTTCCATTTCTCACTTGAAACGGTGCCTATTATATTGGATATCGGATAGCTCGATACGGTTCGATTCCGCGAAAGAGAAAAAAACGAAACAATTTTCAGAATCTTCATTTGAATTGGTGACTTAAGAAACACCTTCGAGTTCTAATCAGGGCATCTACTACAAATCGATCTCGCCTTTTCCATATCGGTTCCTTTTTCCAGGAAATAATGGACCGTTTTCGGAATTTTCGACAACTTTCATCACATGTGGCCCATCGAATCATAATTTTTGCATGGTCCGTGAATCGATCTTCTCCATTTCTCGTGGTGTTATGAAATAACATTCATATCGATATAAATATTACCCTCAGGTTCCCAGGACGAGTCAGCGAAAGGAGATAGCCTGAAATCGGGCTAGGTGATCATGCGCCGGTTGCCGACATTCGAACGGTCCATTTTTCGGAATTCGGATATTTGCACGGAGCAAATATATGGATTCCGTGCGTTTTTCATCGGCTACGCGTTCGACGGAGTAAAAAACGTAGAGTTCGCGAAAACCGGGGTATCCTTACACGTCGCCTGTCAAATTCGATTTTCTGCATGGATTTTGTCAATAATTTTATCGCGTGATGTTAAAGATCAAACAGGCATATTTCTTTTTCGGTTACGCGTTCGTGAAAATAGCTGACCGTTTAATAATTTTTTCGTCCGATACCCCCTTGCCAAATTTTAATTTTTGCATGCTTCATCGATCGATTCCGTCCATTTCTCATCGGTCGCGCGTTTGAGGAAATGAATAAATGACCCTTCTCCCGAAACCCGAAAAAATAGGTATGTCATTACATGCAGCAGGTCGAATTTCAATTTCTGCATCGATAATAATTCGATTTTGTCAATAATTCTCACCGCGTCATGTAAATGTCTGTCGGGGTTTAGGTTTTGGTCGAAACATATTATGATCGAACATGAACGAATGAATATTGTTCACTCTGTCGGATTCCATAGCCTCCTCGGCGAGAGATTCTCTCGTTATTCTCCTTGGTCGATCTCCATTCGTCAAGTAATTCAGTTCTCTCTTCTGTGTTTCCAGGGCGCGAGGATATACTGGTGGTGGTAATCTTTCAACTATCACCCGCACCGGTGTATCGGTACGAATTTCTTTCCTCTCTTCACAGGTCGAGACAGCGGATGGAGAAGACATTGTTGCAAGCTCAAGCAGCGAATTACAACTGAGCTCCTACCGGTTGTTCTCGGATGTCCGGCAGTGTCGGTTCGGCGGAATCGGACATATTTTCTGCGCATGCGCGTTTCGACGGCCGAAACGCCCTCGTTCAACGGACGGTATATTTCAACACGAACCGTCATTATCTGACTCAGGATGATGATTGCAAGACCTTCCATTTCTCACTTGAAACGGTGCCTATTATATTGGATATCGGATAGCTCGATACGGTTCGATTCCGCGAAAGAGAAAAAAACGAAACAATTTTCAGAATCTTCATTTGAATTGGTGACTTAAGAAACACCTTCGAGTTCTAATCAGGGCATCTACTACAAATCGATCTCGCCTTTTCCATATCGGTTCCTTTTTCCAGGAAATAATGGACCGTTTTCGGAATTTTCGACAACTTTCATCACATGTGGCCCATCGAATCATAATTTTTGCATGGTCCGTGAATCGATCTTCTCCATTTCTCGTGGTGTTATGAAATAACATTCATATCGATATAAATATTACCCTCAGGTTCCCAGGACGAGTCAGCGAAAGGAGATAGCCTGAAATCGGGCTAGGTGATCATGCGCCGGTTGCCGACATTCGAACGGTCCATTTTTCGGAATTCGGATATTTGCACGGAGCAAATATATGGATTCCGTGCGTTTTTCATCGGCTACGCGTTCGACGGAGTAAAAAACGTAGAGTTCGCGAAAACCGGGGTATCCTTACACGTCGCCTGTCAAATTCGATTTTCTGCATGGATTTTGTCAATAATTTTATCGCGTGATGTTAAAGATCAAACAGGCATATTTCTTTTTCGGTTACGCGTTCGTGAAAATAGCTGACCGTTTAATAATTTTTTCGTCCGATACCCCCTTGCCAAATTTTAATTTTTGCATGCTTCATCGATCGATTCCGTCCATTTCTCATCGGTCGCGCGTTTGAGGAAATGAATAAATGACCCTTCTCCCGAAACCCGAAAAAATAGGTATGTCATTACATGCAGCAGGTCGAATTTCAATTTCTGCATCGATAATAATTCGATTTTGTCAATAATTCTCACCGCGTCATGTAAATGTCTGTCGGGGTTTAGGTTTTGGTCGAAACATATTATGATCGAACATGAACGAATGAATATTGTTCACTCTGTCGGATTCCATAGCCTCCTCGGCGAGAGATTCTCTCGTTATTCTCCTTGGTCGATCTCCATTCGTCAAGTAATTCAGTTCTCTCTTCTGTGTTTCCAGGGCGCGAGGATATACTGGTGGTGGTAATCTTTCAACTATCACCCGCACCGGTGTATCGGTACGAATTTCTTTCCTCTCTTCACAGGTCGAGACAGCGGATGGAGAAGACATTGTTGCAAGCTCAAGCAGCGAATTACAACTGAGCTCCTACCGGTTGTTCTCGGATGTCCGGCAGTGTCGGTTCGGCGGAATCGGACATATTTTCTGCGCATGCGCGTTTCGACGGCCGAAACGCCCTCGTTCAACGGACGGTATATTTCAACACGAACCGTCATTATCTGACTCAGGATGATGATTGCAAGACCTTCCATTTCTCACTTGAAACGGTGCCTATTATATTGGATATCGGATAGCTCGATACGGTTCGATTCCGCGAAAGAGAAAAAAACGAAACAATTTTCAGAATCTTCATTTGAATTGGTGACTTAAGAAACACCTTCGAGTTCTAATCAGGGCATCTACTACAAATCGATCTCGCCTTTTCCATATCGGTTCCTTTTTCCAGGAAATAATGGACCGTTTTCGGAATTTTCGACAACTTTCATCACATGTGGCCCATCGAATCATAATTTTTGCATGGTCCGTGAATCGATCTTCTCCATTTCTCGTGGTGTTATGAAATAACATTCATATCGATATAAATATTACCCTCAGGTTCCCAGGACGAGTCAGCGAAAGGAGATAGCCTGAAATCGGGCTAGGTGATCATGCGCCGGTTGCCGACATTCGAACGGTCCATTTTTCGGAATTCGGATATTTGCACGGAGCAAATATATGGATTCCGTGCGTTTTTCATCGGCTACGCGTTCGACGGAGTAAAAAACGTAGAGTTCGCGAAAACCGGGGTATCCTTACACGTCGCCTGTCAAATTCGATTTTCTGCATGGATTTTGTCAATAATTTTATCGCGTGATGTTAAAGATCAAACAGGCATATTTCTTTTTCGGTTACGCGTTCGTGAAAATAGCTGACCGTTTAATAATTTTTTCGTCCGATACCCCCTTGCCAAATTTTAATTTTTGCATGCTTCATCGATCGATTCCGTCCATTTCTCATCGGTCGCGCGTTTGAGGAAATAAATAAATGACCCTTCTCCCGAAACCCGAAAAAATAGGTATGTCATTACATGCAGCAGGTCGAATTTCAATTTCTGCATCGATAATAATTCGATTTTGTCAATAATTCTCACCGCGTCATGTAAATGTCTGTCGGGGTTTAGGTTTTGGTCGAAACATATTATGATCGAACATGAACGAATGAATATTGTTCACTCTGTCGGATTCCATAGCCTCCTCGGCGAGAGATTCTCTCGTTATTCTCCTTGGTCGATCTCCATTCGTCAAGTAATTCAGTTCTCTCTTCTGTGTTTCCAGGGCGCGAGGATATACTGGTGGTGGTAATCTTTCAACTATCACCCGCACCGGTGTATCGGTACGAATTTCTTTCCTCTCTTCACAGGTCGAGACAACGGATGGAGAAGACATTGTGGCAAGCTCAAGCAGCGAATTACAACTGAGCTCCTACCGGTTGTTCTCGGATGTCCGGCAGTGTCGGTTCGGCGGAATCGGACATATTTTCTGCGCATGCGCGTTTCGACGGCCGAAACGCCCTCGTTCAACGGACGGTATATTTCAACACGAACCGTCATTATCTGACTCAGGATGATGATTGCAAGACCTTCCATTTCTCACTTGAAACGGTGCCTATTATATTGGATATCGGATAGCTCGATACGGTTCGAGTCCGCGAAAGAGAAAAAAACGAAACAATTTTCAGAATCTTCATTTGAATTGGTGACTTAAGAAACACCTTCGAGTTCTAATCAGGGCATCTACTACAAATCGATCTCGCCTTTTCCATATCGGTTCCTTTTTCCAGGAAATAATGGACCGTTTTCGGAATTTTCGACAACTTTCATCACATGTGGCCCATCGAATCATAATTTTTGCATGGTCCGTGAATCGATCTTCTCCATTTCTCGTGGTGTTATGAAATAACATTCATATCGATATAAATATTACCCTCAGGTTCCCAGGACGAGTCAGCGAAAGGAGATAGCCTGAAATCGGGCTAGGTGATCATGCGCCGGTTGCCGACATTCGAACGGTCCATTTTTCGGAATTCGGATATTTGCACGGAGCAAATATATGGATTCCGTGCGTTTTTCATCGGCTACGCGTTCGACGGAGTAAAAAACGTAGAGTTCGCGAAAACCGGGGTATCCTTACACGTCGCCTGTCAAATTCGATTTTCTGCATGGATTTTGTCAATAATTTTATCGCGTGATGTTAAAGATCAAACAGGCATATTTCTTTTTCGGTTACGCGTTCGTGAAAATAGCTGGCCGTTTAATAATTTTTTCGTCCGATACCCCCTTGCCAAATTTTAATTTTTGCATGCTTCATCGATCGATTCCGTCCATTTCTCATCGGTCGCGCGTTTGAGGAAATAAATAAATGACCCTTCTCCCGAAACCCGAAAAAATAGGTATGTCATTACATGCAGCAGGTCGAATTTCAATTTCTGCATCGATAATAATTCGATTTTGTCAATAATTCTCACCGCGTCATGTAAATGTCTGTCGGGGTTTAGGTTTTGGTCGAAACATATTATGATCGAACATGAACGAATGAATATTGTTCACTCTGTCGGATTCCATAGCCTCCTCGGCGAGAGATTCTCTCGTTATTCTCCTTGGTCGATCTCCATTCGTCAAGTAATTCAGTTCTCTCTTCTGTGTTTCCAGGGCGCGAGGATATACTGGTGGTGGTAATCTTTCAACTATCACCCGCACCGGTGTATCGGTACGAATTTCTTTCCTCTCTTCACAGGTCGAGACAGCGGATGGAGAAGACATTGTGGCAAGCTCAAGCAGCGAATTACAACTGAGCTCCTACCGGTTGTTCTCGGATGTCCGGCAGTGTCGGTTCGGCGGAATCGGACATATTTTCTGCGCATGCGCGTTTCGACGGCCGAAACGCCCTCGTTCAACGGACGGTATATTTCAACACGAACCGTCATTATCTGACTCAGGATGATGATTGCAAGACCTTCCATTTCTCACTTGAAACGGTGCCTATTATATTGGATATCGGATAGCTCGATACGGTTCGATTCCGCGAAAGAGAAAAAAACGAAACAATTTTCAGAATCTTCATTTGAATTGGTGACTTAAGAAACACCTTCGAGTTCTAATCAGGGCATCTACTACAAATCGATCTCGCCTTTTCCATATCGGTTCCTTTTTCCAGGAAATAATGGACCGTTTTCGGAATTTTCGACAACTTTCATCACATGTGGCCCATCGAATCATAATTTTTGCATGGTCCGTGAATCGATCTTCTCCATTTCTCGTGGTGTTATGAAATAACATTCATATCGATATAAATATTACCCTCAGGTTCCCAGGACGAGTCAGCGAAAGGAGATAGCCTGAAATCGGGCTAGGTGATCATGCGCCGGTTGCCGACATTCGAACGGTCCATTTTTCGGAATTCGGATATTTGCACGGAGCAAATATATGGATTCCGTGCGTTTTTCATCGGCTACGCGTTCGACGGAGTAAAAAACGTAGAGTTCGCGAAAACCGGGGTATCCTTACACGTCGCCTGTCAAATTCGATTTTCTGCATGGATTTTGTCAATAATTTTATCGCGTGATGTTAAAGATCAAACAGGCATATTTCTTTTTCGGTTACGCGTTCGTGAAAATAGCTGGCCGTTTAATAATTTTTTCGTCCGATACCCCCTTGCCAAATTTTAATTTTTGCATGCTTCATCGATCGATTCCGTCCATTTCTCATCGGTCGCGCGTTTGAGGAAATAAATAAATGACCCTTCTCCCGAAACCCGAAAAAATAGGTATGTCATTACATGCAGCAGGTCGAATTTCAATTTCTGCATCGATAATAATTCGATTTTGTCAATAATTCTCACCGCGTCATGTAAATGTCTGTCGGGGTTTAGGTTTTGGTCGAAACATATTATGATCGAACATGAACGAATGAATATTGTTCACTCTGTCGGATTCCATAGCCTCCTCGGCGAGAGATTCTCTCGTTATTCTCCTTGGTCGATCTCCATTCGTCAAGTAATTCAGTTCTCTCTTCTGTGTTTCCAGGGCGCGAGGATATACTGGTGGTGGTAATCTTTCAACTATCACCCGCACCGGTGTATCGGTACGAATTTCTTTCCTCTCTTCACAGGTCGAGACAGCGGATGGAGAAGACATTGTGGCAAGCTCAAGCAGCGAATTACAACTGAGCTCCTACCGGTTGTTCTCGGATGTCCGGCAGTGTCGGTTCGGCGGAATCGGACATATTTTCTGCGCATGCGCGTTTCGACGGCCGAAACGCCCTCGTTCAACGGACGGTATATTTCAACACGAACCGTCATTATCTGACTCAGGATGATGATTGCAAGACCTTCCATTTCTCACTTGAAACGGTGCCTATTATATTGGATATCGGATAGCTCGATACGGTTCGATTCCGCGAAAGAGAAAAAAACGAAACAATTTTCAGAATCTTCATTTGAATTGGTGACTTAAGAAACACCTTCGAGTTCTAATCAGGGCATCTACTACAAATCGATCTCGCCTTTTCCATATCGGTTCCTTTTTCCAGGAAATAATGGACCGTTTTCGGAATTTTCGACAACTTTCATCACATGTGGCCCATCGAATCATAATTTTTGCATGGTCCGTGAATCGATCTTCTCCATTTCTCGTGGTGTTATGAAATAACATTCATATCGATATAAATATTACCCTCAGGTTCCCAGGACGAGTCAGCGAAAGGAGATAGCCTGAAATCGGGCTAGGTGATCATGCGCCGGTTGCCGACATTCGAACGGTCCATTTTTCGGAATTCGGATATTTGCACGGAGCAAATATATGGATTCCGTGCGTTTTTCATCGGCTACGCGTTCGACGGAGTAAAAAACGTAGAGTTCGCGAAAACCGGGGTATCCTTACACGTCGCCTGTCAAATTCGATTTTCTGCATGGATTTTGTCAATAATTTTATCGCGTGATGTTAAAGATCAAACAGGCATATTTCTTTTTCGGTTACGCGTTCGTGAAAATAGCTGGCCGTTTAATAATTTTTTCGTCCGATACCCCCTTGCCAAATTTTAATTTTTGCATGCTTCATCGATCGATTCCGTCCATTTCTCATCGGTCGCGCGTTTGAGGAAATAAATAAATGACCCTTCTCCCGAAACCCGAAAAAATAGGTATGTCATTACATGCAGCAGGTCGAATTTCAATTTCTGCATCGATAATAATTCGATTTTGTCAATAATTCTCACCGCGTCATGTAAATGTCTGTCGGGGTTTAGGTTTTGGTCGAAACATATTATGATCGAACATGAACGAATGAATATTGTTCACTCTGTCGGATTCCATAGCCTCCTCGGCGAGAGATTCTCTCGTTATTCTCCTTGGTCGATCTCCATTCGTCAAGTAATTCAGTTCTCTCTTCTGTGTTTCCAGGGCGCGAGGATATACTGGTGGTGGTAATCTTTCAACTATCACCCGCACCGGTGTATCGGTACGAATTTCTTTCCTCTCTTCACAGGTCGAGACAGCGGATGGAGAAGACATTGTGGCAAGCTCAAGCAGCGAATTACAACTGAGCTCCTACCGGTTGTTCTCGGATGTCCGGCAGTGTCGGTTCGGCGGAATCGGACATATTTTCTGCGCATGCGCGTTTCGACGGCCGAAACGCCCTCGTTCAACGGACGGTATATTTCAACACGAACCGTCATTATCTGACTCAGGATGATGATTGCAAGACCTTCCATTTCTCACTTGAAACGGTGCCTATTATATTGGATATCGGATAGCTCGATACGGTTCGATTCCGCGAAAGAGAAAAAAACGAAACAATTTTCAGAATCTTCATTTGAATTGGTGACTTAAGAAACACCTTCGAGTTCTAATCAGGGCATCTACTACAAATCGATCTCGCCTTTTCCATATCGGTTCCTTTTTCCAGGAAATAATGGACCGTTTTCGGAATTTTCGACAACTTTCATCACATGTGGCCCATCGAATCATAATTTTTGCATGGTCCGTGAATCGATCTTCTCCATTTCTCGTGGTGTTATGAAATAACATTCATATCGATATAAATATTACCCTCAGGTTCCCAGGACGAGTCAGCGAAAGGAGATAGCCTGAAATCGGGCTAGGTGATCATGCGCCGGTTGCCGACATTCGAACGGTCCATTTTTCGGAATTCGGATATTTGCACGGAGCAAATATATGGATTCCGTGCGTTTTTCATCGGCTACGCGTTCGACGGAGTAAAAAACGTAGAGTTCGCGAAAACCGGGGTATCCTTACACGTCGCCTGTCAAATTCGATTTTCTGCATGGATTTTGTCAATAATTTTATCGCGTGATGTTAAAGATCAAACAGGCATATTTCTTTTTCGGTTACGCGTTCGTGAAAATAGCTGGCCGTTTAATAATTTTTTCGTCCGATACCCCCTTGCCAAATTTTAATTTTTGCATGCTTCATCGATCGATTCCGTCCATTTCTCATCGGTCGCGCGTTTGAGGAAATAAATAAATGACCCTTCTCCCGAAACCCGAAAAAATAGGTATGTCATTACATGCAGCAGGTCGAATTTCAATTTCTGCATCGATAATAATTCGATTTTGTCAATAATTCTCACCGCGTCATGTAAATGTCTGTCGGGGTTTAGGTTTTGGTCGAAACATATTATGATCGAACATGAACGAATGAATATTGTTCACTCTGTCGGATTCCATAGCCTCCTCGGCGAGAGATTCTCTCGTTATTGTCCTTGGTCGATCTCCATTCGTCAAGTAATTCAGTTCTCTCTTCTGTGTTTCCAGGGCGCGAGGATATACTGGTGGTGGTAATCTTTCAACTATCACCCGCACCGGTGTATCGGTACGAATTTCTTTCCTCTCTTCACAGGTCGAGACAGCGGATGGAGAAGACATTGTGGCAAGCTCAAGCAGCGAATTACAACTGAGCTCCTACCGGTTGTTCTCGGATGTCCGGCAGTGTCGGTTCGGCGGAATCGGACATATTTTCTGCGCATGCGCGTTTCGACGGCCGAAACGCCCTCGTTCAACGGACGGTATATTTCAACACGAACCGTCATTATCTGACTCAGGATGATGATTGCAAGACCTTCCATTTCTCACTTGAAACGGTGCCTATTATATTGGATATCGGATAGCTCGATACGGTTCGATTCCGCGAAAGAGAAAAAAACGAAACAATTTTCAGAATCTTCATTTGAATTGGTGACTTAAGAAACACCTTCGAGTTCTAATCAGGGCATCTACTACAAATCGATCTCGCCTTTTCCATATCGGTTCCTTTTTCCAGGAAATAATGGACCGTTTTCGGAATTTTCGACAACTTTCATCACATGTGGCCCATCGAATCATAATTTTTGCATGGTCCGTGAATCGATCTTCTCCATTTCTCGTGGTGTTATGAAATAACATTCATATCGATATAAATATTACCCTCAGGTTCCCAGGACGAGTCAGCGAAAGGAGATAGCCTGAAATCGGGCTAGGTGATCATGCGCCGGTTGCCGACATTCGAACGGTCCATTTTTCGGAATTCGGATATTTGCACGGAGCAAATATATGGATTCCGTGCGTTTTTCATCGGCTACGCGTTCGACGGAGTAAAAAACGTAGAGTTCGCGAAAACCGGGGTATCCTTACACGTCGCCTGTCAAATTCGATTTTCTGCATGGATTTTGTCAATAATTTTATCGCGTGATGTTAAAGATCAAACAGGCATATTTCTTTTTCGGTTACGCGTTCGTGAAAATAGCTGGCCGTTTAATAATTTTTTCGTCCGATACCCCCTTGCCAAATTTTAATTTTTGCATGCTTCATCGATCGATTCCGTCCATTTCTCATCGGTCGCGCGTTTGAGGAAATAAATAAATGACCCTTCTCCCGAAACCCGAAAAAATAGGTATGTCATTACATGCAGCAGGTCGAATTTCAATTTCTGCATCGATAATAATTCGATTTTGTCAATAATTCTCACCGCGTCATGTAAATGTCTGTCGGGGTTTAGGTTTTGGTCGAAACATATTATGATCGAACATGAACGAATGAATATTGTTCACTCTGTCGGATTCCATAGCCTCCTCGGCGAGAGATTCTCTCGTTATTCTCCTTGGTCGATCTCCATTCGTCAAGTAATTCAGTTCTCTCTTCTGTGTTTCCAGGGCGCGAGGATATACTGGTGGTGGTAATCTTTCAACTATCACCCGCACCGGTGTATCGGTACGAATTTCTTTCCTCTCTTCACAGGTCGAGACAGCGGATGGAGAAGACATTGTGGCAAGCTCAAGCAGCGAATTACAACTGAGCTCCTACCGGTTGTTCTCGGATGTCCGGCAGTGTCGGTTCGGCGGAATCGGACATATTTTCTGCGCATGCGCGTTTCGACGGCCGAAACGCCCTCGTTCAACGGACGGTATATTTCAACACGAACCGTCATTATCTGACTCAGGATGATGATTGCAAGACCTTCCATTTCTCACTTGAAACGGTGCCTATTATATTGGATATCGGATAGCTCGATACGGTTCGATTCCGCGAAAGAGAAAAAAACGAAACAATTTTCAGAATCTTCATTTGAATTGGTGACTTAAGAAACACCTTCGAGTTCTAATCAGGGCATCTACTACAAATCGATCTCGCCTTTTCCATATCGGTTCCTTTTTCCAGGAAATAATGGACCGTTTTCGGAATTTTCGACAACTTTCATCACATGTGGCCCATCGAATCATAATTTTTGCATGGTCCGTGAATCGATCTTCTCCATTTCTCGTGGTGTTATGAAATAACATTCATATCGATATAAATATTACCCTCAGGTTCCCAGGACGAGTCAGCGAAAGGAGATAGCCTGAAATCGGGCTAGGTGATCATGCGCCGGTTGCCGACATTCGAACGGTCCATTTTTCGGAATTCGGATATTTGCACGGAGCAAATATATGGATTCCGTGCGTTTTTCATCGGCTACGCGTTCGACGGAGTAAAAAACGTAGAGTTCGCGAAAACCGGGGTATCCTTACACGTCGCCTGTCAAATTCGATTTTCTGCATGGATTTTGTCAATAATTTTATCGCGTGATGTTAAAGATCAAACAGGCATATTTCTTTTTCGGTTACGCGTTCGTGAAAATAGCTGGCCGTTTAATAATTTTTTCGTCCGATACCCCCTTGCCAAATTTTAATTTTTGCATGCTTCATCGATCGATTCCGTCCATTTCTCATCGGTCGCGCGTTTGAGGAAATAAATAAATGACCCTTCTCCCGAAACCCGAAAAAATAGGTATGTCATTACATGCAGCAGGTCGAATTTCAATTTCTGCATCGATAATAATTCGATTTTGTCAATAATTCTCACCGCGTCATGTAAATGTCTGTCGGGGTTTAGGTTTTGGTCGAAACATATTATGATCGAACATGAACGAATGAATATTGTTCACTCTGTCGGATTCCATAGCCTCCTCGGCGAGAGATTCTCTCGTTATTGTCCTTGGTCGATCTCCATTCGTCAAGTAATTCAGTTCTCTCTTCTGTGTTTCCAGGGCGCGAGGATATACTGGTGGTGGTAATCTTTCAACTATCACCCGCACCGGTGTATCGGTACGAATTTCTTTCCTCTCTTCACAGGTCGAGACAGCGGATGGAGAAGACATTGTGGCAAGCTCAAGCAGCGAATTACAACTGAGCTCCTACCGGTTGTTCTCGGATGTCCGGCAGTGTCGGTTCGGCGGAATCGGACATATTTTCTGCGCATGCGCGTTTCGACGGCCGAAACGCCCTCGTTCAACGGACGGTATATTTCAACACGAACCGTCATTATCTGACTCAGGATGATGATTGCAAGACCTTCCATTTCTCACTTGAAACGGTGCCTATTATATTGGATATCGGATAGCTCGATACGGTTCGATTCCGCGAAAGAGAAAAAAACGAAACAATTTTCAGAATCTTCATTTGAATTGGTGACTTAAGAAACACCTTCGAGTTCTAATCAGGGCATCTACTACAAATCGATCTCGCCTTTTCCATATCGGTTCCTTTTTCCAGGAAATAATGGACCGTTTTCGGAATTTTCGACAACTTTCATCACATGTGGCCCATCGAATCATAATTTTTGCATGGTCCGTGAATCGATCTTCTCCATTTCTCGTGGTGTTATGAAATAACATTCATATCGATATAAATATTACCCTCAGGTTCCCAGGACGAGTCAGCGAAAGGAGATAGCCTGAAATCGGGCTAGGTGATCATGCGCCGGTTGCCGACATTCGAACGGTCCATTTTTCGGAATTCGGATATTTGCACGGAGCAAATATATGGATTCCGTGCGTTTTTCATCGGCTACGCGTTCGACGGAGTAAAAAACGTAGAGTTCGCGAAAACCGGGGTATCCTTACACGTCGCCTGTCAAATTCGATTTTCTGCATGGATTTTGTCAATAATTTTATCGCGTGATGTTAAAGATCAAACAGGCATATTGCTTTTTCGGTTACGCGTTCGTGAAAATAGCTGGCCGTTTAATAATTTTTTCGTCCGATACCCCCTTGCCAAATTTTAATTTTTGCATGCTTCATCGATCGATTCCGTCCATTTCTCATCGGTCGCGCGTTTGAGGAAATAAATAAATGACCCTTCTCCCGAAACCCGAAAAAATAGGTATGTCATTACATGCAGCAGGTCGAATTTCAATTTCTGCATCGATAATAATTCGATTTTGTCAATAATTCTCACCGCGTCATGTAAATGTCTGTCGGGGTTTAGGTTTTGGTCGAAACATATTATGATCGAACATGAACGAATGAATATTGTTCACTCTGTCGGATTCCATAGCCTCCTCGGCGAGAGATTCTCTCGTTATTGTCCTTGGTCGATCTCCATTCGTCAAGTAATTCAGTTCTCTCTTCTGTGTTTCCAGGGCGCGAGGATATACTGGTGGTGGTAATCTTTCAACTATCACCCGCACCGGTGTATCGGTACGAATTTCTTTCCTCTCTTCACAGGTCGAGACAGCGGATGGAGAAGACATTGTGGCAAGCTCAAGCAGCGAATTACAACTGAGCTCCTACCGGTTGTTCTCGGATGTCCGGCAGTGTCGGTTCGGCGGAATCGGACATATTTTCTGCGCATGCGCGTTTCGACGGCCGAAACGCCCTCGTTCAACGGACGGTATATTTCAACACGAACCGTCATTATCTGACTCAGGATGATGATTGCAAGACCTTCCATTTCTCACTTGAAACGGTGCCTATTATATTGGATATCGGATAGCTCGATACGGTTCGATTCCGCGAAAGAGAAAAAAACGAAACAATTTTCAGAATCTTCATTTGAATTGGTGACTTAAGAAACACCTTCGAGTTCTAATCAGGGCATCTACTACAAATCGATCTCGCCTTTTCCATATCGGTTCCTTTTTCCAGGAAATAATGGACCGTTTTCGGAATTTTCGACAACTTTCATCACATGTGGCCCATCGAATCATAATTTTTGCATGGTCCGTGAATCGATCTTCTCCATTTCTCGTGGTGTTATGAAATAACATTCATATCGATATAAATATTACCCTCAGGTTCCCAGGACGAGTCAGCGAAAGGAGATAGCCTGAAATCGGGCTAGGTGATCATGCGCCGGTTGCCGACATTCGAACGGTCCATTTTTCGGAATTCGGATATTTGCACGGAGCAAATATATGGATTCCGTGCGTTTTTCATCGGCTACGCGTTCGACGGAGTAAAAAACGTAGAGTTCGCGAAAACCGGGGTATCCTTACACGTCGCCTGTCAAATTCGATTTTCTGCATGGATTTTGTCAATAATTTTATCGCGTGATGTTAAAGATCAAACAGGCATATTTCTTTTTCGGTTACGCGTTCGTGAAAATAGCTGGCCGTTTAATAATTTTTTCGTCCGATACCCCCTTGCCAAATTTTAATTTTTGCATGCTTCATCGATCGATTCCGTCCATTTCTCATCGGTCGCGCGTTTGAGGAAATAAATAAATGACCCTTCTCCCGAAACCCGAAAAAATAGGTATGTCATTACATGCAGCAGGTCGAATTTCAATTTCTGCATCGATAATAATTCGATTTTGTCAATAATTCTCACCGCGTCATGTAAATGTCTGTCGGGGTTTAGGTTTTGGTCGAAACATATTATGATCGAACATGAACGAATGAATATTGTTCACTCTGTCGGATTCCATAGCCTCCTCGGCGAGAGATTCTCTCGTTATTCTCCTTGGTCGATCTCCATTCGTCAAGTAATTCAGTTCTCTCTTCTGTGTTTCCAGGGCGCGAGGATATACTGGTGGTGGTAATCTTTCAACTATCACCCGCACCGGTGTATCGGTACGAATTTCTTTCCTCTCTTCACAGGTCGAGACAGCGGATGGAGAAGACATTGTGGCAAGCTCAAGCAGCGAATTACAACTGAGCTCCTACCGGTTGTTCTCGGATGTCCGGCAGTGTCGGTTCGGCGGAATCGGACATATTTTCTGCGCATGCGCGTTTCGACGGCCGAAACGCCCTCGTTCAACGGACGGTATATTTCAACACGAACCGTCATTATCTGACTCAGGATGATGATTGCAAGACCTTCCATTTCTCACTTGAAACGGTGCCTATTATATTGGATATCGGATAGCTCGATACGGTTCGATTCCGCGAAAGAGAAAAAAACGAAACAATTTTCAGAATCTTCATTTGAATTGGTGACTTAAGAAACACCTTCGAGTTCTAATCAGGGCATCTACTACAAATCGATCTCGCCTTTTCCATATCGGTTCCTTTTTCCAGGAAATAATGGACCGTTTTCGGAATTTTCGACAACTTTCATCACATGTGGCCCATCGAATCATAATTTTTGCATGGTCCGTGAATCGATCTTCTCCATTTCTCGTGGTGTTATGAAATAACATTCATATCGATATAAATATTACCCTCAGGTTCCCAGGACGAGTCAGCGAAAGGAGATAGCCTGAAATCGGGCTAGGTGATCATGCGCCGGTTGCCGACATTCGAACGGTCCATTTTTCGGAATTCGGATATTTGCACGGAGCAAATATATGGATTCCGTGCGTTTTTCATCGGCTACGCGTTCGACGGAGTAAAAAACGTAGAGTTCGCGAAAACCGGGGTATCCTTACACGTCGCCTGTCAAATTCGATTTTCTGCATGGATTTTGTCAATAATTTTATCGCGTGATGTTAAAGATCAAACAGGCATATTTCTTTTTCGGTTACGCGTTCGTGAAAATAGCTGGCCGTTTAATAATTTTTTCGTCCGATACCCCCTTGCCAAATTTTAATTTTTGCATGCTTCATCGATCGATTCCGTCCATTTCTCATCGGTCGCGCGTTTGAGGAAATAAATAAATGACCCTTCTCCCGAAACCCGAAAAAATAGGTATGTCATTACATGCAGCAGGTCGAATTTCAATTTCTGCATCGATAATAATTCGATTTTGTCAATAATTCTCACCGCGTCATGTAAATGTCTGTCGGGGTTTAGGTTTTGGTCGAAACATATTATGATCGAACATGAACGAATGAATATTGTTCACTCTGTCGGATTCCATAGCCTCCTCGGCGAGAGATTCTCTCGTTATTCTCCTTGGTCGATCTCCATTCGTCAAGTAATTCAGTTCTCTCTTCTGTGTTTCCAGGGCGCGAGGATATACTGGTGGTGGTAATCTTTCAACTATCACCCGCACCGGTGTATCGGTACGAATTTCTTTCCTCTCTTCACAGGTCGAGACAGCGGATGGAGAAGACATTGTGGCAAGCTCAAGCAGCGAATTACAACTGAGCTCCTACCGGTTGTTCTCGGATGTCCGGCAGTGTCGGTTCGGCGGAATCGGACATATTTTCTGCGCATGCGCGTTTCGACGGCCGAAACGCCCTCGTTCAACGGACGGTATATTTCAACACGAACCGTCATTATCTGACTCAGGATGATGATTGCAAGACCTTCCATTTCTCACTTGAAACGGTGCCTATTATATTGGATATCGGATAGCTCGATACGGTTCGATTCCGCGAAAGAGAAAAAAACGAAACAATTTTCAGAATCTTCATTTGAATTGGTGACTTAAGAAACACCTTCGAGTTCTAATCAGGGCATCTACTACAAATCGATCTCGCCTTTTCCATATCGGTTCCTTTTTCCAGGAAATAATGGACCGTTTTCGGAATTTTCGACAACTTTCATCACATGTGGCCCATCGAATCATAATTTTTGCATGGTCCGTGAATCGATCTTCTCCATTTCTCGTGGTGTTATGAAATAACATTCATATCGATATAAATATTACCCTCAGGTTCCCAGGACGAGTCAGCGAAAGGAGATAGCCTGAAATCGGGCTAGGTGATCATGCGCCGGTTGCCGACATTCGAACGGTCCATTTTTCGGAATTCGGATATTTGCACGGAGCAAATATATGGATTCCGTGCGTTTTTCATCGGCTACGCGTTCGACGGAGTAAAAAACGTAGAGTTCGCGAAAACCGGGGTATCCTTACACGTCGCCTGTCAAATTCGATTTTCTGCATGGATTTTGTCAATAATTTTATCGCGTGATGTTAAAGATCAAACAGGCATATTTCTTTTTCGGTTACGCGTTCGTGAAAATAGCTGGCCGTTTAATAATTTTTTCGTCCGATACCCCCTTGCCAAATTTTAATTTTTGCATGCTTCATCGATCGATTCCGTCCATTTCTCATCGGTCGCGCGTTTGAGGAAATAAATAAATGACCCTTCTCCCGAAACCCGAAAAAATAGGTATGTCATTACATGCAGCAGGTCGAATTTCAATTTCTGCATCGATAATAATTCGATTTTGTCAATAATTCTCACCGCGTCATGTAAATGTCTGTCGGGGTTTAGGTTTTGGTCGAAACATATTATGATCGAACATGAACGAATGAATATTGTTCACTCTGTCGGATTCCATAGCCTCCTCGGCGAGAGATTCTCTCGTTATTCTCCTTGGTCGATCTCCATTCGTCAAGTAATTCAGTTCTCTCTTCTGTGTTTCCAGGGCGCGAGGATATACTGGTGGTGGTAATCTTTCAACTATCACCCGCACCGGTGTATCGGTACGAATTTCTTTCCTCTCTTCACAGGTCGAGACAGCGGATGGGGAAGACATTGTGGCAAGCTCAAGCAGCGAATTACAACTGAGCTCCTACCGGTTGTTCTCGGATGTCCGGCAGTGTCGGTTCGGCGGAATCGGACATATTTTCTGCGCATGCGCGTTTCGACGGCCGAAACGCCCTCGTTCAACGGACGGTATATTTCAACACGAACCGTCATTATCTGACTCAGGATGATGATTGCAAGACCTTCCATTTCTCACTTGAAACGGTGCCTATTATATTGGATATCGGATAGCTCGATACGGTTCGATTCCGCGAAAGAGAAAAAAACGAAACAATTTTCAGAATCTTCATTTGAATTGGTGACTTAAGAAACACCTTCGAGTTCTAATCAGGGCATCTACTACAAATCGATCTCGCCTTTTCCATATCGGTTCCTTTTTCCAGGAAATAATGGACCGTTTTCGGAATTTTCGACAACTTTCATCACATGTGGCCCATCGAATCATAATTTTTGCATGGTCCGTGAATCGATCTTCTCCATTTCTCGTGGTGTTATGAAATAACATTCATATCGATATAAATATTACCCTCAGGTTCCCAGGACGAGTCAGCGAAAGGAGATAGCCTGAAATCGGGCTAGGTGATCATGCGCCGGTTGCCGACATTCGAACGGTCCATTTTTCGGAATTCGGATATTTGCACGGAGCAAATATATGGATTCCGTGCGTTTTTCATCGGCTACGCGTTCGACGGAGTAAAAAACGTAGAGTTCGCGAAAACCGGGGTATCCTTACACGTCGCCTGTCAAATTCGATTTTCTGCATGGATTTTGTCAATAATTTTATCGCGTGATGTTAAAGATCAAACAGGCATATTTCTTTTTCGGTTACGCGTTCGTGAAAATAGCTGGCCGTTTAATAATTTTTTCGTCCGATACCCCCTTGCCAAATTTTAATTTTTGCATGCTTCATCGATCGATTCCGTCCATTTCTCATCGGTCGCGCGTTTGAGGAAATAAATAAATGACCCTTCTCCCGAAACCCGAAAAAATAGGTATGTCATTACATGCAGCAGGTCGAATTTCAATTTCTGCATCGATAATAATTCGATTTTGTCAATAATTCTCACCGCGTCATGTAAATGTCTGTCGGGGTTTAGGTTTTGGTCGAAACATATTATGATCGAACATGAACGAATGAATATTGTTCACTCTGTCGGATTCCATAGCCTCCTCGGCGAGAGATTCTCTCGTTATTCTCCTTGGTCGATCTCCATTCGTCAAGTAATTCAGTTCTCTCTTCTGTGTTTCCAGGGCGCGAGGATATACTGGTGGTGGTAATCTTTCAACTATCACCCGCACCGGTGTATCGGTACGAATTTCTTTCCTCTCTTCACAGGTCGAGACAGCGGATGGAGAAGACATTGTGGCAAGCTCAAGCAGCGAATTACAACTGAGCTCCTACCGGTTGTTCTCGGATGTCCGGCAGTGTCGGTTCGGCGGAATCGGACATATTTTCTGCGCATGCGCGTTTCGACGGCCGAAACGCCCTCGTTCAACGGACGGTATATTTCAACACGAACCGTCATTATCTGACTCAGGATGATGATTGCAAGACCTTCCATTTCTCACTTGAAACGGTGCCTATTATATTGGATATCGGATAGCTCGATACGGTTCGATTCCGCGAAAGAGAAAAAAACGAAACAATTTTCAGAATCTTCATTTGAATTGGTGACTTAAGAAACACCTTCGAGTTCTAATCAGGGCATCTACTACAAATCGATCTCGCCTTTTCCATATCGGTTCCTTTTTCCAGGAAATAATGGACCGTTTTCGGAATTTTCGACAACTTTCATCACATGTGGCCCATCGAATCATAATTTTTGCATGGTCCGTGAATCGATCTTCTCCATTTCTCGTGGTGTTATGAAATAACATTCATATCGATATAAATATTACCCTCAGGTTCCCAGGACGAGTCAGCGAAAGGAGATAGCCTGAAATCGGGCTAGGTGATCATGCGCCGGTTGCCGACATTCGAACGGTCCATTTTTCGGAATTCGGATATTTGCACGGAGCAAATATATGGATTCCGTGCGTTTTTCATCGGCTACGCGTTCGACGGAGTAAAAAACGTAGAGTTCGCGAAAACCGGGGTATCCTTACACGTCGCCTGTCAAATTCGATTTTCTGCATGGATTTTGTCAATAATTTTATCGCGTGATGTTAAAGATCAAACAGGCATATTTCTTTTTCGGTTACGCGTTCGTGAAAATAGCTGGCCGTTTAATAATTTTTTCGTCCGATACCCCCTTGCCAAATTTTAATTTTTGCATGCTTCATCGATCGATTCCGTCCATTTCTCATCGGTCGCGCGTTTGAGGAAATAAATAAATGACCCTTCTCCCGAAACCCGAAAAAATAGGTATGTCATTACATGCAGCAGGTCGAATTTCAATTTCTGCATCGATAATAATTCGATTTTGTCAATAATTCTCACCGCGTCATGTAAATGTCTGTCGGGGTTTAGGTTTTGGTCGAAACATATTATGATCGAACATGAACGAATGAATATTGTTCACTCTGTCGGATTCCATAGCCTCCTCGGCGAGAGATTCTCTCGTTATTCTCCTTGGTCGATCTCCATTCGTCAAGTAATTCAGTTCTCTCTTCTGTGTTTCCAGGGCGCGAGGATATACTGGTGGTGGTAATCTTTCAACTATCACCCGCACCGGTGTATCGGTACGAATTTCTTTCCTCTCTTCACAGGTCGAGACAGCGGATGGAGAAGACATTGTGGCAAGCTCAAGCAGCGAATTACAACTGAGCTCCTACCGGTTGTTCTCGGATGTCCGGCAGTGTCGGTTCGGCGGAATCGGACATATTTTCTGCGCATGCGCGTTTCGACGGCCGAAACGCCCTCGTTCAACGGACGGTATATTTCAACACGAACCGTCATTATCTGACTCAGGATGATGATTGCAAGACCTTCCATTTCTCACTTGAAACGGTGCCTATTATATTGGATATCGGATAGCTCGATACGGTTCGATTCCGCGAAAGAGAAAAAAACGAAACAATTTTCAGAATCTTCATTTGAATTGGTGACTTAAGAAACACCTTCGAGTTCTAATCAGGGCATCTACTACAAATCGATCTCGCCTTTTCCATATCGGTTCCTTTTTCCAGGAAATAATGGACCGTTTTCGGAATTTTCGACAACTTTCATCACATGTGGCCCATCGAATCATAATTTTTGCATGGTCCGTGAATCGATCTTCTCCATTTCTCGTGGTGTTATGAAATAACATTCATATCGATATAAATATTACCCTCAGGTTCCCAGGACGAGTCAGCGAAAGGAGATAGCCTGAAATCGGGCTAGGTGATCATGCGCCGGTTGCCGACATTCGAACGGTCCATTTTTCGGAATTCGGATATTTGCACGGAGCAAATATATGGATTCCGTGCGTTTTTCATCGGCTACGCGTTCGACGGAGTAAAAAACGTAGAGTTCGCGAAAACCGGGGTATCCTTACACGTCGCCTGTCAAATTCGATTTTCTGCATGGATTTTGTCAATAATTTTATCGCGTGATGTTAAAGATCAAACAGGCATATTTCTTTTTCGGTTACGCGTTCGTGAAAATAGCTGGCCGTTTAATAATTTTTTCGTCCGATACCCCCTTGCCAAATTTTAATTTTTGCATGCTTCATCGATCGATTCCGTCCATTTCTCATCGGTCGCGCGTTTGAGGAAATAAATAAATGACCCTTCTCCCGAAACCCGAAAAAATAGGTATGTCATTACATGCAGCAGGTCGAATTTCAATTTCTGCATCGATAATAATTCGATTTTGTCAATAATTCTCACCGCGTCATGTAAATGTCTGTCGGGGTTTAGGTTTTGGTCGAAACATATTATGATCGAACATGAACGAATGAATATTGTTCACTCTGTCGGATTCCATAGCCTCCTCGGCGAGAGATTCTCTCGTTATTCTCCTTGGTCGATCTCCATTCGTCAAGTAATTCAGTTCTCTCTTCTGTGTTTCCAGGGCGCGAGGATATACTGGTGGTGGTAATCTTTCAACTATCACCCGCACCGGTGTATCGGTACGAATTTCTTTCCTCTCTTCACAGGTCGAGACAGCGGATGGAGAAGACATTGTGGCAAGCTCAAGCAGCGAATTACAACTGAGCTCCTACCGGTTGTTCTCGGATGTCCGGCAGTGTCGGTTCGGCGGAATCGGACATATTTTCTGCGCATGCGCGTTTCGACGGCCGAAACGCCCTCGTTCAACGGACGGTATATTTCAACACGAACCGTCATTATCTGACTCAGGATGATGATTGCAAGACCTTCCATTTCTCACTTGAAACGGTGCCTATTATATTGGATATCGGATAGCTCGATACGGTTCGATTCCGCGAAAGAGAAAAAAACGAAACAATTTTCAGAATCTTCATTTGAATTGGTGACTTAAGAAACACCTTCGAGTTCTAATCAGGGCATCTACTACAAATCGATCTCGCCTTTTCCATATCGGTTCCTTTTTCCAGGAAATAATGGACCGTTTTCGGAATTTTCGACAACTTTCATCACATGTGGCCCATCGAATCATAATTTTTGCATGGTCCGTGAATCGATCTTCTCCATTTCTCGTGGTGTTATGAAATAACATTCATATCGATATAAATATTACCCTCAGGTTCCCAGGACGAGTCAGCGAAAGGAGATAGCCTGAAATCGGGCTAGGTGATCATGCGCCGGTTGCCGACATTCGAACGGTCCATTTTTCGGAATTCGGATATTTGCACGGAGCAAATATATGGATTCCGTGCGTTTTTCATCGGCTACGCGTTCGACGGAGTAAAAAACGTAGAGTTCGCGAAAACCGGGGTATCCTTACACGTCGCCTGTCAAATTCGATTTTCTGCATGGATTTTGTCAATAATTTTATCGCGTGATGTTAAAGATCAAACAGGCATATTTCTTTTTCGGTTACGCGTTCGTGAAAATAGCTGGCCGTTTAATAATTTTTTCGTCCGATACCCCCTTGCCAAATTTTAATTTTTGCATGCTTCATCGATCGATTCCGTCCATTTCTCATCGGTCGCGCGTTTGAGGAAATAAATAAATGACCCTTCTCCCGAAACCCGAAAAAATAGGTATGTCATTACATGCAGCAGGTCGAATTTCAATTTCTGCATCGATAATAATTCGATTTTGTCAATAATTCTCACCGCGTCATGTAAATGTCTGTCGGGGTTTAGGTTTTGGTCGAAACATATTATGATCGAACATGAACGAATGAATATTGTTCACTCTGTCGGATTCCATAGCCTCCTCGGCGAGAGATTCTCTCGTTATTCTCCTTGGTCGATCTCCATTCGTCAAGTAATTCAGTTCTCTCTTCTGTGTTTCCAGGGCGCGAGGATATACTGGTGGTGGTAATCTTTCAACTATCACCCGCACCGGTGTATCGGTACGAATTTCTTTCCTCTCTTCACAGGTCGAGACAGCGGATGGAGAAGACATTGTGGCAAGCTCAAGCAGCGAATTACAACTGAGCTCCTACCGGTTGTTCTCGGATGTCCGGCAGTGTCGGTTCGGCGGAATCGGACATATTTTCTGCGCATGCGCGTTTCGACGGCCGAAACGCCCTCGTTCAACGGACGGTATATTTCAACACGAACCGTCATTATCTGACTCAGGATGATGATTGCAAGACCTTCCATTTCTCACTTGAAACGGTGCCTATTATATTGGATATCGGATAGCTCGATACGGTTCGATTCCGCGAAAGAGAAAAAAACGAAACAATTTTCAGAATCTTCATTTGAATTGGTGACTTAAGAAACACCTTCGAGTTCTAATCAGGGCATCTACTACAAATCGATCTCGCCTTTTCCATATCGGTTCCTTTTTCCAGGAAATAATGGACCGTTTTCGGAATTTTCGACAACTTTCATCACATGTGGCCCATCGAATCATAATTTTTGCATGGTCCGTGAATCGATCTTCTCCATTTCTCGTGGTGTTATGAAATAACATTCATATCGATATAAATATTACCCTCAGGTTCCCAGGACGAGTCAGCGAAAGGAGATAGCCTGAAATCGGGCTAGGTGATCATGCGCCGGTTGCCGACATTCGAACGGTCCATTTTTCGGAATTCGGATATTTGCACGGAGCAAATATATGGATTCCGTGCGTTTTTCATCGGCTACGCGTTCGACGGAGTAAAAAACGTAGAGTTCGCGAAAACCGGGGTATCCTTACACGTCGCCTGTCAAATTCGATTTTCTGCATGGATTTTGTCAATAATTTTATCGCGTGATGTTAAAGATCAAACAGGCATATTTCTTTTTCGGTTACGCGTTCGTGAAAATAGCTGGCCGTTTAATAATTTTTTCGTCCGATACCCCCTTGCCAAATTTTAATTTTTGCATGCTTCATCGATCGATTCCGTCCATTTCTCATCGGTCGCGCGTTTGAGGAAATAAATAAATGACCCTTCTCCCGAAACCCGAAAAAATAGGTATGTCATTACATGCAGCAGGTCGAATTTCAATTTCTGCATCGATAATAATTCGATTTTGTCAATAATTCTCACCGCGTCATGTAAATGTCTGTCGGGGTTTAGGTTTTGGTCGAAACATATTATGATCGAACATGAACGAATGAATATTGTTCACTCTGTCGGATTCCATAGCCTCCTCGGCGAGAGATTCTCTCGTTATTCTCCTTGGTCGATCTCCATTCGTCAAGTAATTCAGTTCTCTCTTCTGTGTTTCCAGGGCGCGAGGATATACTGGTGGTGGTAATCTTTCAACTATCACCCGCACCGGTGTATCGGTACGAATTTCTTTCCTCTCTTCACAGGTCGAGACAGCGGATGGGGAAGACATTGTGGCAAGCTCAAGCAGCGAATTACAACTGAGCTCCTACCGGTTGTTCTCGGATGTCCGGCAGTGTCGGTTCGGCGGAATCGGACATATTTTCTGCGCATGCGCGTTTCGACGGCCGAAACGCCCTCGTTCAACGGACGGTATATTTCAACACGAACCGTCATTATCTGACTCAGGATGATGATTGCAAGACCTTCCATTTCTCACTTGAAACGGTGCCTATTATATTGGATATCGGATAGCTCGATACGGTTCGATTCCGCGAAAGAGAAAAAAACGAAACAATTTTCAGAATCTTCATTTGAATTGGTGACTTAAGAAACACCTTCGAGTTCTAATCAGGGCATCTACTACAAATCGATCTCGCCTTTTCCATATCGGTTCCTTTTTCCAGGAAATAATGGACCGTTTTCGGAATTTTCGACAACTTTCATCACATGTGGCCCATCGAATCATAATTTTTGCATGGTCCGTGAATCGATCTTCTCCATTTCTCGTGGTGTTATGAAATAACATTCATATCGATATAAATATTACCCTCAGGTTCCCAGGACGAGTCAGCGAAAGGAGATAGCCTGAAATCGGGCTAGGTGATCATGCGCCGGTTGCCGACATTCGAACGGTCCATTTTTCGGAATTCGGATATTTGCACGGAGCAAATATATGGATTCCGTGCGTTTTTCATCGGCTACGCGTTCGACGGAGTAAAAAACGTAGAGTTCGCGAAAACCGGGGTATCCTTACACGTCGCCTGTCAAATTCGATTTTCTGCATGGATTTTGTCAATAATTTTATCGCGTGATGTTAAAGATCAAACAGGCATATTTCTTTTTCGGTTACGCGTTCGTGAAAATAGCTGGCCGTTTAATAATTTTTTCGTCCGATACCCCCTTGCCAAATTTTAATTTTTGCATGCTTCATCGATCGATTCCGTCCATTTCTCATCGGTCGCGCGTTTGAGGAAATAAATAAATGACCCTTCTCCCGAAACCCGAAAAAATAGGTATGTCATTACATGCAGCAGGTCGAATTTCAATTTCTGCATCGATAATAATTCGATTTTGTCAATAATTCTCACCGCGTCATGTAAATGTCTGTCGGGGTTTAGGTTTTGGTCGAAACATATTATGATCGAACATGAACGAATGAATATTGTTCACTCTGTCGGATTCCATAGCCTCCTCGGCGAGAGATTCTCTCGTTATTCTCCTTGGTCGATCTCCATTCGTCAAGTAATTCAGTTCTCTCTTCTGTGTTTCCAGGGCGCGAGGATATACTGGTGGTGGTAATCTTTCAACTATCACCCGCACCGGTGTATCGGTACGAATTTCTTTCCTCTCTTCACAGGTCGAGACAGCGGATGGAGAAGACATTGTGGCAAGCTCAAGCAGCGAATTACAACTGAGCTCCTACCGGTTGTTCTCGGATGTCCGGCAGTGTCGGTTCGGCGGAATCGGACATATTTTCTGCGCATGCGCGTTTCGACGGCCGAAACGCCCTCGTTCAACGGACGGTATATTTCAACACGAACCGTCATTATCTGACTCAGGATGATGATTGCAAGACCTTCCATTTCTCACTTGAAACGGTGCCTATTATATTGGATATCGGATAGCTCGATACGGTTCGATTCCGCGAAAGAGAAAAAAACGAAACAATTTTCAGAATCTTCATTTGAATTGGTGACTTAAGAAACACCTTCGAGTTCTAATCAGGGCATCTACTACAAATCGATCTCGCCTTTTCCATATCGGTTCCTTTTTCCAGGAAATAATGGACCGTTTTCGGAATTTTCGACAACTTTCATCACATGTGGCCCATCGAATCATAATTTTTGCATGGTCCGTGAATCGATCTTCTCCATTTCTCGTGGTGTTATGAAATAACATTCATATCGATATAAATATTACCCTCAGGTTCCCAGGACGAGTCAGCGAAAGGAGATAGCCTGAAATCGGGCTAGGTGATCATGCGCCGGTTGCCGACATTCGAACGGTCCATTTTTCGGAATTCGGATATTTGCACGGAGCAAATATATGGATTCCGTGCGTTTTTCATCGGCTACGCGTTCGACGGAGTAAAAAACGTAGAGTTCGCGAAAACCGGGGTATCCTTACACGTCGCCTGTCAAATTCGATTTTCTGCATGGATTTTGTCAATAATTTTATCGCGTGATGTTAAAGATCAAACAGGCATATTTCTTTTTCGGTTACGCGTTCGTGAAAATAGCTGGCCGTTTAATAATTTTTTCGTCCGATACCCCCTTGCCAAATTTTAATTTTTGCATGCTTCATCGATCGATTCCGTCCATTTCTCATCGGTCGCGCGTTTGAGGAAATAAATAAATGACCCTTCTCCCGAAACCCGAAAAAATAGGTATGTCATTACATGCAGCAGGTCGAATTTCAATTTCTGCATCGATAATAATTCGATTTTGTCAATAATTCTCACCGCGTCATGTAAATGTCTGTCGGGGTTTAGGTTTTGGTCGAAACATATTATGATCGAACATGAACGAATGAATATTGTTCACTCTGTCGGATTCCATAGCCTCCTCGGCGAGAGATTCTCTCGTTATTCTCCTTGGTCGATCTCCATTCGTCAAGTAATTCAGTTCTCTCTTCTGTGTTTCCAGGGCGCGAGGATATACTGGTGGTGGTAATCTTTCAACTATCACCCGCACCGGTGTATCGGTACGAATTTCTTTCCTCTCTTCACAGGTCGAGACAGCGGATGGAGAAGACATTGTGGCAAGCTCAAGCAGCGAATTACAACTGAGCTCCTACCGGTTGTTCTCGGATGTCCGGCAGTGTCGGTTCGGCGGAATCGGACATATTTTCTGCGCATGCGCGTTTCGACGGCCGAAACGCCCTCGTTCAACGGACGGTATATTTCAACACGAACCGTCATTATCTGACTCAGGATGATGATTGCAAGACCTTCCATTTCTCACTTGAAACGGTGCCTATTATATTGGATATCGGATAGCTCGATACGGTTCGATTCCGCGAAAGAGAAAAAAACGAAACAATTTTCAGAATCTTCATTTGAATTGGTGACTTAAGAAACACCTTCGAGTTCTAATCAGGGCATCTACTACAAATCGATCTCGCCTTTTCCATATCGGTTCCTTTTTCCAGGAAATAATGGACCGTTTTCGGAATTTTCGACAACTTTCATCACATGTGGCCCATCGAATCATAATTTTTGCATGGTCCGTGAATCGATCTTCTCCATTTCTCGTGGTGTTATGAAATAACATTCATATCGATATAAATATTACCCTCAGGTTCCCAGGACGAGTCAGCGAAAGGAGATAGCCTGAAATCGGGCTAGGTGATCATGCGCCGGTTGCCGACATTCGAACGGTCCATTTTTCGGAATTCGGATATTTGCACGGAGCAAATATATGGATTCCGTGCGTTTTTCATCGGCTACGCGTTCGACGGAGTAAAAAACGTAGAGTTCGCGAAAACCGGGGTATCCTTACACGTCGCCTGTCAAATTCGATTTTCTGCATGGATTTTGTCAATAATTTTATCGCGTGATGTTAAAGATCAAACAGGCATATTTCTTTTTCGGTTACGCGTTCGTGAAAATAGCTGGCCGTTTAATAATTTTTTCGTCCGATACCCCCTTGCCAAATTTTAATTTTTGCATGCTTCATCGATCGATTCCGTCCATTTCTCATCGGTCGCGCGTTTGAGGAAATAAATAAATGACCCTTCTCCCGAAACCCGAAAAAATAGGTATGTCATTACATGCAGCAGGTCGAATTTCAATTTCTGCATCGATAATAATTCGATTTTGTCAATAATTCTCACCGCGTCATGTAAATGTCTGTCGGGGTTTAGGTTTTGGTCGAAACATATTATGATCGAACATGAACGAATGAATATTGTTCACTCTGTCGGATTCCATAGCCTCCTCGGCGAGAGATTCTCTCGTTATTCTCCTTGGTCGATCTCCATTCGTCAAGTAATTCAGTTCTCTCTTCTGTGTTTCCAGGGCGCGAGGATATACTGGTGGTGGTAATCTTTCAACTATCACCCGCACCGGTGTATCGGTACGAATTTCTTTCCTCTCTTCACAGGTCGAGACAGCGGATGGAGAAGACATTGTGGCAAGCTCAAGCAGCGAATTACAACTGAGCTCCTACCGGTTGTTCTCGGATGTCCGGCAGTGTCGGTTCGGCGGAATCGGACATATTTTCTGCGCATGCGCGTTTCGACGGCCGAAACGCCCTCGTTCAACGGACGGTATATTTCAACACGAACCGTCATTATCTGACTCAGGATGATGATTGCAAGACCTTCCATTTCTCACTTGAAACGGTGCCTATTATATTGGATATCGGATAGCTCGATACGGTTCGATTCCGCGAAAGAGAAAAAAACGAAACAATTTTCAGAATCTTCATTTGAATTGGTGACTTAAGAAACACCTTCGAGTTCTAATCAGGGCATCTACTACAAATCGATCTCGCCTTTTCCATATCGGTTCCTTTTTCCAGGAAATAATGGACCGTTTTCGGAATTTTCGACAACTTTCATCACATGTGGCCCATCGAATCATAATTTTTGCATGGTCCGTGAATCGATCTTCTCCATTTCTCGTGGTGTTATGAAATAACATTCATATCGATATAAATATTACCCTCAGGTTCCCAGGACGAGTCAGCGAAAGGAGATAGCCTGAAATCGGGCTAGGTGATCATGCGCCGGTTGCCGACATTCGAACGGTCCATTTTTCGGAATTCGGATATTTGCACGGAGCAAATATATGGATTCCGTGCGTTTTTCATCGGCTACGCGTTCGACGGAGTAAAAAACGTAGAGTTCGCGAAAACCGGGGTATCCTTACACGTCGCCTGTCAAATTCGATTTTCTGCATGGATTTTGTCAATAATTTTATCGCGTGATGTTAAAGATCAAACAGGCATATTTCTTTTTCGGTTACGCGTTCGTGAAAATAGCTGGCCGTTTAATAATTTTTTCGTCCGATACCCCCTTGCCAAATTTTAATTTTTGCATGCTTCATCGATCGATTCCGTCCATTTCTCATCGGTCGCGCGTTTGAGGAAATAAATAAATGACCCTTCTCCCGAAACCCGAAAAAATAGGTATGTCATTACATGCAGCAGGTCGAATTTCAATTTCTGCATCGATAATAATTCGATTTTGTCAATAATTCTCACCGCGTCATGTAAATGTCTGTCGGGGTTTAGGTTTTGGTCGAAACATATTATGATCGAACATGAACGAATGAATATTGTTCACTCTGTCGGATTCCATAGCCTCCTCGGCGAGAGATTCTCTCGTTATTCTCCTTGGTCGATCTCCATTCGTCAAGTAATTCAGTTCTCTCTTCTGTGTTTCCAGGGCGCGAGGATATACTGGTGGTGGTAATCTTTCAACTATCACCCGCACCGGTGTATCGGTACGAATTTCTTTCCTCTCTTCACAGGTCGAGACAGCGGATGGAGAAGACATTGTGGCAAGCTCAAGCAGCGAATTACAACTGAGCTCCTACCGGTTGTTCTCGGATGTCCGGCAGTGTCGGTTCGGCGGAATCGGACATATTTTCTGCGCATGCGCGTTTCGACGGCCGAAACGCCCTCGTTCAACGGACGGTATATTTCAACACGAACCGTCATTATCTGACTCAGGATGATGATTGCAAGACCTTCCATTTCTCACTTGAAACGGTGCCTATTATATTGGATATCGGATAGCTCGATACGGTTCGATTCCGCGAAAGAGAAAAAAACGAAACAATTTTCAGAATCTTCATTTGAATTGGTGACTTAAGAAACACCTTCGAGTTCTAATCAGGGCATCTACTACAAATCGATCTCGCCTTTTCCATATCGGTTCCTTTTTCCAGGAAATAATGGACCGTTTTCGGAATTTTCGACAACTTTCATCACATGTGGCCCATCGAATCATAATTTTTGCATGGTCCGTGAATCGATCTTCTCCATTTCTCGTGGTGTTATGAAATAACATTCATATCGATATAAATATTACCCTCAGGTTCCCAGGACGAGTCAGCGAAAGGAGATAGCCTGAAATCGGGCTAGGTGATCATGCGCCGGTTGCCGACATTCGAACGGTCCATTTTTCGGAATTCGGATATTTGCACGGAGCAAATATATGGATTCCGTGCGTTTTTCATCGGCTACGCGTTCGACGGAGTAAAAAACGTAGAGTTCGCGAAAACCGGGGTATCCTTACACGTCGCCTGTCAAATTCGATTTTCTGCATGGATTTTGTCAATAATTTTATCGCGTGATGTTAAAGATCAAACAGGCATATTTCTTTTTCGGTTACGCGTTCGTGAAAATAGCTGGCCGTTTAATAATTTTTTCGTCCGATACCCCCTTGCCAAATTTTAATTTTTGCATGCTTCATCGATCGATTCCGTCCATTTCTCATCGGTCGCGCGTTTGAGGAAATAAATAAATGACCCTTCTCCCGAAACCCGAAAAAATAGGTATGTCATTACATGCAGCAGGTCGAATTTCAATTTCTGCATCGATAATAATTCGATTTTGTCAATAATTCTCACCGCGTCATGTAAATGTCTGTCGGGGTTTAGGTTTTGGTCGAAACATATTATGATCGAACATGAACGAATGAATATTGTTCACTCTGTCGGATTCCATAGCCTCCTCGGCGAGAGATTCTCTCGTTATTCTCCTTGGTCGATCTCCATTCGTCAAGTTATTCAGTTCTCTCTTCTGTGTTTCCAGGGCGCGAGGATATACTGGTGGTGGTAATCTTTCAACTATCACCCGCACCGGTGTATCGGTACGAATTTCTTTCCTCTCTTCACAGGTCGAGACAGCGGATGGAGAAGACATTGTGGCAAGCTCAAGCAGCGAATTACAACTGAGCTCCTACCGGTTGTTCTCGGATGTCCGGCAGTGTCGGTTCGGCGGAATCGGACATATTTTCTGCGCATGCGCGTTTCGACGGCCGAAACGCCCTCGTTCAACGGACGGTATATTTCAACACGAACCGTCATTATCTGACTCAGGATGATGATTGCAAGACCTTCCATTTCTCACTTGAAACGGTGCCTATTATATTGGATATCGGATAGCTCGATACGGTTCGATTCCGCGAAAGAGAAAAAAACGAAACAATTTTCAGAATCTTCATTTGAATTGGTGACTTAAGAAACACCTTCGAGTTCTAATCAGGGCATCTACTACAAATCGATCTCGCCTTTTCCATATCGGTTCCTTTTTCCAGGAAATAATGGACCGTTTTCGGAATTTTCGACAACTTTCATCACATGTGGCCCATCGAATCATAATTTTTGCATGGTCCGTGAATCGATCTTCTCCATTTCTCGTGGTGTTATGAAATAACATTCATATCGATATAAATATTACCCTCAGGTTCCCAGGACGAGTCAGCGAAAGGAGATAGCCTGAAATCGGGCTAGGTGATCATGCGCCGGTTGCCGACATTCGAACGGTCCATTTTTCGGAATTCGGATATTTGCACGGAGCAAATATATGGATTCCGTGCGTTTTTCATCGGCTACGCGTTCGACGGAGTAAAAAACGTAGAGTTCGCGAAAACCGGGGTATCCTTACACGTCGCCTGTCAAATTCGATTTTCTGCATGGATTTTGTCAATAATTTTATCGCGTGATGTTAAAGATCAAACAGGCATATTTCTTTTTCGGTTACGCGTTCGTGAAAATAGCTGGCCGTTTAATAATTTTTTCGTCCGATACCCCCTTGCCAAATTTTAATTTTTGCATGCTTCATCGATCGATTCCGTCCATTTCTCATCGGTCGCGCGTTTGAGGAAATAAATAAATGACCCTTCTCCCGAAACCCGAAAAAATAGGTATGTCATTACATGCAGCAGGTCGAATTTCAATTTCTGCATCGATAATAATTCGATTTTGTCAATAATTCTCACCGCGTCATGTAAATGTCTGTCGGGGTTTAGGTTTTGGTCGAAACATATTATGATCGAACATGAACGAATGAATATTGTTCACTCTGTCGGATTCCATAGCCTCCTCGGCGAGAGATTCTCTCGTTATTCTCCTTGGTCGATCTCCATTCGTCAAGTTATTCAGTTCTCTCTTCTGTGTTTCCAGGGCGCGAGGATATACTGGTGGTGGTAATCTTTCAACTATCACCCGCACCGGTGTATCGGTACGAATTTCTTTCCTCTCTTCACAGGTCGAGACAGCGGATGGAGAAGACATTGTGGCAAGCTCAAGCAGCGAATTACAACTGAGCTCCTACCGGTTGTTCTCGGATGTCCGGCAGTGTCGGTTCGGCGGAATCGGACATATTTTCTGCGCATGCGCGTTTCGACGGCCGAAACGCCCTCGTTCAACGGACGGTATATTTCAACACGAACCGTCATTATCTGACTCAGGATGATGATTGCAAGACCTTCCATTTCTCACTTGAAACGGTGCCTATTATATTGGATATCGGATAGCTCGATACGGTTCGATTCCGCGAAAGAGAAAAAAACGAAACAATTTTCAGAATCTTCATTTGAATTGGTGACTTAAGAAACACCTTCGAGTTCTAATCAGGGCATCTACTACAAATCGATCTCGCCTTCTCCATATCGGTTCCTTTTTCCAGGAAATAATGGACCGTTTTCGGAATTTTCGACAACTTTCATCACATGTGGCCCATCGAATCATAATTTTTGCATGGTCCGTGAATCGATCTTCTCCATTTCTCGTGGTGTTATGAAATAACATTCATATCGATATAAATATTACCCTCAGGTTCCCAGGACGAGTCAGCGAAAGGAGATAGCCTGAAATCGGGCTAGGTGATCATGCGCCGGTTGCCGACATTCGAACGGTCCATTTTTCGGAATTCGGATATTTGCACGGAGCAAATATATGGATTCCGTGCGTTTTTCATCGGCTACGCGTTCGACGGAGTAAAAAACGTAGAGTTCGCGAAAACCGGGGTATCCTTACACGTCGCCTGTCAAATTCGATTTTCTGCATGGATTTTGTCAATAATTTTATCGCGTGATGTTAAAGATCAAACAGGCATATTTCTTTTTCGGTTACGCGTTCGTGAAAATAGCTGGCCGTTTAATAATTTTTTCGTCCGATACCCCCTTGCCAAATTTTAATTTTTGCATGCTTCATCGATCGATTCCGTCCATTTCTCATCGGTCGCGCGTTTGAGGAAATAAATAAATGACCCTTCTCCCGAAACCCGAAAAAATAGGTATGTCATTACATGCAGCAGGTCGAATTTCAATTTCTGCATCGATAATAATTCGATTTTGTCAATAATTCTCACCGCGTCATGTAAATGTCTGTCGGGGTTTAGGTTTTGGTCGAAACATATTATGATCGAACATGAACGAATGAATATTGTTCACTCTGTCGGATTCCATAGCCTCCTCGGCGAGAGATTCTCTCGTTATTCTCCTTGGTCGATCTCCATTCGTCAAGTAATTCAGTTCTCTCTTCTGTGTTTCCAGGGCGCGAGGATATACTGGTGGTGGTAATCTTTCAACTATCACCCGCACCGGTGTATCGGTACGAATTTCTTTCCTCTCTTCACAGGTCGAGACAGCGGATGGAGAAGACATTGTGGCAAGCTCAAGCAGCGAATTACAACTGAGCTCCTACCGGTTGTTCTCGGATGTCCGGCAGTGTCGGTTCGGCGGAATCGGACATATTTTCTGCGCATGCGCGTTTCGACGGCCGAAACGCCCTCGTTCAACGGACGGTATATTTCAACACGAACCGTCATTATCTGACTCAGGATGATGATTGCAAGACCTTCCATTTCTCACTTGAAACGGTGCCTATTATATTGGATATCGGATAGCTCGATACGGTTCGATTCCGCGAAAGAGAAAAAAACGAAACAATTTTCAGAATCTTCTTTTGAATTGGTGACTTAAGAAACACCTTCGAGTTCTAATCAGGGCATCTACTACAAATCGATCTCGCCTTTTCCATATCGGTTCCTTTTTCCAGGAAATAATGGACCGTTTTCGGAATTTTCGACAACTTTCATCACATGTGGCCCATCGAATCATAATTTTTGCATGGTCCGTGAATCGATCTTCTCCATTTCTCGTGGTGTTATGAAATAACATTCATATCGATATAAATATTACCCTCAGGTTCCCAGGACGAGTCAGCGAAAGGAGATAGCCTGAAATCGGGCTAGGTGATCATGCGCCGGTTGCCGACATTCGAACGGTCCATTTTTCGGAATTCGGATATTTGCACGGAGCAAATATATGGATTCCGTGCGTTTTTCATCGGCTACGCGTTCGACGGAGTAAAAAACGTAGAGTTCGCGAAAACCGGGGTATCCTTACACGTCGCCTGTCAAATTCGATTTTCTGCATGGATTTTGTCAATAATTTTATCGCGTGATGTTAAAGATCAAACAGGCATATTTCTTTTTCGGTTACGCGTTCGTGAAAATAGCTGGCCGTTTAATAATTTTTTCGTCCGATACCCCCTTGCCAAATTTTAATTTTTGCATGCTTCATCGATCGATTCCGTCCATTTCTCATCGGTCGCGCGTTTGAGGAAATAAATAAATGACCCTTCTCCCGAAACCCGAAAAAATAGGTATGTCATTACATGCAGCAGGTCGAATTTCAATTTCTGCATCGATAATAATTCGATTTTGTCAATAATTCTCACCGCGTCATGTAAATGTCTGTCGGGGTTTAGGTTTTGGTCGAAACATATTATGATCGAACATGAACGAATGAATATTGTTCACTCTGTCGGATTCCATAGCCTCCTCGGCGAGAGATTCTCTCGTTATTCTCCTTGGTCGATCTCCATTCGTCAAGTTATTCAGTTCTCTCTTCTGTGTTTCCAGGGCGCGAGGATATACTGGTGGTGGTAATCTTTCAACTATCACCCGCACCGGTGTATCGGTACGAATTTCTTTCCTCTCTTCACAGGTCGAGACAGCGGATGGAGAAGACATTGTGGCAAGCTCAAGCAGCGAATTACAACTGAGCTCCTACCGGTTGTTCTCGGATGTCCGGCAGTGTCGGTTCGGCGGAATCGGACATATTTTCTGCGCATGCGCGTTTCGACGGCCGAAACGCCCTCGTTCAACGGACGGTATATTTCAACACGAACCGTCATTATCTGACTCAGGATGATGATTGCAAGACCTTCCATTTCTCACTTGAAACGGTGCCTATTATATTGGATATCGGATAGCTCGATACGGTTCGATTCCGCGAAAGAGAAAAAAACGAAACAATTTTCAGAATCTTCATTTGAATTGGTGACTTAAGAAACACCTTCGAGTTCTAATCAGGGCATCTACTACAAATCGATCTCGCCTTTTCCATATCGGTTCCTTTTTCCAGGAAATAATGGACCGTTTTCGGAATTTTCGACAACTTTCATCACATGTGGCCCATCGAATCATAATTTTTGCATGGTCCGTGAATCGATCTTCTCCATTTCTCGTGGTGTTATGAAATAACATTCATATCGATATAAATATTACCCTCAGGTTCCCAGGACGAGTCAGCGAAAGGAGATAGCCTGAAATCGGGCTAGGTGATCATGCGCCGGTTGCCGACATTCGAACGGTCCATTTTTCGGAATTCGGATATTTGCACGGAGCAAATATATGGATTCCGTGCGTTTTTCATCGGCTACGCGTTCGACGGAGTAAAAAACGTAGAGTTCGCGAAAACCGGGGTATCCTTACACGTCGCCTGTCAAATTCGATTTTCTGCATGGATTTTGTCAATAATTTTATCGCGTGATGTTAAAGATCAAACAGGCATATTTCTTTTTCGGTTACGCGTTCGTGAAAATAGCTGGCCGTTTAATAATTTTTTCGTCCGATACCCCCTTGCCAAATTTTAATTTTTGCATGCTTCATCGATCGATTCCGTCCATTTCTCATCGGTCGCGCGTTTGAGGAAATAAATAAATGACCCTTCTCCCGAAACCCGAAAAAATAGGTATGTCATTACATGCAGCAGGTCGAATTTCAATTTCTGCATCGATAATAATTCGATTTTGTCAATAATTCTCACCGCGTCATGTAAATGTCTGTCGGGGTTTAGGTTTTGGTCGAAACATATTATGATCGAACATGAACGAATGAATATTGTTCACTCTGTCGGATTCCATAGCCTCCTCGGCGAGAGATTCTCTCGTTATTCTCCTTGGTCGATCTCCATTCGTCAAGTAATTCAGTTCTCTCTTCTGTGTTTCCAGGGCGCGAGGATATACTGGTGGTGGTAATCTTTCAACTATCACCCGCACCGGTGTATCGGTACGAATTTCTTTCCTCTCTTCACAGGTGGAGACAGCGGATGGAGAAGACATTGTGGCAAGCTCAAGCAGCGAATTACAACTGAGCTCCTACCGGTTGTTCTCGGATGTCCGGCAGTGTCGGTTCGGCGGAATCGGACATATTTTCTGCGCATGCGCGTTTCGACGGCCGAAACGCCCTCGTTCAACGGACGGTATATTTCAACACGAACCGTCATTATCTGACTCAGGATGATGATTGCAAGACCTTCCATTTCTCACTTGAAACGGTGCCTATTATATTGGATATCGGATAGCTCGATACGGTTCGATTCCGCGAAAGAGAAAAAAACGAAACAATTTTCAGAATCTTCATTTGAATTGGTGACTTAAGAAACACCTTCGAGTTCTAATCAGGGCATCTACTACAAATCGATCTCGCCTTTTCCATATCGGTTCCTTTTTCCAGGAAATAATGGACCGTTTTCGGAATTTTCGACAACTTTCATCACATGTGGCCCATCGAATCATAATTTTTGCATGGTCCGTGAATCGATCTTCTCCATTTCTCGTGGTGTTATGAAATAACATTCATATCGATATAAATATTACCCTCAGGTTCCCAGGACGAGTCAGCGAAAGGAGATAGCCTGAAATCGGGCTAGGTGATCATGCGCCGGTTGCCGACATTCGAACGGTCCATTTTTCGGAATTCGGATATTTGCACGGAGCAAATATATGGATTCCGTGCGTTTTTCATCGGCTACGCGTTCGACGGAGTAAAAAACGTAGAGTTCGCGAAAACCGGGGTATCCTTACACGTCGCCTGTCAAATTCGATTTTCTGCATGGATTTTGTCAATAATTTTATCGCGTGATGTTAAAGATCAAACAGGCATATTTCTTTTTCGGTTACGCGTTCGTGAAAATAGCTGGCCGTTTAATAATTTTTTCGTCCGATACCCCCTTGCCAAATTTTAATTTTTGCATGCTTCATCGATCGATTCCGTCCATTTCTCATCGGTCGCGCGTTTGAGGAAATAAATAAATGACCCTTCTCCCGAAACCCGAAAAAATAGGTATGTCATTACATGCAGCAGGTCGAATTTCAATTTCTGCATCGATAATAATTCGATTTTGTCAATAATTCTCACCGCGTCATGTAAATGTCTGTCGGGGTTTAGGTTTTGGTCGAAACATATTATGATCGAACATGAACGAATGAATATTGTTCACTCTGTCGGATTCCATAGCCTCCTCGGCGAGAGATTCTCTCGTTATTCTCCTTGGTCGATCTCCATTCGTCAAGTAATTCAGTTCTCTCTTCTGTGTTTCCAGGGCGCGAGGATATACTGGTGGTGGTAATCTTTCAACTATCACCCGCACCGGTGTATCGGTACGAATTTCTTTCCTCTCTTCACAGGTGGAGACAGCGGATGGAGAAGACATTGTGGCAAGCTCAAGCAGCGAATTACAACTGAGCTCCTACCGGTTGTTCTCGGATGTCCGGCAGTGTCGGTTCGGCGGAATCGGACATATTTTCTGCGCATGCGCGTTTCGACGGCCGAAACGCCCTCGTTCAACGGACGGTATATTTCAACACGAACCGTCATTATCTGACTCAGGATGATGATTGCAAGACCTTCCATTTCTCACTTGAAACGGTGCCTATTATATTGGATATCGGATAGCTCGATACGGTTCGATTCCGCGAAAGAGAAAAAAACGAAACAATTTTCAGAATCTTCATTTGAATTGGTGACTTAAGAAACACCTTCGAGTTCTAATCAGGGCATCTACTACAAATCGATCTCGCCTTTTCCATATCGGTTCCTTTTTCCAGGAAATAATGGACCGTTTTCGGAATTTTCGACAACTTTCATCACATGTGGCCCATCGAATCATAATTTTTGCATGGTCCGTGAATCGATCTTCTCCATTTCTCGTGGTGTTATGAAATAACATTCATATCGATATAAATATTACCCTCAGGTTCCCAGGACGAGTCAGCGAAAGGAGATAGCCTGAAATCGGGCTAGGTGATCATGCGCCGGTTGCCGACATTCGAACGGTCCATTTTTCGGAATTCGGATATTTGCACGGAGCAAATATATGGATTCCGTGCGTTTTTCATCGGCTACGCGTTCGACGGAGTAAAAAACGTAGAGTTCGCGAAAACCGGGGTATCCTTACACGTCGCCTGTCAAATTCGATTTTCTGCATGGATTTTGTCAATAATTTTATCGCGTGATGTTAAAGATCAAACAGGCATATTTCTTTTTCGGTTACGCGTTCGTGAAAATAGCTGGCCGTTTAATAATTTTTTCGTCCGATACCCCCTTGCCAAATTTTAATTTTTGCATGCTTCATCGATCGATTCCGTCCATTTCTCATCGGTCGCGCGTTTGAGGAAATAAATAAATGACCCTTCTCCCGAAACCCGAAAAAATAGGTATGTCATTACATGCAGCAGGTCGAATTTCAATTTCTGCATCGATAATAATTCGATTTTGTCAATAATTCTCACCGCGTCATGTAAATGTCTGTCGGGGTTTAGGTTTTGGTCGAAACATATTATGATCGAACATGAACGAATGAATATTGTTCACTCTGTCGGATTCCATAGCCTCCTCGGCGAGAGATTCTCTCGTTATTCTCCTTGGTCGATCTCCATTCGTCAAGTAATTCAGTTCTCTCTTCTGTGTTTCCAGGGCGCGAGGATATACTGGTGGTGGTAATCTTTCAACTATCACCCGCACCGGTGTATCGGTACGAATTTCTTTCCTCTCTTCACAGGTCGAGACAGCGGATGGAGAAGACATTGTGGCAAGCTCAAGCAGCGAATTACAACTGAGCTCCTACCGGTTGTTCTCGGATGTCCGGCAGTGTCGGTTCGGCGGAATCGGACATATTTTCTGCGCATGCGCGTTTCGACGGCCGAAACGCCCTCGTTCAACGGACGGTATATTTCAACACGAACCGTCATTATCTGACTCAGGATGATGATTGCAAGACCTTCCATTTCTCACTTGAAACGGTGCCTATTATATTGGATATCGGATAGCTCGATACGGTTCGATTCCGCGAAAGAGAAAAAAACGAAACAATTTTCAGAATCTTCATTTGAATTGGTGACTTAAGAAACACCTTCGAGTTCTAATCAGGGCATCTACTACAAATCGATCTCGCCTTTTCCATATCGGTTCCTTTTTCCAGGAAATAATGGACCGTTTTCGGAATTTTCGACAACTTTCATCACATGTGGCCCATCGAATCATAATTTTTGCATGGTCCGTGAATCGATCTTCTCCATTTCTCGTGGTGTTATGAAATAACATTCATATCGATATAAATATTACCCTCAGGTTCCCAGGACGAGTCAGCGAAAGGAGATAGCCTGAAATCGGGCTAGGTGATCATGCGCCGGTTGCCGACATTCGAACGGTCCATTTTTCGGAATTCGGATATTTGCACGGAGCAAATATATGGATTCCGTGCGTTTTTCATCGGCTACGCGTTCGACGGAGTAAAAAACGTAGAGTTCGCGAAAACCGGGGTATCCTTACACGTCGCCTGTCAAATTCGATTTTCTGCATGGATTTTGTCAATAATTTTATCGCGTGATGTTAAAGATCAAACAGGCATATTTCTTTTTCGGTTACGCGTTCGTGAAAATAGCTGGCCGTTTAATAATTTTTTCGTCCGATACCCCCTTGCCAAATTTTAATTTTTGCATGCTTCATCGATCGATTCCGTCCATTTCTCATCGGTCGCGCGTTTGAGGAAATAAATAAATGACCCTTCTCCCGAAACCCGAAAAAATAGGTATGTCATTACATGCAGCAGGTCGAATTTCAATTTCTGCATCGATAATAATTCGATTTTGTCAATAATTCTCACCGCGTCATGTAAATGTCTGTCGGGGTTTAGGTTTTGGTCGAAACATATTATGATCGAACATGAACGAATGAATATTGTTCACTCTGTCGGATTCCATAGCCTCCTCGGCGAGAGATTCTCTCGTTATTCTCCTTGGTCGATCTCCATTCGTCAAGTAATTCAGTTCTCTCTTCTGTGTTTCCAGGGCGCGAGGATATACTGGTGGTGGTAATCTTTCAACTATCACCCGCACCGGTGTATCGGTACGAATTTCTTTCCTCTCTTCACAGGTGGAGACAGCGGATGGAGAAGACATTGTGGCAAGCTCAAGCAGCGAATTACAACTGAGCTCCTACCGGTTGTTCTCGGATGTCCGGCAGTGTCGGTTCGGCGGAATCGGACATATTTTCTGCGCATGCGCGTTTCGACGGCCGAAACGCCCTCGTTCAACGGACGGTATATTTCAACACGAACCGTCATTATCTGACTCAGGATGATGATTGCAAGACCTTCCATTTCTCACTTGAAACGGTGCCTATTATATTGGATATCGGATAGCTCGATACGGTTCGATTCCGCGAAAGAGAAAAAAACGAAACAATTTTCAGAATCTTCATTTGAATTGGTGACTTAAGAAACACCTTCGAGTTCTAATCAGGGCATCTACTACAAATCGATCTCGCCTTTTCCATATCGGTTCCTTTTTCCAGGAAATAATGGACCGTTTTCGGAATTTTCGACAACTTTCATCACATGTGGCCCATCGAATCATAATTTTTGCATGGTCCGTGAATCGATCTTCTCCATTTCTCGTGGTGTTATGAAATAACATTCATATCGATATAAATATTACCCTCAGGTTCCCAGGACGAGTCAGCGAAAGGAGATAGCCTGAAATCGGGCTAGGTGATCATGCGCCGGTTGCCGACATTCGAACGGTCCATTTTTCGGAATTCGGATATTTGCACGGAGCAAATATATGGATTCCGTGCGTTTTTCATCGGCTACGCGTTCGACGGAGTAAAAAACGTAGAGTTCGCGAAAACCGGGGTATCCTTACACGTCGCCTGTCAAATTCGATTTTCTGCATGGATTTTGTCAATAATTTTATCGCGTGATGTTAAAGATCAAACAGGCATATTTCTTTTTCGGTTACGCGTTCGTGAAAATAGCTGGCCGTTTAATAATTTTTTCGTCCGATACCCCCTTGCCAAATTTTAATTTTTGCATGCTTCATCGATCGATTCCGTCCATTTCTCATCGGTCGCGCGTTTGAGGAAATAAATAAATGACCCTTCTCCCGAAACCCGAAAAAATAGGTATGTCATTACATGCAGCAGGTCGAATTTCAATTTCTGCATCGATAATAATTCGATTTTGTCAATAATTCTCACCGCGTCATGTAAATGTCTGTCGGGGTTTAGGTTTTGGTCGAAACATATTATGATCGAACATGAACGAATGAATATTGTTCACTCTGTCGGATTCCATAGCCTCCTCGGCGAGAGATTCTCTCGTTATTCTCCTTGGTCGATCTCCATTCGTCAAGTAATTCAGTTCTCTCTTCTGTGTTTCCAGGGCGCGAGGATATACTGGTGGTGGTAATCTTTCAACTATCACCCGCACCGGTGTATCGGTACGAATTTCTTTCCTCTCTTCACAGGTGGAGACAGCGGATGGAGAAGACATTGTGGCAAGCTCAAGCAGCGAATTACAACTGAGCTCCTACCGGTTGTTCTCGGATGTCCGGCAGTGTCGGTTCGGCGGAATCGGACATATTTTCTGCGCATGCGCGTTTCGACGGCCGAAACGCCCTCGTTCAACGGACGGTATATTTCAACACGAACCGTCATTATCTGACTCAGGATGATGATTGCAAGACCTTCCATTTCTCACTTGAAACGGTGCCTATTATATTGGATATCGGATAGCTCGATACGGTTCGATTCCGCGAAAGAGAAAAAAACGAAACAATTTTCAGAATCTTCATTTGAATTGGTGACTTAAGAAACACCTTCGAGTTCTAATCAGGGCATCTACTACAAATCGATCTCGCCTTTTCCATATCGGTTCCTTTTTCCAGGAAATAATGGACCGTTTTCGGAATTTTCGACAACTTTCATCACATGTGGCCCATCGAATCATAATTTTTGCATGGTCCGTGAATCGATCTTCTCCATTTCTCGTGGTGTTATGAAATAACATTCATATCGATATAAATATTACCCTCAGGTTCCCAGGACGAGTCAGCGAAAGGAGATAGCCTGAAATCGGGCTAGGTGATCATGCGCCGGTTGCCGACATTCGAACGGTCCATTTTTCGGAATTCGGATATTTGCACGGAGCAAATATATGGATTCCGTGCGTTTTTCATCGGCTACGCGTTCGACGGAGTAAAAAACGTAGAGTTCGCGAAAACCGGGGTATCCTTACACGTCGCCTGTCAAATTCGATTTTCTGCATGGATTTTGTCAATAATTTTATCGCGTGATGTTAAAGATCAAACAGGCATATTTCTTTTTCGGTTACGCGTTCGTGAAAATAGCTGGCCGTTTAATAATTTTTTCGTCCGATACCCCCTTGCCAAATTTTAATTTTTGCATGCTTCATCGATCGATTCCGTCCATTTCTCATCGGTCGCGCGTTTGAGGAAATAAATAAATGACCCTTCTCCCGAAACCCGAAAAAATAGGTATGTCATTACATGCAGCAGGTCGAATTTCAATTTCTGCATCGATAATAATTCGATTTTGTCAATAATTCTCACCGCGTCATGTAAATGTCTGTCGGGGTTTAGGTTTTGGTCGAAACATATTATGATCGAACATGAACGAATGAATATTGTTCACTCTGTCGGATTCCATAGCCTCCTCGGCGAGAGATTCTCTCGTTATTCTCCTTGGTCGATCTCCATTCGTCAAGTAATTCAGTTCTCTCTTCTGTGTTTCCAGGGCGCGAGGATATACTGGTGGTGGTAATCTTTCAACTATCACCCGCACCGGTGTATCGGTACGAATTTCTTTCCTCTCTTCACAGGTCGAGACAGCGGATGGAGAAGACATTGTGGCAAGCTCAAGCAGCGAATTACAACTGAGCTCCTACCGGTTGTTCTCGGATGTCCGGCAGTGTCGGTTCGGCGGAATCGGACATATTTTCTGCGCATGCGCGTTTCGACGGCCGAAACGCCCTCGTTCAACGGACGGTATATTTCAACACGAACCGTCATTATCTGACTCAGGATGATGATTGCAAGACCTTCCATTTCTCACTTGAAACGGTGCCTATTATATTGGATATCGGATAGCTCGATACGGTTCGATTCCGCGAAAGAGAAAAAAACGAAACAATTTTCAGAATCTTCATTTGAATTGGTGACTTAAGAAACACCTTCGAGTTCTAATCAGGGCATCTACTACAAATCGATCTCGCCTTTTCCATATCGGTTCCTTTTTCCAGGAAATAATGGACCGTTTTCGGAATTTTCGACAACTTTCATCACATGTGGCCCATCGAATCATAATTTTTGCATGGTCCGTGAATCGATCTTCTCCATTTCTCGTGGTGTTATGAAATAACATTCATATCGATATAAATATTACCCTCAGGTTCCCAGGACGAGTCAGCGAAAGGAGATAGCCTGAAATCGGGCTAGGTGATCATGCGCCGGTTGCCGACATTCGAACGGTCCATTTTTCGGAATTCGGATATTTGCACGGAGCAAATATATGGATTCCGTGCGTTTTTCATCGGCTACGCGTTCGACGGAGTAAAAAACGTAGAGTTCGCGAAAACCGGGGTATCCTTACACGTCGCCTGTCAAATTCGATTTTCTGCATGGATTTTGTCAATAATTTTATCGCGTGATGTTAAAGATCAAACAGGCATATTTCTTTTTCGGTTACGCGTTCGTGAAAATAGCTGGCCGTTTAATAATTTTTTCGTCCGATACCCCCTTGCCAAATTTTAATTTTTGCATGCTTCATCGATCGATTCCGTCCATTTCTCATCGGTCGCGCGTTTGAGGAAATAAATAAATGACCCTTCTCCCGAAACCCGAAAAAATAGGTATGTCATTACATGCAGCAGGTCGAATTTCAATTTCTGCATCGATAATAATTCGATTTTGTCAATAATTCTCACCGCGTCATGTAAATGTCTGTCGGGGTTTAGGTTTTGGTCGAAACATATTATGATCGAACATGAACGAATGAATATTGTTCACTCTGTCGGATTCCATAGCCTCCTCGGCGAGAGATTCTCTCGTTATTCTCCTTGGTCGATCTCCATTCGTCAAGTAATTCAGTTCTCTCTTCTGTGTTTCCAGGGCGCGAGGATATACTGGTGGTGGTAATCTTTCAACTATCACCCGCACCGGTGTATCGGTACGAATTTCTTTCCTCTCTTCACAGGTCGAGACAGCGGATGGAGAAGACATTGTGGCAAGCTCAAGCAGCGAATTACAACTGAGCTCCTACCGGTTGTTCTCGGATGTCCGGCAGTGTCGGTTCGGCGGAATCGGACATATTTTCTGCGCATGCGCGTTTCGACGGCCGAAACGCCCTCGTTCAACGGACGGTATATTTCAACACGAACCGTCATTATCTGACTCAGGATGATGATTGCAAGACCTTCCATTTCTCACTTGAAACGGTGCCTATTATATTGGATATCGGATAGCTCGATACGGTTCGATTCCGCGAAAGAGAAAAAAACGGAACAATTTTCAGAATCTTCATTTGAATTGGTGACTTAAGAAACACCTTCGAGTTCTAATCAGGGCATCTACTACAAATCGATCTCGCCTTTTCCATATCGGTTCCTTTTTCCAGGAAATAATGGACCGTTTTCGGAATTTTCGACAACTTTCATCACATGTGGCCCATCGAATCATAATTTTTGCATGGTCCGTGAATCGATCTTCTCCATTTCTCGTGGTGTTATGAAATAACATTCATATCGATATAAATATTACCCTCAGGTTCCCAGGACGAGTCAGCGAAAGGAGATAGCCTGAAATCGGGCTAGGTGATCATGCGCCGGTTGCCGACATTCGAACGGTCCATTTTTCGGAATTCGGATATTTGCACGGAGCAAATATATGGATTCCGTGCGTTTTTCATCGGCTACGCGTTCGACGGAGTAAAAAACGTAGAGTTCGCGAAAACCGGGGTATCCTTACACGTCGCCTGTCAAATTCGATTTTCTGCATGGATTTTGTCAATAATTTTATCGCGTGATGTTAAAGATCAAACAGGCATATTTCTTTTTCGGTTACGCGTTCGTGAAAATAGCTGGCCGTTTAATAATTTTTTCGTCCGATACCCCCTTGCCAAATTTTAATTTTTGCATGCTTCATCGATCGATTCCGTCCATTTCTCATCGGTCGCGCGTTTGAGGAAATAAATAAATGACCCTTCTCCCGAAACCCGAAAAAATAGGTATGTCATTACATGCAGCAGGTCGAATTTCAATTTCTGCATCGATAATAATTCGATTTTGTCAATAATTCTCACCGCGTCATGTAAATGTCTGTCGGGGTTTAGGTTTTGGTCGAAACATATTATGATCGAACATGAACGAATGAATATTGTTCACTCTGTCGGATTCCATAGCCTCCTCGGCGAGAGATTCTCTCGTTATTCTCCTTGGTCGATCTCCATTCGTCAAGTAATTCAGTTCTCTCTTCTGTGTTTCCAGGGCGCGAGGATATACTGGTGGTGGTAATCTTTCAACTATCACCCGCACCGGTGTATCGGTACGAATTTCTTTCCTCTCTTCACAGGTCGAGACAGCGGATGGAGAAGACATTGTGGCAAGCTCAAGCAGCGAATTACAACTGAGCTCCTACCGGTTGTTCTCGGATGTCCGGCAGTGTCGGTTCGGCGGAATCGGACATATTTTCTGCGCATGCGCGTTTCGACGGCCGAAACGCCCTCGTTCAACGGACGGTATATTTCAACACGAACCGTCATTATCTGACTCAGGATGATGATTGCAAGACCTTCCATTTCTCACTTGAAACGGTGCCTATTATATTGGATATCGGATAGCTCGATACGGTTCGATTCCGCGAAAGAGAAAAAAACGGAACAATTTTCAGAATCTTCATTTGAATTGGTGACTTAAGAAACACCTTCGAGTTCTAATCAGGGCATCTACTACAAATCGATCTCGCCTTTTCCATATCGGTTCCTTTTTCCAGGAAATAATGGACCGTTTTCGGAATTTTCGACAACTTTCATCACATGTGGCCCATCGAATCATAATTTTTGCATGGTCCGTGAATCGATCTTCTCCATTTCTCGTGGTGTTATGAAATAACATTCATATCGATATAAATATTACCCTCAGGTTCCCAGGACGAGTCAGCGAAAGGAGATAGCCTGAAATCGGGCTAGGTGATCATGCGCCGGTTGCCGACATTCGAACGGTCCATTTTTCGGAATTCGGATATTTGCACGGAGCAAATATATGGATTCCGTGCGTTTTTCATCGGCTACGCGTTCGACGGAGTAAAAAACGTAGAGTTCGCGAAAACCGGGGTATCCTTACACGTCGCCTGTCAAATTCGATTTTCTGCATGGATTTTGTCAATAATTTTATCGCGTGATGTTAAAGATCAAACAGGCATATTTCTTTTTCGGTTACGCGTTCGTGAAAATAGCTGGCCGTTTAATAATTTTTTCGTCCGATACCCCCTTGCCAAATTTTAATTTTTGCATGCTTCATCGATCGATTCCGTCCATTTCTCATCGGTCGCGCGTTTGAGGAAATAAATAAATGACCCTTCTCCCGAAACCCGAAAAAATAGGTATGTCATTACATGCAGCAGGTCGAATTTCAATTTCTGCATCGATAATAATTCGATTTTGTCAATAATTCTCACCGCGTCATGTAAATGTCTGTCGGGGTTTAGGTTTTGGTCGAAACATATTATGATCGAACATGAACGAATGAATATTGTTCACTCTGTCGGATTCCATAGCCTCCTCGGCGAGAGATTCTCTCGTTATTCTCCTTGGTCGATCTCCATTCGTCAAGTAATTCAGTTCTCTCTTCTGTGTTTCCAGGGCGCGAGGATATACTGGTGGTGGTAATCTTTCAACTATCACCCGCACCGGTGTATCGGTACGAATTTCTTTCCTCTCTTCACAGGTCGAGACAGCGGATGGAGAAGACATTGTGGCAAGCTCAAGCAGCGAATTACAACTGAGCTCCTACCGGTTGTTCTCGGATGTCCGGCAGTGTCGGTTCGGCGGAATCGGACATATTTTCTGCGCATGCGCGTTTCGACGGCCGAAACGCCCTCGTTCAACGGGCGGTATATTTCAACACGAACCGTCATTATCTGACTCAGGATGATGATTGCAAGACCTTCCATTTCTCACTTGAAACGGTGCCTATTATATTGGATATCGGATAGCTCGATACGGTTCGATTCCGCGAAAGAGAAAAAAACGAAACAATTTTCAGAATCTTCATTTGAATTGGTGACTTAAGAAACACCTTCGAGTTCTAATCAGGGCATCTACTACAAATCGATCTCGCCTTTTCCATATCGGTTCCTTTTTCCAGGAAATAATGGACCGTTTTCGGAATTTTCGACAACTTTCATCACATGTGGCCCATCGAATCATAATTTTTGCATGGTCCGTGAATCGATCTTCTCCATTTCTCGTGGTGTTATGAAATAACATTCATATCGATATAAATATTACCCTCAGGTTCCCAGGACGAGTCAGCGAAAGGAGATAGCCTGAAATCGGGCTAGGTGATCATGCGCCGGTTGCCGACATTCGAACGGTCCATTTTTCGGAATTCGGATATTTGCACGGAGCAAATATATGGATTCCGTGCGTTTTTCATCGGCTACGCGTTCGACGGAGTAAAAAACGTAGAGTTCGCGAAAACCGGGGTATCCTTACACGTCGCCTGTCAAATTCGATTTTCTGCATGGATTTTGTCAATAATTTTATCGCGTGATGTTAAAGATCAAACAGGCATATTTCTTTTTCGGTTACGCGTTCGTGAAAATAGCTGGCCGTTTAATAATTTTTTCGTCCGATACCCCCTTGCCAAATTTTAATTTTTGCATGCTTCATCGATCGATTCCGTCCATTTCTCATCGGTCGCGCGTTTGAGGAAATAAATAAATGACCCTTCTCCCGAAACCCGAAAAAATAGGTATGTCATTACATGCAGCAGGTCGAATTTCAATTTCTGCATCGATAATAATTCGATTTTGTCAATAATTCTCACCGCGTCATGTAAATGTCTGTCGGGGTTTAGGTTTTGGTCGAAACATATTATGATCGAACATGAACGAATGAATATTGTTCACTCTGTCGGATTCCATAGCCTCCTCGGCGAGAGATTCTCTCGTTATTCTCCTTGGTCGATCTCCATTCGTCAAGTAATTCAGTTCTCTCTTCTGTGTTTCCAGGGCGCGAGGATATACTGGTGGTGGTAATCTTTCAACTATCACCCGCACCGGTGTATCGGTACGAATTTCTTTCCTCTCTTCACAGGTCGAGACAGCGGATGGAGAAGACATTGTGGCAAGCTCAAGCAGCGAATTACAACTGAGCTCCTACCGGTTGTTCTCGGATGTCCGGCAGTGTCGGTTCGGCGGAATCGGACATATTTTCTGCGCATGCGCGTTTCGACGGCCGAAACGCCCTCGTTCAACGGACGGTATATTTCAACACGAACCGTCATTATCTGACTCAGGATGATGATTGCAAGACCTTCCATTTCTCACTTGAAACGGTGCCTATTATATTGGATATCGGATAGCTCGATACGGTTCGATTCCGCGAAAGAGAAAAAAACGAAACAATTTTCAGAATCTTCATTTGAATTGGTGACTTAAGAAACACCTTCGAGTTCTAATCAGGGCATCTACTACAAATCGATCTCGCCTTTTCCATATCGGTTCCTTTTTCCAGGAAATAATGGACCGTTTTCGGAATTTTCGACAACTTTCATCACATGTGGCCCATCGAATCATAATTTTTGCATGGTCCGTGAATCGATCTTCTCCATTTCTCGTGGTGTTATGAAATAACATTCATATCGATATAAATATTACCCTCAGGTTCCCAGGACGAGTCAGCGAAAGGAGATAGCCTGAAATCGGGCTAGGTGATCATGCGCCGGTTGCCGACATTCGAACGGTCCATTTTTCGGAATTCGGATATTTGCACGGAGCAAATATATGGATTCCGTGCGTTTTTCATCGGCTACGCGTTCGACGGAGTAAAAAACGTAGAGTTCGCGAAAACCGGGGTATCCTTACACGTCGCCTGTCAAATTCGATTTTCTGCATGGATTTTGTCAATAATTTTATCGCGTGATGTTAAAGATCAAACAGGCATATTTCTTTTTCGGTTACGCGTTCGTGAAAATAGCTGGCCGTTTAATAATTTTTTCGTCCGATACCCCCTTGCCAAATTTTAATTTTTGCATGCTTCATCGATCGATTCCGTCCATTTCTCATCGGTCGCGCGTTTGAGGAAATAAATAAATGACCCTTCTCCCGAAACCCGAAAAAATAGGTATGTCATTACATGCAGCAGGTCGAATTTCAATTTCTGCATCGATAATAATTCGATTTTGTCAATAATTCTCACCGCGTCATGTAAATGTCTGTCGGGGTTTAGGTTTTGGTCGAAACATATTATGATCGAACATGAACGAATGAATATTGTTCACTCTGTCGGATTCCATAGCCTCCTCGGCGAGAGATTCTCTCGTTATTCTCCTTGGTCGATCTCCATTCGTCAAGTAATTCAGTTCTCTCTTCTGTGTTTCCAGGGCGCGAGGATATACTGGTGGTGGTAATCTTTCAACTATCACCCGCACCGGTGTATCGGTACGAATTTCTTTCCTCTCTTCACAGGTCGAGACAGCGGATGGAGAAGACATTGTGGCAAGCTCAAGCAGCGAATTACAACTGAGCTCCTACCGGTTGTTCTCGGATGTCCGGCAGTGTCGGTTCGGCGGAATCGGACATATTTTCTGCGCATGCGCGTTTCGACGGCCGAAACGCCCTCGTTCAACGGGCGGTATATTTCAACACGAACCGTCATTATCTGACTCAGGATGATGATTGCAAGACCTTCCATTTCTCACTTGAAACGGTGCCTATTATATTGGATATCGGATAGCTCGATACGGTTCGATTCCGCGAAAGAGAAAAAAACGAAACAATTTTCAGAATCTTCATTTGAATTGGTGACTTAAGAAACACCTTCGAGTTCTAATCAGGGCATCTACTACAAATCGATCTCGCCTTTTCCATATCGGTTCCTTTTTCCAGGAAATAATGGACCGTTTTCGGAATTTTCGACAACTTTCATCACATGTGGCCCATCGAATCATAATTTTTGCATGGTCCGTGAATCGATCTTCTCCATTTCTCGTGGTGTTATGAAATAACATTCATATCGATATAAATATTACCCTCAGGTTCCCAGGACGAGTCAGCGAAAGGAGATAGCCTGAAATCGGGCTAGGTGATCATGCGCCGGTTGCCGACATTCGAACGGTCCATTTTTCGGAATTCGGATATTTGCACGGAGCAAATATATGGATTCCGTGCGTTTTTCATCGGCTACGCGTTCGACGGAGTAAAAAACGTAGAGTTCGCGAAAACCGGGGTATCCTTACACGTCGCCTGTCAAATTCGATTTTCTGCATGGATTTTGTCAATAATTTTATCGCGTGATGTTAAAGATCAAACAGGCATATTTCTTTTTCGGTTACGCGTTCGTGAAAATAGCTGGCCGTTTAATAATTTTTTCGTCCGATACCCCCTTGCCAAATTTTAATTTTTGCATGCTTCATCGATCGATTCCGTCCATTTCTCATCGGTCGCGCGTTTGAGGAAATAAATAAATGACCCTTCTCCCGAAACCCGAAAAAATAGGTATGTCATTACATGCAGCAGGTCGAATTTCAATTTCTGCATCGATAATAATTCGATTTTGTCAATAATTCTCACCGCGTCATGTAAATGTCTGTCGGGGTTTAGGTTTTGGTCGAAACATATTATGATCGAACATGAACGAATGAATATTGTTCACTCTGTCGGATTCCATAGCCTCCTCGGCGAGAGATTCTCTCGTTATTCTCCTTGGTCGATCTCCATTCGTCAAGTAATTCAGTTCTCTCTTCTGTGTTTCCAGGGCGCGAGGATATACTGGTGGTGGTAATCTTTCAACTATCACCCGCACCGGTGTATCGGTACGAATTTCTTTCCTCTCTTCACAGGTCGAGACAGCGGATGGAGAAGACATTGTGGCAAGCTCAAGCAGCGAATTACAACTGAGCTCCTACCGGTTGTTCTCGGATGTCCGGCAGTGTCGGTTCGGCGGAATCGGACATATTTTCTGCGCATGCGCGTTTCGACGGCCGAAACGCCCTCGTTCAACGGACGGTATATTTCAACACGAACCGTCATTATCTGACTCAGGATGATGATTGCAAGACCTTCCATTTCTCACTTGAAACGGTGCCTATTATATTGGATATCGGATAGCTCGATACGGTTCGATTCCGCGAAAGAGAAAAAAACGAAACAATTTTCAGAATCTTCATTTGAATTGGTGACTTAAGAAACACCTTCGAGTTCTAATCAGGGCATCTACTACAAATCGATCTCGCCTTTTCCATATCGGTTCCTTTTTCCAGGAAATAATGGACCGTTTTCGGAATTTTCGACAACTTTCATCACATGTGGCCCATCGAATCATAATTTTTGCATGGTCCGTGAATCGATCTTCTCCATTTCTCGTGGTGTTATGAAATAACATTCATATCGATATAAATATTACCCTCAGGTTCCCAGGACGAGTCAGCGAAAGGAGATAGCCTGAAATCGGGCTAGGTGATCATGCGCCGGTTGCCGACATTCGAACGGTCCATTTTTCGGAATTCGGATATTTGCACGGAGCAAATATATGGATTCCGTGCGTTTTTCATCGGCTACGCGTTCGACGGAGTAAAAAACGTAGAGTTCGCGAAAACCGGGGTATCCTTACACGTCGCCTGTCAAATTCGATTTTCTGCATGGATTTTGTCAATAATTTTATCGCGTGATGTTAAAGATCAAACAGGCATATTTCTTTTTCGGTTACGCGTTCGTGAAAATAGCTGGCCGTTTAATAATTTTTTCGTCCGATACCCCCTTGCCAAATTTTAATTTTTGCATGCTTCATCGATCGATTCCGTCCATTTCTCATCGGTCGCGCGTTTGAGGAAATAAATAAATGACCCTTCTCCCGAAACCCGAAAAAATAGGTATGTCATTACATGCAGCAGGTCGAATTTCAATTTCTGCATCGATAATAATTCGATTTTGTCAATAATTCTCACCGCGTCATGTAAATGTCTGTCGGGGTTTAGGTTTTGGTCGAAACATATTATGATCGAACATGAACGAATGAATATTGTTCACTCTGTCGGATTCCATAGCCTCCTCGGCGAGAGATTCTCTCGTTATTCTCCTTGGTCGATCTCCATTCGTCAAGTAATTCAGTTCTCTCTTCTGTGTTTCCAGGGCGCGAGGATATACTGGTGGTGGTAATCTTTCAACTATCACCCGCACCGGTGTATCGGTACGAATTTCTTTCCTCTCTTCACAGGTCGAGACAGCGGATGGAGAAGACATTGTGGCAAGCTCAAGCAGCGAATTACAACTGAGCTCCTACCGGTTGTTCTCGGATGTCCGGCAGTGTCGGTTCGGCGGAATCGGACATATTTTCTGCGCATGCGCGTTTCGACGGCCGAAACGCCCTCGTTCAACGGACGGTATATTTCAACACGAACCGTCATTATCTGACTCAGGATGATGATTGCAAGACCTTCCATTTCTCACTTGAAACGGTGCCTATTATATTGGATATCGGATAGCTCGATACGGTTCGATTCCGCGAAAGAGAAAAAAACGAAACAATTTTCAGAATCTTCATTTGAATTGGTGACTTAAGAAACACCTTCGAGTTCTAATCAGGGCATCTACTACAAATCGATCTCGCCTTTTCCATATCGGTTCCTTTTTCCAGGAAATAATGGACCGTTTTCGGAATTTTCGACAACTTTCATCACATGTGGCCCATCGAATCATAATTTTTGCATGGTCCGTGAATCGATCTTCTCCATTTCTCGTGGTGTTATGAAATAACATTCATATCGATATAAATATTACCCTCAGGTTCCCAGGACGAGTCAGCGAAAGGAGATAGCCTGAAATCGGGCTAGGTGATCATGCGCCGGTTGCCGACATTCGAACGGTCCATTTTTCGGAATTCGGATATTTGCACGGAGCAAATATATGGATTCCGTGCGTTTTTCATCGGCTACGCGTTCGACGGAGTAAAAAACGTAGAGTTCGCGAAAACCGGGGTATCCTTACACGTCGCCTGTCAAATTCGATTTTCTGCATGGATTTTGTCAATAATTTTATCGCGTGATGTTAAAGATCAAACAGGCATATTTCTTTTTCGGTTACGCGTTCGTGAAAATAGCTGGCCGTTTAATAATTTTTTCGTCCGATACCCCCTTGCCAAATTTTAATTTTTGCATGCTTCATCGATCGATTCCGTCCATTTCTCATCGGTCG
>CAUEHS010000565.1:0-186158 GCA_958510865.1 Myrrha octodecimguttata | reverse complement strand
GTAAAAGCAAGGGTAAGGGTAAGGGTAAGGGTAAGGGTAAGCCTAAGGGTAAAAGCAAGGGTAAGGGTAAGGGTAAGGGTAAGGGTAAGGGTAAGGGTAAGCTTAAGGGTAAAAGCAAGGGTAAGGGTAAGGGTAAGGGTAAGGGTAAGGGTAAGGGTAAGCTCAAGGGTAAAAGCAAGGGTAAGGGTAAGGGTAAGGGTAAGGGTAAAGGTAAGGGTAAGGGTAAAGGTAAGGGTAAGCCTAAGGGTAAAAGCAAGGGTAAGGGTAAGGGTAAGGGTAAGGGTAAGGGTAAGGGTAAGGGTAAGGGTAAGGGTAAGCTTAAGGGTAAAAGCAAGGGTAAGGGTAAGGGTAAGGGTAAGGGTAAGGGTAAGGGTAAGGGTAAGGGTAAGGGTAAGGGTAAGGGTAAGGGTAAGCTTAAGGGTAAGGGTAAGGGTAAGGGTAAGCTTAAGGGTAAAAGCAAGGTAAGGGTAAGGGTAAGGGTAAGGGTAAGCTTAAGGGTAAAAGCAAGGGTAAGGGTAAGAGTTAGGGTAAGGGTAAGGGTAAGGGTAAGGGTAAGGGTAAGGGTGAGCTTAAGGGTAAAAGCAAGGGTAAGGGTAAGGGTAAGGGTAAGGGTAAGGGTAAGGGTAAGGGTAAGGGTAAGCTTAAGGGTAAAAGCAAGGGTAAGGGTAAGGGTAAGGGTAAGGGTAAGGGTAAGGGTAAGGGTAAGGGTAAGGGTAAGGGTAAGGGTAAGGGTAAGGGTAAGGGTAAGGGTAAAGGTAAGGGTAAGCCTAAGGGTAAAAGCAAGGGTAAGGGTAAGGGTAAGGGTAAGGGTAAGGGTAAGAGTAAGGGTAAGGGTAAGGGTAAGGGTAAGCTTAAGGGTAAAAGCAAGGGTAAGGGTAAGGGTAAGGGTAAGCCTAAGGGTAAAAGCAAGGGTAAGGGTAAGGGTAAGGGTAAGGGTAAGCTTAAGGGTAAAAGCAAGGGTAAGGGTAAGGGTAAGGGTAAGGGTAAGGGTAAGCTTAAGGGTAAAAGCAAGGGTGAGGGTAAGGGTAAGGGTAAGGGTAAGGGTAAGGGTAAGGGTAAGGGTAAGCTTAAGGGTAAAAGCAAGGGTAAGGGTAAGGGTAAGGGTAAGGGTAAGGGTAAGGGTAAGGGTAAGGGTAAGGGTAAGGGTAAGGGTAAGGGTAAGGGTAAGCTTAAGGTTAAAAGCAAGGGTAAGGGTAAGGGTAAGGGTAAGGGTAAGGGTAAAGGTAAGGGTAAGCCTAAGGGTAAAAGCAAGGGTAAGGGTAAGGGTAAGGGTAAGGGTAAGGGTAAGGGTAAGGGTAAGGGTAAGGGTAAGGGTAAGGGTAAGGGTAAGGGTAAGGGTAAGGGTAAGGGTAAGGGTAAGGGTAAGGGTAAGGGTAAGGGTAAGGGTAAGCTTAAGGGAAAAAGCAAGGGTAAGGGTAAGGGTAAGGGTAAGGGTAAGCCTAAGGGTAAAAGCAAGGGTAAGGGTAAGGGTAAGGGTAAGGGTAAGGGTAAGCTTAAGGGTAAAAGCAAGGGTAAGGGTAAGGGTAAGGGTAAGGGTAAGGGTAAGGGTAAGCTCAAGGGTAAAAGCAAGGGTAAGGGTAAGGGTAAGGGTAAGGGTAAAGGTAAGGGTAAGGGTAAAGGTAAGGGTAAGCCTAAGGGTAAAAGCAAGGGTAAGGGTAAGGGTAAGGGTAAGGGTAAGGGTAAGGGTAAGGGTAAGGGTAAGGGTAAGCTTAAGGGTAAAAGCAAGGGTAAGGGTAAGGGTAAGGGTAAGGGTAAGGGTAAGGGTAAGGGTAAGGGTAAGGGTAAGGGTAAGCTTAAGGGTAAGGGTAAGGGTAAGGGTAAGCTTAAGGGTAAAAGCAAGGGTAAGGGTAAGGGTAAGGGTAAGGGTAAGCTTAAGGGTAAAAGCAAGGGTAAGGGTAAGGGTAAGGGTAAGGGTAAGGGTAAGGGTAAGGGTAAGGGTAAGCTTAAGGGTAAGGGTGAGGGTAAGAGTAAGGGTAAGCTTAAGGGTAAAAGCAAGGGTAAGGGTAAGGGTAAGGGTAAGGGTAAGGGTAAGCTTAAGGGTAAGGGTAAGGGTAAGGGTAAGGGTAAGCTTAAGGGTAAAAGCAAGGGTAAGGTTAAGGGTAAGGGTAAGGATAAGGGTAAGGGTAAGGGTAAGCTTAAGGGTAAGGGTAAGGGTAAGGGTAAGGGTAAGGGTAAGCTTAAGGGTAAAAGCAAGGGTAAGGGTTAGGGTAAGGGTAAGGGTAAGGGTAAGGGTAAGGGTAAGGGTAAGGGTAAGGGTAAGGGTAAGGGTAAGGGTAAGGGTAAGGGTAAGGGTAAGGGTAAGGGTAAGCTTAAGGGTAAGGGTAAGGGTAAGGGTAAGTTTAAGGGTAAAAGCAAGGGTAAGGGTAAGGGTAAGGGTAAGGGTAAGGGTAAGCTTAAGGGTAAAAGCAAGGGTAAGGGTAAGGGTAAGGGTAAGGGTAAGGGTAAGGGTAAGGGTAAGGGTAAGGGTAAGGTTAAGGGTAAGCTTAAGGGTAAGGGTAAGGGTAAGGGTAAGCTTAAGGGTAAAAGCAAGGGTAAGGGTAAGGGTAAGGGTAAGGGTAAAGGTAAGGGTAAGCCTAAGGGTAAAAGCAAGGGTAAGGGTAAGGGTAAGGGTAAGGGTAAGGGTAAGGGTAAGGGTAAGGGTAAGGGTAAGGGTAAGGGTAAGCTTAAGGGTAAAAGCAAGGGTAAGGGTAAGGGTAAGGGTAAGGGTAAGGGTAAGGGTAAGGGTAAGGTTAAGGGTAAGGGTAAGGGTAAGCTTAAGGGTAAAAGCAAGGGTAAGGGTAAGGGTAAGGGTAAGGGTATAGGTAAGGGTAAGGGTAAGGGTAAGGGTAAGGGTAAGCTTAAGGGTAAAAGCAAGGGTAAGGGTAAGGGTAAGGGTAAGGGTAAGGGTTAGGGTAAGGGTAAAGGTAAGGGTAAGCCTAAGGGTAAAAGCAAGGGTAAGGGTAAGGGTAAGGGTAAGGGTAAGGGTAAGGGTAAGGGTAAGGGTAAGGGTAAGGGTAAGGGTAAGAGTAAGGGTAAGGGTAAGGGTAAGCTTAAGGGTAAAAGCAAGGGTAAGGGTAAGGGTAAGGGTAAGGGTAAGCCTAATGGTAAAAGCAAGGGTAAGGGTAAGGTTAAGGGTAAGGGTAAGGGTAAGCTTAAGGGTAAAAGCAAGGGTAAGGGTAAGGGTAAGGGTAAGGGTAAGGGTAAGCTTAAGGGTAAAAGCAAGGGTAAGGGTAAGGGTGAGGGTAAGGGTAAGGGTAAGGGTAAGGTTAAGGGTAAGGGTAAGGGTAAGGGTGAGCTTAAGGGTAAAAGCAAGGGTAAGGGTAAGGGTAAGGGTAAGGGTAAGGGTAAAGGAAAGGGTAAGCCTAAGGGTAAAAGCAAGGGTAAGGGTAAGGGTAAGGGTAAGGGTAAGGGTAAGGGTAAGGGTAAGGGTAAGGGTAAGGGTAAGGGTAAGGGTAAGGGTAAGGGTAAGGGTAAGGGTAAGGGTAAGGGTAAGGGTAAGGGTAAGGGTAAGGGTAAGGGTAAGGGTAAGGGTAAGGGTAAGGGTAAGGGTAAGGGTAAGGGTAAGGGTAAGGGTAAGGGTAAGGGTAAGGGTAAGGGTAAGGGTAAGGGTAAGGGTAAGGGTAAGCTTAAGGGTAAAAGCAAGGGTAAGGGTGAGGGTAAGGGTAAGGGTAAGCCTAAGGGTAAAAGCAAGGGTAAGGGTAAGAGTAAGGGTAAGGGTAAGGGTAAGCTTAAGGGTAAAAGCAAGGGTAAGGGTAAGGGTAAGGGTAAGGGTAAGGGTAAGGGTAAGCTCAAGGGTAAAAGCAAGGGTAAGGGTAAGGGTAAGGGTAAGGGTAAAGGTAAGGGTAAGGGTAAAGGTAAGGGTAAGCCTAAGGGTAAAAGCAAGGGTAAGGGTAAGGGTAAGGGTAAGGGTAAGGGTAAGGGTAAGGGTAAGGGTAAGGGTAAGGGTAAGGGTAAGCTTAAGGGTAAAAGCAAGGGTAAGGGTAAGGGTAAGGGTAAGGGTAAGGGTAAGGGTAAGGGTAAGGGTAAGGGTAAGGGTAAGGGTAAGCTTAAGGGTAAGGGTAAGGGTAAGGGTAAGCTTAAGGGTAAAAGCAAGGGTAAGGGTAAGGGTAAGGGTAAGGGTAAGCTTAAGGGTAAAAGCAAGGGTAAGGGTAAGGGTAAGGGTAAGGGTAAGGGTAAGGGTAAGGGTAAGGGTAAGGGTAAGGGTAAGGGTAAGGGTAAGGGTAAGCTTAAGGGTAAGGGTAAGGGTAAGGGTAAGGGTAAGCTTAAGGGTAAAAGCAAGGGTAAGGGTAAGGGTAAGGGTAAGGGTAAGGGTAAGCTTAAGGGTAAGGGTAAGGGTAAAGGTAAGGGTAAGCTTAAGGGTAAAAGCAAGGGTAAGGTTAAGGGTAAGGGTAAGGGTAAGGGTAAGGGTAAGGGTAAGCTTAAGGGTAAGGGTAAGGGTAAGGGTAAGGGTAAGCTTAAGGGTAAAAGCAAGGGTAAGGGTAAGGGTAAGGGTAAGGGTAAGGGTAAGGGTAAGGGTAAGGGTAAGGGTAAGGGTAAGGGTAAGGGTAAGGGTAAGGGTAAGGGTAAGGGTAAACTTAGGGGTAAGGGTAAGGGTAAGGGTAAGCTTAAGGGTAAAAGCAAGGGTAAGGGTAAGGGTAAGGGTAAGGGTAAGGGTAAGCTTAAGGGTAAAAGCAAGGGTAAGGGTAAGGGTAAGGGTAAGGGTAAGGGTAAGGGTAAGGGTAAGGGTAAGGGTAAGGGTAAGGGTAAGGGTAAGGGTAAGTGTAAGGGTAAGGGTAAGCTTAAGGGTAAGGGTAAGGGTAAGGGTAAGCTTAAGGGTAAAAGCAAGGGTAAGGGTAAGGGTAAGGGTAAGGGTAAGGGTAAAGGTAAGGGTAAGCCTAAGGGTAAAAGCAAGGGTAAGGGTAAGGGTAAGGGTAAGGGTAAGGGTAAGGGTAAGGGTAAGGGTAAGGGTAAGGGTAAGGGTAAGGGTAAGCTTAAGGGTAAAAGCAAGGGTAAGGGTAAGGGTAAGGGTAAGGGTCAGGGTAAGGGTAAGGGTGAGGTTAAGGGTAAGGGTAAGGGTAAGCTTAAGGGTAAAAGCAAGGGTAAGGGTAAGGGTAAGGGTAAGGGTAAGGGTAAGGGTAAGGGTAAGGGTAAGGGTAAGGGTAAGCTTAAGGGTAAAAGCAAGGGTAAGAGTAAGGGTGAGGGTAACGGTAAGGGTTAGGGTAAGGGTAAAGGTAAGGGTAAGCCTAAGGGTAAAAGCAAGGGTAAGGGTAAGGGTAAGGGTTAGGGTAAGGGTAAGGGTAAGGGTAAGGGTAAGGGTAAGGGTAAGGGTAAGGGTAAGGGTAAGAGTAAGGGTAAGGGTAAGGGTAAGGGTAAGGGTAAGGGTAAGCTTAAGGGTAAAAGCAAGGGTAAGGGTAAGGGTAAGGGTAAGGGTAAGGGTAAGGGTAAGCTTAAGGGTAAAAGCAAGGGTAAGGGTAAGGGTGAGGGTAAGGGTAAGGGTAAGGGTAAGGGTAAAGGTAAGGGTAAGCCTAAGAGTAAAAGCAAGGGTAAGGGTAAGGGTAAGGGTAAGGGTAAGGGTAAGGGTAAGCTTAAGGGTAAAAGCAAGGGTAAGGATAAGGGTAAGGGTAAGGGTAAGGGTAAGGGTAAGGGTAAGGGTAAGGGTAAGCTTAAGGGTAAAAGCAAGGGTAAGGGTAAGGGTAAGGGTAAGGGTAAGGGTAAGGGTAAGGGTAAGGGTAAGCTTAAGGGTAAAAGCAAGGGTAAGGGTTAGGGTAAGGGTAAGGGTAAGGGTAAGGGTAAGGGTAAGCTTAAGGGTAAAAGCAAGGGTAAGGGTAAGGGTAAGGGTAAGGGTAAGGGTAAAGGTAAGGGTAAGCCTAAGAGTAAAAGCAAGGGTAAGGGTAAGGGTAAGGGTAAGGGTAAGGGTAAGGGTAAGGGTAAGGGTAAGGGTAAGGGTGAGGGTAAGGGTAAGGGTAAGGGTAAGGGTAAGGGTAAGGGTAAGGGTAAGGGTAAGCTTAAGGGTATAAGCAAGGGTAAGGGTAAGGGTAAGGGTGAGGGTAAGGGTAAGGGTAAGGGTAAGGGTAAGCTTAAGGGTAAAAGCAAGGGTAAGGGTAAGGGTAAGGGTAAGGGTAAGGGTAAGGGTAAGGGTAAGCTTAAGGGTAAAAGCAAGGGTAAGGGTAAGGGTAAGGGTAAGGGTAAGGGTAAGGGTAAGGGTAAGGGTAAGGGTAAGGGTAAGGGTAAGGGTAAAGGTAAGGTTAAGCCTAAGGGTAAAAGCAAGGGTAAGGGTAAGGGTAAGGGTAAGGGTAAGGGTAAGGGTAAGGGTAAGGGTAAGGGTAAGGGTAAGGGTAAGGGTAGAGGTAAGGGTAAGGGTAAGGGTAAGGGTAAGGGTAAGGGTAAGGGTAAGGGTAAGGGTAAGGGTAAGCTTAAGGGTAAAAGCAAGGGTAAGGGTAAGGGTAAGGGTAAGGGTAAGCCTAAGGGTAAAAGCAAGGGTAAGGGTAAGGGTAAGGGTAAGGGTAAGGGTAAGCTTAAGGGTAAAAGCAAGGGTAAGGGTAAGGGTAAGGGTAAGGGTAAGGGTAAGGGTAAGGGTAAGCTTAAGGGTAAAAGCAAGGGTAAGGGTAAGGGTAAGGGTAAGGGTAAGGGTAAGGGTAAGGGTGAGGGTAAGGGTAAGGGTAAAGGTAAGGGTAAGCCTAAGGGTCAAAGCAAGGGTAAGGGTAAGGGTAAGGGTAAGGGTAAGGGTAAGGGTAAGGGTAAGGGTAAGGGTAAGGGTAAGCTTAAGGGTAAAAGCAAGGGTAAGGGTAAGGGTAAGGGTAAGCCTAAGGGTAAAAGCAAGGGTAAGTGTAAGGGTAAGGGTAAGGGTAAGGGTAAGCTTAAGGGTAAAAGCAAGGGTAAGGGTAAGGGTAAGGGTAAGGGTAAGGGTAAGGGTAAGGGTAAGGGTAAGCTTAAGGGTAAAAGCAAGGGTAAGGGTAAGGGTAAGGGTAAGGGTAAGGGTAAGGGTAAGGGTAAGGGTAAGGCTAAAGGTAAGGGTAAGCCTAAGGGTAAAAGCAAGGGTAAGGGTAAGGGTAAGGGTAAGGGTAAGGGTAAGGGTAAGGGTAAGGGTAAGGGTAAAGGTAAGGGTAAGCGTAAGCTTAAGGGTAAAAGCAAGGGTAAGGGTAAGGGTAAGGGTAAGGGTAAGAGTAAGGGTAAGGGTAAGGGTAAGCTAAAGGGTAAAAGCAAGGGTAAGGGTAAGGGTAAGGGTAAGGGTAAGGGTAAGGGTAAGGGTAAGGGTAAGGGTAAGGGTAAGGGTAAGGGTAAGGGTAAGGGTAAGGGTAAGGGTAAGGGTAAGCTTAAGGGTAAAAGCAAGGGTAAGGGTAAGGGTAAGGGTAAGGGTAAGGGTAAGGTTAAGGGTAAGGGTTAGGGTAAGGGTAAGGGTAAGGGTAAGGGTAAGCTTAAGGGTAAAAGCAAGGGTAAGGGTAAGGGTAAGGGTAAGGGTAAGGGTAAGGGTAAGGGTAAGCTTAAGGGTAAGGGTAAGGGTAAGGGTAAGGGTAAGCTTAAGGGTAAAAGCAAGGGTAAGGGTAAGGGTAAGGGTAAGGGTAAGGGTAAGCTTAAGGGTAAAAGCAAGGGTAAGGGTAAGGGTAAGGGTAAGGGTAAGGGTAAGGGTAAGGGTAAGCTTAAGGGTAAGGGTGAGGGTAAGGGTAAGGGTAAGCTTAAGGGTAAAAGCAAGGGTAAGGGTCAGGGTAAGGGTAAGTGTAAGGGTAAGGGTAAGGGTAAGGGTATGGGTGAGCTTAAGGGTAAAAGCAAGGGTAAGGGTAAGGTTAAGGGTAAGGGTAAGGGTAAGGGTAAGGGTAAGGGTTAGCTTAAGGGTAAAAGCAAGGGCAAGGGTAAGGGTAAGGTCAAGGGTAAGGGTAAGGGTAAGGGTAAGGGTAAGGGTTAGCTTAAGGGTAAAAGCAAGGGTAAGGGTAAGGGTAAGGGTAAGGGTAAGGGTAAGGGTAAGGGTAAGGGTAAGGGTAAGGGTAAGGGTAAGGGTAAGGGTAAGGGTAAGCTTAAGGGTAAAAGCAAGGGTAAGGGTAAGGGTAAGGGTAAGGGTAAGGGTAAGGGTAAGGGTAAGGTTAAGGGTAAGGGTAAGGGTAAGCTTAAGGGTAAAAGCAAGGGTAAGGGTAAGGGTAAGGGTAAGGGTATAGGTAAGGGTAAGGGTAAGGGTAAGGGTAAGGGTAAGGGTAAGGGTAAGCTTAAGGGTAAAAGCAAGGGTAAGGGTAAGGGTAAGGGTAAGGGTAAGGGTAAGGGTTAGGGTAAGGGTAAAGGTAAGGGTAAGCCTAAGGGTAAAAGCAAGGGTAAGGGTAAGGGTAAGGGTAAGGGTAAGGGTAAGGGTAAGGGTAAGGGTAAGGGTAAGGGTAAGAGTAAGGGTATGGGTAAGGGTAAGCTTAAGGGTAAAAGCAAGGGTAAGGGTAAGGGTAAGGGTAAGGGTAAGCCTAATGGTAAAAGCAAGGGTAAGGGTAAGGTTAAGGGTAAGGGTAAGGGTAAGCTTAAGGGTAAAAGCAAGGGTAAGGGTAAGGGTAAGGGTAAGGGTAAGGGTAAGGGTAAGGGTAAGGGTAAGGGTAAGGGTAAGGGTAAGGGTGAGCTTAAGGGTAAAAGCAAGGGTAAGGGTAAAGGTAAGGGTAAGGGTAAGGGTAAAGGAAAGGGTAAGCCTAAGGGTAAAAGCAAGGGTAAGGGTAAGGGTAAGGGTAAGGGTAAGGGTAAGGGTAAGGGTAAGGGTAAGGGTAAGGGTAAGGGTAAGGGTAAGGGTAAGGGTAAGGGTAAGGGTAAGGGTAAGGGTAAGGGTAAGGGTAAGGGTAAGGGTAAGGGTAAGGGTAAGGGTAAGGGTAAGGGTAAGGGTAAGCTTAAGGGTAAAAGCAAGGGTAAGGGTAAGGGTAAGGGTAAGGGTAAGCCTAAGGGTAAAAGCAAGGGTAAGGGTAAGGGTAAGGGTAAGGGTAAGGGTAAGCTTAAGGGTAAAAGCAAGGGTAAGGGTAAGGGTAAGGGTAAGGGTAAGGGTAAGGGTAAGCTCAAGGGTAAAAGCAAGGGTAAGGGTAAGGGTAAGGGTAAGGGTAAAGGTAAGGGTAAGGGTAAAGGTAAGGGTAAGCCTAAGGGTAAAAGCAAGGGTAAGGGTAAGGGTAAGGGTAAGGGTAAGGGTAAGGGTAAGGGTAAGGGTAAGGGTAAGGGTAAGCTTAAGGATAAAAGCAAGGGTAAGGGTAAGGGTAAGGGTAAGGGTAAGGGTAAGGGTAAGGGTAAGGGTAAGGGTAAGGGTAAGCTTAAGGGTAAGGGTAAGGGTAAGGGTAAGCTTAAGGGTAAAAGCAAGGGTAAGGGTAAGGGTAAGGGTAAGGGTAAGCTTAAGGGTAAAAGCAAGGGTAAGGGTAAGGGTAAGGGTAAGGGTAAGGGTAAGGGTAAGGGTAAGGGTAAGGGTAAGGGTAAGCTTAAGGGTAAGGGTAAGGGTAAGGGTAAGGGTAAGCTTAAGGGTAAAAGCAAGGGTAAGGGTAAGGGTAAGGGTAAGGGTAAGAGTAAGCTTAAGAGTAAGGGTAAGGGTAAAGGTAAGGGTAAGCTTAAGGGTAAAAGCAAGGGTAAGGTTAAGGGTAAGGGTAAGGGTAAGGGTAAGGGTAAGGGTAAGCTTAAGGGTAAGGGTAAGGGTAAGGGTAAGGGTAAGCTTAAGGGTAAAAGCAAGGGTAAGGGTAAGGGTAAGGGTAAGGGTAAGGGTAAGGGTAAGGGTAAGGGTAAGGGTAAGGGTAAGGGTAAGGGTAAGGGTAAGGGTAAGGGTAAGCTTAAGGGTAAGGGTAAGGGTAAGGGTAAGCTTAAGGGTAAAAGCAAGGGTAAGGGTAAGGGTAAGGGTAAGGGTAAGGGTAAGATTAAGCTTAAGGGTAAAAGCAAGGGTAAGGGTAAGGGTAAGGGTAAGGGTAAGGGTAAGGGTAAGGGTAAGGGTAAGGGTAAGGGTAAGGGTAAGGGTAAGCTTAAGGGTAAGGGTAAGGGTAAGGGTAAGCTCAAGGGTAAAAGCAAGGGTAAGGGTAAGGGTAAGGGTAAGGGTAAGGGTAAAGGTAAGGGTAAGCCTAAGGGTAAAAGCAAGGGTAAGGGTAAGGGTAAGGGTAAGGGTAAGGGTAAGGGTAAGGGTAAGGGTAAGGGTAAGGGTAAGGGTAAGCTTAAGGGTAAAAGCAAGGGTAAGGGTAAGGGTAAGGGTAAGGGTCAGGGTAAGGGTGAGGGTGAGGTCAAGGGTAAGGGTAAGGGTAAGCTTAAGGGTAAAAGCAAGGGTAAGGGAAAGGGTAAGGGTAAGGGTAAGGGTAAGGGTAAGGGTAAGGGTAAGGGTAAGGGTAAGCTTAAGGGTAAAAGCAAGGGTAAGGGTAAGGGTAAGGGTAAGGGTAAGGGTTAGGGTAAGGGTAAAGGTAAGGGTAAGCCTAAGGGTAAAAGCAAGAGTAAGGGTAAGGGTAAGGGTAAGGGTAAGGGTAAGGGTAAGGGTAAAGGTAAGGGTAAGGGTAAGGGTAAGGGTAAGGGTAAGGGTAAGGGTAAGGGTAAGGGTAAGGGTAAGGGTAAGGGTAAGGGTAAGGGTAAGCTTAAGGGTAAAAGCAAGGGTAAGGGTAAGGGTAAGGGTAAGGGTAAGGGTAAGGGTAAGGGTTAGGGTAAGGGTAAAGGTAAGGGTAAGCCTAAGGGTAAAAGCAAGAGTAAGGGTAAGGGTAAGGGTAAGGGTAAGGGTAAGGGTAAGGGTAAAGGTAAGGGTAAGGGTAAGGGTAAGGGTAAGGGTAAGGGTAAGGGTAAGGGTAAGGGTAAGGGTAAGGGTAAGGGTAAGGGTAAGGGTAAGCTTAAGGGTAAAAGCAAGGGTAAGGGTAAGGGTAAGGGTAAGGGTAAGGGTAAGCTTAAGGGTAAAAGCAAGGGTAAGGGTAAGGGTGAGGGTAAGGGTAAGGGTAAGGGTAAGGGTAAGGGTAAAGGTAAGGGTAAGCCTAAGAGTAAAAGCAAGGGTAAGGGTAAGGGTAAGGGTAAGGGTAAGCTTAAGGGTAAAAGCAAGGGTAAGGATAAGGGTAAGGGTAAGGGTAAGGGTAAGGGTAAGGGTAAGGGTAAGGGTAAGCTTAAGGGTAAAAGCAAGGGTAAGGGTAAGGGTAAGGGTAAGGGTAAGGGTAAGGGTAAGGGTAAGGGTAAGGGTAAGCTTAAGGGTAAAAGCAAGGGTAAGGGTTAGGGTAAGGGTAAGGGTAAGGGTAAGGGTAAGGGTAAGCTTAAGGGTAAAAGCAAGGGTAAGGGTAAGGGTAAGGGTAAGGGTAAGAGTAAGGGTAAAGGTAAGGGTAAGCCTAAGAGTAAAAGCAAGGGTAAGGGTAAGGGTAAGGGTAAGGGTAAGGGTAAGGGTAAGGGTAAGGGTAAGGGTAAGGGTAAGGGTAAGGGTAAGGGTAAGGGTAAGGGTAAGGGTAAGGGTAAGGGTAAGCTTAAGGGTATAAGCAAGGGTAAGGGTAAGGGTAAGGGTGAGGGTAAGGGTAAGGGTAAGGGTAAGGGTAAGCTTAAGGGTAAAAGCAAGGGTAAGGGTAAGGGTAAGGGTAAGGGTAAGGGTAAGGGTAAGGGTAAGCTTAAGGGTAAAAGCAAGGGCAAGGGTAAGGGTAAGGGTAAGGGTAAGGGTAAGGGTAAGGGTAAGGGTAAAGGTAAGGTTAAGCCTAAGGGTAAAAGCAAGGGTAAGGGTAAGGGTAAGGGTAAGGGTAAGGGTAAGGGTAAGGGTAAGGGTAAGGGTAAGGGTAAGGGTAAGGGTAAGGGTAAGGGTAAGGGTAAGGGTAAGGGTAAGGGTAAGGGTAAGGGTAAGGGTAAGCTTAAGGGTAAAAGCAAGGGTAAGGGTAAGGGTAAGGGTAAGGGTAAGCCTAAGGGTAAAAGCAAGGGTAAGGGTAAGGGTAAGGGTAAGGGTAAGGGTAAGCTTAAGGGTAAAAGCAAGGGTAAGGGTAAGGGTAAGGGTAAGGGTAAGGGTAAGCTTAAGGGTAAAAGCAAGGGTAAGGGTAAGGGTAAGGGTAAGGGTAAGGGTTAGGGTAAGGGTAAAGGTAAGGGTAAGCCTAAGGGTAAAAGCAAGAGTAAGGGTAAGGGTAAGGGTAAGGGTAAGGGTAAGGGTAAGGGTAAAGGTAAGGGTAAGGGTAAGGGTAAGGGTAAGGGTAAGGGTAAGGGTAAGGGTAAGGGTAAGGGTAAGGGTAAGGGTAAGGGTAAGGGTAAGCTTAAGGGTAAAAGCAAGGGTAAGGGTAAGGGTAAGGGTAAGGGTAAGGGTAAGGGTAAGGGTTAGGGTAAGGGTAAAGGTAAGGGTAAGCCTAAGGGTAAAAGCAAGAGTAAGGGTAAGGGTAAGGGTAAGGGTAAGGGTAAGGGTAAGGGTAAAGGTAAGGGTAAGGGTAAGGGTAAGGGTAAGGGTAAGGGTAAGGGTAAGGGTAAGGGTAAGGGTAAGGGTAAGGGTAAGGGTAAGGGTAAGCTTAAGGGTAAAAGCAAGGGTAAGGGTAAGGGTAAGGGTAAGGGTAAGGGTAAGCTTAAGGGTAAAAGCAAGGGTAAGGGTAAGGGTGAGGGTAAGGGTAAGGGTAAGGGTAAGGGTAAGGGTAAAGGTAAGGGTAAGCCTAAGAGTAAAAGCAAGGGTAAGGGTAAGGGTAAGGGTAAGGGTAAGCTTAAGGGTAAAAGCAAGGGTAAGGATAAGGGTAAGGGTAAGGGTAAGGGTAAGGGTAAGGGTAAGGGTAAGGGTAAGCTTAAGGGTAAAAGCAAGGGTAAGGGTAAGGGTAAGGGTAAGGGTAAGGGTAAGGGTAAGGGTAAGGGTAAGGGTAAGCTTAAGGGTAAAAGCAAGGGTAAGGGTTAGGGTAAGGGTAAGGGTAAGGGTAAGCTTAAGGGTAAAAGCAAGGGTAAGGGTAAGGGTAAGGGTAAGGGTAAGGGTAAGGGTAAGGGTAAGCTTAAGGGTAAAAGCAAGGGCAAGGGTAAGGGTAAGGGTAAGGGTAAGGGTAAGGGTAAGGGTAAGGGTAAAGGTAAGGTTAAGCCTAAGGGTAAAAGCAAGGGTAAGGGTAAGGGTAAGGGTAAGGGTAAGGGTAAGGGTAAGGGTAAGGGTAAGGGTAAGGGTAAGGGTAAGGGTAAGGGTAAGGGTAAGGGTAAGGGTAAGGGTAAGGGTAAGGGTAAGGGTAAGGGTAAGCTTAAGGGTAAAAGCAAGGGTAAGGGTAAGGGTAAGGGTAAGGGTAAGCCTAAGGGTAAAAGCAAGGGTAAGGGTAAGGGTAAGGGTAAGGGTAAGGGTAAGCTTAAGGGTAAAAGCAAGGGTAAGGGTAAGGGTAAGGGTAAGGGTAAGGGTAAGGGTAAGGGTAAGGGTAAGCTTAAGGGTAAAAGCAAGGGTAAGGGTAAGGGTGAGGGTAAGGGTAAGGGTAAGGGTAAGGGTAAGGGTAAGGGTAAGGGTAAAGGTAAGGGTAAGCCTAAGGGTCAAAGCAAGGGTAAGGGTAAGGGTAAGGGTAAGGGTAAGGGTAAGGGTAAGGGTAAGGGTAAGGGTAAGGGTAAGCTTAAGGGTAAAAGCAAGGGTAAGGGTAAGGGTAAGGGTAAGCCTAAGGGTAAAAGCAAGAGTAAGTGTAAGGGTAAGGGTAAGGGTAAGGGTAAGCTTAAGGGTAAAAGCAAGGGTAAGGGTAAGGGTAAGGGTAAGGGTAAGGGTAAGGGTAAGGGTAAGGGTAAGCTTAAGGGTAAAAGCAAGGGTAAGGGTAAGGGTAAGGGTAAGGGTAAGGGTAAGGGTAAGGGTAAGGCTAAAGGTAAGGGTAAGCCTAAGGGTAAAAGCAAGGGTAAGGGTAAGGGTAAGGGTAAGGGTAAGGGTAAGGGTAAGGGTAAGGGTAAGGGTAAGGGTAAGGGTAAGGGTAAAGGTAAGGGTAAGCGTAAGCTTAAGGGTAAAAGCAAGGGTAAGGGTAAGGGTAAGGGTAAGGGTAAGGGTAAGAGTAAGGGTAAGGGTAAGGGTAAGCTAAAGGGTAAAAGCAAGGGTAAGGGTAAGGGTAAGGGTAAGGGTAAGGGTAAGGGTAAGGGTAAGGGTAAGGGTAAGGGTAAGGGTAAGGGTAAGCTTAAGGGTAAAAGCAAGGGTAAGGGTAAGGGTAAGGGTAAGGGTAAGGGTAAGGTTAAGGGTAAGGGTTAGGGTAAGGGTAAGGGTAAGGGTAAGGGTAAGCTTAAGGGTAAAAGCAAGGGTAAGGGTAAGGGTAAGGGTAAGGGTAAGGGTAAGGGTAAGGGTAAGGGTAAGCTTAAGGGTAAGGGTAAGGGTAAGGGTAAGGGTAAGCTTAAGGGTAAAAGCAAGGGTAAGGGTAAGGGTAAGGGTAAGGGTAAGGGTAAGCTTAAGGGTAAAAGCAAGGGTAAGGGTAAGGGTAAGGGTAAGGGTAAGGGTAAGCGTAAGGGTAAGCTTAAGGGTAAGGGTGAGGGTAAGGGTAAGGGTAAGCTTAAGGGTAAAAGCAAGGGTAAGGGTCAGGGTAAGGGTAAGTGTAAGGGTAAGGGTAAGGGTAAGGGTATGGGTGAGCTTAAGGGTAAAAGCAAGGGTAAGGGTAAGGTTAAGGGTAAGGGTAAGGGTAAGGGTAAGGGTAAGGGTTAGCTTAAGGGTAAAAGCAAGGGCAAGGGTAAGGGTAAGGTTAAGGGTAAGGGTAAGGGTAAGGGTAAGGGTAAGGGTTAGCTTAAGGGTAAAAGCAAGGGTAAGGGTAAGGGTAAGGGTAAGGGTAAGGGTAAGGGTAAGGGTAAGGGTAAGGGTAAGGGTAAGGGTAAGGGTAAGGGTAAGCTTAAGGGTAAAAGCAAGGGTAAGGGTAAGGGTAAGGGTAAGGGTAAGCCTAAGGGTAAAAGCAAGGGTAAGGGTAAGGGTAAGGGTAAGGGTAAGGGTAAGGTTAAGGGTAAGGGTTAGGGTAAGGGTAAGGGTAAGGGTAAGGGTAAGCTTAAGGGTAAAAGCAAGGGTAAGGGTAAGGGTAAGGGTAAGGGTAAGGGTAAGGGTAAGGGTAAGCTTAAGGGTAAGGGTAAGGGTAAGGGTAAGGGTAAGGGTAAGGGTAAGGGTAAGGGTAAAGGTAAGGTTAAGCCTAAGGGTAAAAGCAAGGGTAAGGGTAAGGGTAAGGGTAAGGGTAAGGGTAAGGGTAAGGGTAAGGGTAAGGGTAAGGGTAAGGGTAAGGGTAAGGGTAAGGGTAAGGGTAAGGGTAAGGGTAAGGGTAAGGGTAAGGGTAAGGGTAAGGGTAAGCTTAAGGGTAAAAGCAAGGGTAAGGGTAAGGGTAAGGGTAAGGGTAAGCCTAAGGGTAAAAGCAAGGGTAAGGGTTAGGGTAAGGGTAAGGGTAAGGGTAAGCTTAAGGGTAAAAGCAAGGGTAAGGGTAAGGGTAAGGGTAAGGGTAAGGGTAAGGGTAAGGGTAAGCTTAAGGGTAAAAGCAAGGGTAAGGGTAAGGGTAAGGGTAAGGGTAAGGGTAAGGGTAAGGGTAAGGGTAAGGGTAAGGGTAAAGGTAAGGGTAAGCCTAAGGGTCAAAGCAAGGGTAAGGGTAAGGGTAAGGGTAAGGGTAAGGGTAAGGGTAAGGGTAAGGGTAAGGGTAAGCTTAAGGGTAAAAGCAAGGGTAAGGGTAAGGGTAAGGGTAAGGGTAAGGGTAAGGGTAAGGGTAAGGGTAAGGGTAAGGGTAAGGGTAAGCTTAAGGGTAAGGGTAAGGGTAAGGGTAAGCCTAAGGGTAAAAGCAAGGGTAAGTGTAAGGGTAAGGGTAAGGGTAAGGGTAAGCTTAAGGGTAAAAGCAAGGGTAAGGGTAAGGGTAAGGGTAAGGGTAAGGGTAAGGGTAAGGGTAAGCTTAAGGGTAAAAGCAAGGGTAAGGGTAAGGGTAAGGGTAAGGGTAAGGGTAAGGGTAAGGCTAAAGGTAAGGGTAAGCCTAAGGGTAAAAGCAAGGGTAAGGGTAAGGGTAAGGGTAAGGGTAAGGGTAAGGGTAAGGGTAAGGGTAAGGGTAAAGGTAAGGGTAAGGGTAAGCTTAAGGGTAAAAGCAAGGGTAAGGGTAAGGGTAAGGGTAAGGGTAAGGGTAAGAGTAAGGGTAAGGGTAAGGGTAAGCTAAAGGGTAAAAGCAAGGGTAAGGGTAAGGGTAAGGGTAAGGGTAAGGGTAAGGGTAAGGGTAAGGGTAAGGGTAAGGGTAAGGGTAAGGGTAAGGGTAAGGGTAAGGGTAAGGGTAAGGGTAAGGGTAAGCTTAAGGGTAAAAGCAAGGGTAAGGGTAAGGGTAAGGGTAAGGGTAAGGGTAAGGTTAAGGGTAAGGGTTAGGGTAAGGGTAAGGGTAAGGGTAAGGGTAAGCTTAAGGGTAAAAGCAAGGGTAAGGGTAAGGGTAAGGGTAAGGTTAAGGGTAAGGGTTAGGGTAAGGGTAAGGGTAAGGGTAAGGGTAAGCTTAAGGGTAAAAGCAAGGGTAAGGGTAAGGGTAAGGGTAAGGGTAAGGGTAAGGGTAAGGGTAAGCTTAAGGGTAAGGGTAAGGGTAAGGGTAAGGGTAAGGGTAAGGGTAAGGGTAAGGGTAAGGGTAAAGGTAAGGTTAAGCCTAAGGGTAAAAGCAAGGGTAAGGGTAAGGGTAAGGGTAAGGGTAAGGGTAAGGGTAAGGGTAAGGGTAAGGGTAAGGGTAAGGGTAAGGGTAAGGGTAAGGGTAAGGGTAAGGGTAAGGGTAAGGGTAAGGGTAAGGGTAAGGGTAAGGGTAAGGGTAAGCTTAAGGGTAAAAGCAAGGGTAAGGGTAAGGGTAAGGGTAAGGGTAAGCCTAAGGGTAAAAGCAAGGGTAAGGGTAAGGGTAAGGGTAAGGGTAAGGGTAAGCTTAAGGGTAAAAGCAAGGGTAAGGGTAAGGGTAAGGGTAAGGGTAAGGGTAAGGGTAAGGGTAAGCTTAAGGGTAAAAGCAAGGGTAAGGGTAAGGGTAAGGGTAAGGGTAAGGGTAAGGGTAAGGGTAAGGGTAAAGGTAAGGGTAAGCCTAAGGGTCAAAGCAAGGGTAAGGGTAAGGGTAAGGGTAAGGGTAAGGGTAAGGGTAAGGGTAAGGGTAAGCTTAAGGGTAAAAGCAAGGGTAAGGGTAAGGGTAAGGGTAAGGGTAAGGGTAAGGGTAAGGGTAAGGGTAAGCTTAAGGGTAAGGGTAAGGGTAAGGGTAAGGGTAAGCCTAAGGGTAAAAGCAAGGGTAAGTGTAAGGGTAAGGGTAAGGGTAAGGGTAAGCTTAAGGGTAAAAGCAAGGGTAAGGGTAAGGGTAAGGGTAAGGGTAAGGGTAAGGGTAAGGGTAAGGGTAAGCTTAAGGGTAAAAGCAAGGGTAAGGGTAAGGGTAAGGGTAAGGGTAAGGGTAAGGGTAAGGCTAAAGGTAAGGGTAAGCCTAAGGGTAAAAGCAAGGGTAGGGGTAAGGGTAAGGGTAAGGGTAAGGGTAAGGGTAAGGGTAAGGGTAAGGGTAAGGGTAAAGGTAAGGGTAAGGGTAAGCTAAAGGGTAAAAGCAAGGGTAAGGGTAAGGGTAAGGGTAAGGGTAAGGGTAAGAGTAAGGGTAAGGGTAAGGGTAAGGGTAAGGGTAAGGGTAAGGGTAAGCTTAAGGGTAAAAGCAAGGGTAAGGGTAAGGGTAAGGGTAAGGGTAAGGGTAAGGGTAAGGGTAAGGGTAAGCTTAAGGGTAAGGGTAAGGGTAAGGGTAAGGGTAAGCTTAAGGGTAAAAGCAAGGGTAAGGGTAAGGGTAAGGGTAAGGGTAAGGGTAAGCTTAAGGGTAAAAGCAAGGGTAAGGGTAAGGGTAAGGGTAAGGGTAAGGGTAAGGGTAAGGGTAAGCCTAAGAGTAAAAGCAAGGGTAAGGGTAAGGGTAAGGATAAGGGTAAGGGTAAGGTTAAGGGTAAGGGTTAGGGTAAGGGTAAGGGTAAGGGTAAGGGTAAGCTTAAGGGTAAAAGCAAGGGTAAGGGTAAGGGTAAGGGTAAGGGTAAGGGTAAGGGTAAGGGTAAAGGTAAGGGTAAGCCTAAGAGTAAAAGCAAGGGTAAGGGTAAGGGTAAGGGTAAGGGTAAGGTTAAGGGTAAGGGTTAGGGTAAGGGTAAGGGTAAGGGTAAGGGTAAGCTTCAGGGTAAAAGCAAGGGTAAGGGTAAGGGTAAGGGTAAGGGTAAGGGTAAGCTTAAGGGTAAGGGTAAGGGTAAGGGTAAGGGTAAGCTTAAGGGTAAAAGCAAGGGTAAGGGTAAGGGTAAGGGTAAGGGTAAGGGTAAGGGTAAGCTTAAGAGTAAAAGCAAGGGTAAGGGTAAGGGTAAGGGTAGGGGTAAGGGTAAGGGTAAGCTTAAGGGTAAGGGTGAGGGTGAGGGTAAGGGTAAGCTTAAGGGTAAAAGCAAGGGTAAGGGTCAGGGTAAGGGTAAGTGTAAGGGTAAGGGTAAGGGTAAGGGTATGGGTGAGCTTAAGGGTAAAAGCAAGGGTAAGGGTAAGGTTAAGGGTAAGGGTAAGGGTGAGGGTAAGGGTAAGGGTTAGCTTAAGGGTAAAAGCAAGGGCAAGGGTAAGGGTAAGGTTAAGGGTAAGGGTAAGGGTGAGGGTAAGGGTAAGGGTTAGCTTAAGGGTAAAAGCAAGGGTAAGGGTAAGGGTAAGGGTAAGGGTAAGGGTAAGGGTAAGGGTAAGGGTAAGGGTAAGGGTAAGGGTAAGCTTAAGGGTAAAAGCAAGGGTAAGGGTAAGGGTAAGGGTAAGGGTAAGCCTAAGGGTAAAAGCAAGGGTAAGGGTAAGGGTAAGGGTAAGGGTAAGTGTAAGCTTAAGGGTAAAAGCAAGGGTAAGGGTAAGGGTAAGGGTAAGGGTAAGGGTAAGGGTAAGCTTAAGGGTAAAAGCAAGGGTGAGGGTAAGGGTAAGGGTAAGGGTAAGGGTAAGGGTAAGGGTAAGGGTAAGGGTAAGCTTAAGGGTAAAAGCAAGGGTAAGGGTAAGGGTAAGGGTAAGGGTAAGGGTAAGCTTAAGGGTAAAAGCAAGGGTAAGGGTAAGGGTAAGGGTAAGGGTAAGGGTAAAGGTAAGGGTAAGCCTAAGGGTAAAAGCAAGGGTAAGGGTAAGGGTAAGGGTAAGGGTAAGGGTTAGGGTAAGGGTAAGGGTCAGGGTAAGGGTAAGGGTAAGGGTAAGGGTAAGGGTAAGCCTAAGGGTAAAAGCAAGGGTAAGGGTAAGGGTAAGGGTAAGGGTAAGGGTAAGCTTAAGGGTAAAAGCAAGGGTAAGGGTAAGGGTAAGGGTAAGGGTAAGGGTAAGGGTAAGGGTAAGCTTAAGGGTAAAGCAAGGGTAAGGGTAAGGGTAAGGGTAAGGGTAAGGGTAAGGGTAAGGGTAAAGGTAAGGGTAAGCCTAAGGGTAAAAGCAAGGGTAAGGGTAAGGGTAAGGGTAAGGGTAAGGGTAAGGGTAAGGGTAAGGGTAAGGGTAAGGGTAAGGGTAAGGGTAAGGGTAAGGGTAAGGGTAAGGGTAAGCTTAAGGGTAAAAGCAAGGGTAAGGGTAAGGGTAAGGGTAAGGGTAAGGGTAAGGGTAAGGGTAAGGGTAAGGGTAAGGGTAAGGGTAAGGGTAAGGGTAAGGGTAAGGGTAAGCTTAAGGGTAAGGGTAAGGGTAAGGGTAAGGGTAAGCTTAAGGGTAAAAGCAAGGGTAAGGGTAAGGGTAAGGGTAAGGGTAAGCTTAAGGGTAAAAGCAAGGGTAAGGGTAAGGGTAAGGGTAAGGGTAAGGGTAAGGGTAAGCTTAAGGGTAAGGGTAAGGGTAAGGGTAAGGGTAAGCTTAAGGGTAAAAGCAAGGGTAAGGGTAAGGGTAAGGGTAAGGGTAAGGGTAAGCTTAAGGGTAAGGGTAAGGGTAAGGGTAAGGGTAAGCTTAAGGGTAAAAGCAAGGTAAGGTTAAGGGTAAGGGTAAGGGTAAGGGTAAGGGTAAGGGTAAGGGTAAGCTTAAGGGTAAGGGTAAGGGTAAGGGTAAGGGTAAGCTTAAGGGTAAAAGCAAGGGTAAGGGTAAGGGTAAGGGTAAGGGTAAGGGTAAGGGTAAGGGTAAGGGTAAGGGTAAGGGTAAGGGTAAGGGTAAGGGTAAGCTTAAGGGTAAGGGTAAGGGTAAGGGTAAGCTTAAGGGTAAAAGCAAGGGTAAGGGTAAGGGTAAGGGTAAGGGTAAGGGTAAGCTTAAGGGTAAAAGCAAGGGTAAGGGTAAAGGTAAGGGTAAGGGTAAGGGTAAGGGTAAGGGTAAGGGTAAGGGTAAGGGTAAGGGTAAGGGTAAGGGTAAGGGTAAGGGTAAGCTTAAGGGTAAGGGTAAGGGTAAGGGTAAGCTTAAGGGTAAAAGCAAGTGTAAGGGTAAGGGTAAGGGTAAGGGTAAGGGTAAAGGTAAGGGTAAGCCTAAGGGTAAAAGCAAGGGTAAGGGTAAGGGTAAGGGTAAGGGTAAGGGTAAGGGTAAGGGTAAGGGTAAGGGTAAGGGTAAGCTTAAGGGTAAAAGCAAGGGTAAGGGTAAGGGTAAGGGTAAGGGTAAGGGTAAGGGTAAGGGTAAGGGTAAGCTTAAGGGTAAAAGCAAGGGTAAGGGTAATGGTAAGGGTAAGGGTAAGGGTAAGGGTAAGGGTAAGGGTAAGGGTAAGGGTAAGGGTAAGCTTAAGGGTAAAAGCAAGGGTAAGGGTAAGGGTAAGGGTAAGGGTTAGGGTTAGGGTAAGGGTAAAGGTAAGGGTAAGCCTAAGGGTAAAAGCAAGGGTAAGGGTAAGGGTAAGGGTAAGGGTAAGGGTAAGGGTAAGGGTAAGGGTAAGGGTAAGGGTAAGAGTAAGGGTAAGGGTAAGGGTAAGCTTAAGGGTAAAAGCAAGGGTAAGGGTAAGGGTAAGGGTAAGGGTAAGCCTAAGGGTAAAAGCAAGGGTAAGGGTAAGGTTAAGGGTAAGGGTAAGGGTAAGCTTAAGGGTAAAAGCAAGGGTAAGGGTAAGGGTAAGGGTAAGGGTAAGGGTAAGCTTAAGGGTAAAAGCAAGGGTAAGGGTAAGGGTGAGGGTGAGGGTAAGGGTAAGGGTAAGGGTAAAGGTAAGGGTAAGCCTAAGAGTAAAAGCAAGGGTAAGGGTAAGGGTAAGGGTAAGGGTAAGGGTAAGGGTAAGGGTAAGGGTAAGGTTAAGGGTAAGGGTAAGGGTAAGGGTAAGGGTAAGAGTAAGCTTAAGGGTAAAAGCAAGGGTAAGGATAAGGGTAAGGGTAAGGGTAAGGGTAAGGGTAAGGGTAAGGATAAGGGTAAGGGTAAGGGTAAGGGTAAGGGTAAGCTTAAGGGTAAAAGCAAGGGTAAGGGTAAGGGTAAGGGTAAGGGTAAGGGTAAGGGTAAGGGTAAGGGTAAGGGTAAGGGTAAGGGTAAGCTTAAGGGTAGAAGCAAGGGTAAGGGTAAGGGAAAGGGTAAGGGTAAGCCTAAGGGTAAAAGCAAGGGTAAGGGTAAGGGTAAGGGTAAGGGTAAGGGTAAGCTTAAGGGTAAAAGCAAGCGTAAGGGTAAGGGTAAGGGTAAGGGTAAGGGTAAGGGTAAGCTTAAGGGTAAAAGCAAGGGTAAGGGTAAAGGTAAGGGTAAGGGTAAGGGTAAGGGTAAGGGTAAGGGTAAGGGTAAGGGTAAAGGTAAGGGTAAGCCTAAGGGTAAAAGCAAGGGTAAGGGTAAGGGTAAGGGTAAGGGTAAGGGTAAGGGTAAGGGTAAGGGTAAGGGTAAGGGTAAGGTTAAGGGTAAGGGTAAGGGTAAGCTTAAGGGTAAAAGCAAGGGTAAGGGTAAGGGTAAGGGTAAGGGTAAGGGTAAGGGTAAGGGTAAGGGTAAGGGTAAGGGTAAGGGTAAGGGTAAGCTTAAGGGTAAGGGTAAGGGTAAGGGTAAGGGTAAGCTTAAGGGTAAAAGCAAGGGTAAGGGTAAGGGTAAGGGTGAGGGTAAGCTAAAGGGTAAAAGCAAGGGTGAGGGTAAGGGTAAGGGTAAGGGTAAGGGTAAGGGTAAGGGTAAGGGTAAGGGTAAGGGTAAGGGTAAGGGTAAGCTTAAGGGTAAGGGTAAGGGTAAGGGTAAGGGTAAGCTTAAGGGTAAAAGCAAGGGTAAGGGTAAGGGTAAGGGTAAGGGTAAGGGTAAGGGTAAGGGTAAGGGTAAGCTTAAGGGTAAGGGTAAGGGTAAGGGTAAGGGTAAGCTTAAGGGTAAGGGTAAGGGTAAGGGTAAGGGTAAGGGTAAGGGTAAGGGTAAGGGTAAGGGTAAGCTTAAGGGTAAAAGCAAGGGTAAGGGTAAGGGTAAGGGTAAGGGTAAGGGTAAGGGTAAGGGTAAGGGTAAGGGTAAGGGTAAGCTTAAGGGTAAAAGCAAGGGTAAGGGTATGGGTAAGGGTAAGGGTAAGCCTAAGGGTAAAAGCAAGGGTAAGGGTAAGGGTAAGGGTAAGGGTAAGGGTTAGCTTAAGGGTAAAAGCAAGGGTAAGGGTAAGGGTAAGGGTAAGGGTGAGGGTAAGGGTAAGCCTAAGGGTAAAAGCAAGGATAAGGGTAAGGGTAAGGTTAAGGGTAAGGGTAAGGGTAAGGGTAAGGGTGAGGGTAAGGGTAAGGGTAAGCTTAAGGGTAAAAGCAAGGGTAAGGGTAAGGGTAAGGGTAAGGGTAAGGGTAAGGGTAAGGGTAAGGGTAAGGGTAAGGGTAAGGGTAAGGGTAAGCTCAAGGGTAAAAGCAAGGGTAAGGGTAAGGGTAAGGGTAAGGTTAAGCTTCTTGCTTTTACCCTTAGGCTTACCCTTATCCTTACCCTTACCCTTACCCTTAAGCTTACCCTTACCCTTACCCTTACCCTTACCCTTACCCTCACCCTTACCCTTACCCTTACCCTTACCCTTACCCTTGCTTTTACCCTTAAGCTTACCCTTACCCTTACCCTTACCCTTACCCTTACCCTTACCCTTACCCTTACCCTTACCCTTACCCTTACCCTAACCCTTACCCTTGCTTTGACCCTTAGGCTTACCCTTACCTTTACCCTTACCCTTACCCTTATCCTTACCCTTACCCTTACCCTTACCCTTACCCTTACCCTTACCCTTGCTTTTACCCTTAAGCTTACCCTTACCCTTACCCTTACCCTTGCTTTTACCCTTAAGCTTACCCTTACCCTTACCCTTACCCTTACCCTTACCCTTGCTTTTACCCTTAGGCTTAGCCTTACCCTTACCCTTACCCTTACCCTTGCTTTTACCCTTAAGCTTACCCTTACCCTTACCCTTACCCTTACCCTTACCCTTACCCTTACCCTTACCCTTACCCTTACCCTTACCCTTACCCTTACCCTTACCCTTACCCTTACCCTTACCCTTACCCTTACCCTTACCCTTGCTTTTACCCTTAGGCTTAACCTTACCTTTACCCTTACCCTTACCCTTACCCTTACCCTTACCCTTACCCTTACCCTTACCCTTACCCTTACCCTTACCCTTACCCTTACCCTTACCCTTGCTTTTACCCTTAAGCTTACCCTTACCCTTACCCTTACCCTTACCCTCACCCTTACCCTTGCTTTTACCCTTGAGCTTACCCTTACCCTTACCCTTACCCTTACCCTTACCCTCACCCTTACCCTTACCCTTACCCTTGCTTATACCCTTAAGCTTACCCTCACCCTTACCCTTACCCTTACCCTTACCCTTACCCTTACCCTTACCCTTACCCTTACCCTTACCCTTACCCTTACCCTTACCCTTACCCTTACCCTTACCCTTGCTTTTACCCTTAGGCTTACCCTTACCTTTACCCTTACCCTTACCCTTACCCTTACCCTTACCCTTACCCTTACCCTTGCTTTTACCCTTAAGCTTACCCTTACCCTTACCCTTACCCTTACCCTTACCCTTACCCTAACCCTTACCCTTGCTTTTACCCTTAAGCTTACCCTAACCCTTACCCTTACCCTTACCCTTACCCTTACCCTTACCCTTACCCTTACCCTTACCCTTACCCTTACCCTTGCTTTTACCCTTAAGCTTACCCTTACCCTTACCCTTACCCTTACCCTTACCCTTACCCTTACCCTTACCCTTATCCTTACCCTTGCTTTTACCCTTAAGCTTACCCTTACCCTTACCCTTACCCTTACCCTTACCCTTACCTTTACCCTTACCCTTACCCTTACCCTTACCCTAACCCTTGCTTTTACTCTTAGGCTTACCCTTACCTTTACCCTTACCCTTACCCTTACCCTTACCCTTACCCTCACCCTTACCCTAACCCTTGCTTTTACCCTTAAGCTTACCCTTACCCTTACCCTTACCCTTACCCTTACCCTTGCTTTTACCCTTAAGCTTACCCTTACCCTTACCCTTAACCTTACCCTTACCCTTGCTTTTACCCTTAGGCTTACCCTTACCCTTACCCTTACCCTTACCCTTGCTTTTACCCTTAAGCTTACCCTTACCCTTACCCTTACTCTAACCCTTACCCTTACCCTTACCCTTACCCTTACCCTTACCCTTACCCTTACCCTTACCCTTACCCTTACCCTTACCCTTACCCTTACCCTTACCCTTGCTTTTACCCTTAGGCTTACCCTTACCTTTACCCTTACCCTTACCCTTACCCTTACCCTTACCCTTACCCTTACCCTTACCCTTACCCTTGCTTTTACCCTTAAGCTTACCCTTACACTTACCCTTACCCTTACCCTTACCCTTACCCTTACCCTTACCCTTACCCTTACCCTTACCCTTACCCTTACCCTTGCTTTTACCCTTAAGCTTACCCTTACACTTACCCTTACCCTTACCCTTACCCTTACCCTTACCCTTACCCTTACCCTTACCCTTGCTTTTACCCTTAAGCTTACCCTTACCCTTACCCTTACCCTTACCCTTACCCTTACCCTTACCCTTACCCTTACCCTTGCTTTTACCCTTAAGCTTACCCTTACCCTTACCTTTACCCTTACCCTTACCCTTACCCTTACCCTTACCCTTACCCTTGCTTTTACCCTTAGGCTTACCCTTACCTTTACCCTTACCCTTACCCTTACCCTTACCCTTACCCTTGCTTTTACCCTTAAGCTTACCCTTACCCTTACCCTTACCCTTAAGCTTACCCTTACCCTTACCCTTACCCTTACCCTTACCCTTACCCTTACCCTTACCCTTACCCTTACCCTTACCCTTACCCTTACCCTTACCCTTACCCTTACCCTTACCCTTGCTTTTACCCTTAAGCTTACCCTTACCCTTACCCTTACCCTTACCCTTACCCTTGCTTTTACCCTTAAGCTTACCCTTACCCTTACCCTTGCCCTTAAGCTTACCCTTACCCTTACCCTTACCCTTACCCTTACCCTTACCCTTACCCTTACCCTTACCCTTACCCTTACCCTTACCCTTACCCTTACCCTTGCTTTTACCCTTAAGCTTACCCTTACCCTTACCCTTACCCTTACCCTTAAGCTTACCCTTACCCTTACCCTTACCCTTACCCTTACCCTTACCCTTAACCTTACCCTTGCTTTTACCCTTAAGCTTACCCTTACCCTTACCCTTACCCTTACCCTTAAGCTTACCCTTACCCATACCCTTACCCTTACCCTTACCCTTGCTTTTACCCTTAAGCTTACCCTTACCCTTACCCTTACCCTTGCTTTTACCCTTAAGCTTACCCTTACCCTTACCCCAACCCTTACCCTTACCCTTACCCTTACCCTTACCCTTACCCTTGCTTTTACCCTTAAGCTTACCCTTACCCTTACCCTAAGTAAGGGTAAGGGTAAGGGTAAGGGTAAGGGTAAGGGTAAGGGTAAGGGTAAGGGTAAGGGTAAGGGTAAGGGTAAGGGTAAGGGTAAGGGTAAGGGTAAGGGTAAGCTTAAGGGTAAAAGCAAGGGTAAGGGTAAGGGTAAGGGTAAGGGTAAGGGTAAGGGTAAGGGTAAGGGTAAGCTTAAGGGTAAAAGCAAGGGTAAGGGTAAGGGTAAGGGTAAGGGTAAGGGTAAGGGTAAGGGTAAGGGTAAGGGTAAGGGTAAGGGTAAGGGTAAGGGTAAGGGTAAGCTTAAGGGTAAAAGCAAGGGTAAGGGTAAGGCTAAGGGTAAGGGTAAGGGTAAGGGTAAGGGTAAGCTTAAGGGTAAAAGCAAGGGTAAGGGTAAGGGTAAGGGTAAGGGTAAGGGTAAGGGTAAGGGTAAAGGTGAGGGTAAGCCTAAGGGTAAAAGCAAGGGTAAGGGCAAGGGTAAGGGTAAGGGTAAGGGTAAGGGTAAGGGTAAGGGTAAGGGTAAGGGTAGGGGTAAGAGTAAGGGTAAGGGTAAGCTTAAGGGTAAAAGCAAGGGTAAGGGTAAGGGTAAGGGTAAGGGTAAGGGTAAGCTTAAGGGTAAAAGCAAGGGTAAGGGTAAGGGTAAGGGTAAGGGTAAGGGTAAGGGTAAGGGTAAGGGTAAGGGTAAGGGTAAGGGTAAGGGTAAGGGTAAGGGTAAGGGTAAGGGTAAGGGTAAGGGTAAGGGTAAGGGTAAGGGTAAGGGTAAGCTTAAGGGTAAAAGCAAGGGTAAGGGTAAGGGTAAGGGTAAGGGTAAGGGTAAGGGTAAGGGTAATGGTAAGGGTAAAGGTAAGGGTAAGCCTAAGGGTAAAAGCAAGGGTAAGGGTAAGGGTAAGGGTAAGGGTAAGGGTAAGGGTAAGGGTAAGGGTAAGGGTAAGGGTAAGGGTAAGGGTAAGGGTAAGCTTAAGGGTAAAAGCAAGGGTAAGGGTAAGGGTAAGGGTAAGGGTAAGGGTAAGGGTAAGGGTAAGCTTAAGGGTAAGGGTAAGGGTAAGGGTAAGGGTAAGCTTAAGGGTAAAAGCAAGGGTAAGGGTAAGGGTAAGGGTAAGGGTAAGCTTAAGGGTAAAAGCAAGGGTAAGGGTAAGGGTAAGGGTAAGGGTAAGGGTAAGGGTAAGGGTAAGCTTAAGGGTAAGGGTAAGGGTAAGGGTAAGGGTAAGCTTAAGGGTAAAAGCAAGGGTAAGGGTAAGAGTAAGGGTAAGGGTAAGGGTAAGGGTAAGGGTAAGGGTAAGGGTGAGCTTAAGGGTAAAAGCAAGGGTAAGGGTAAGGGTAAGGGTAAGGGTAAGGGTAAGGGTAAGGTTAAGGGTAAGGGTAAGCTTAAGGGTAAAAGCAAGGGTGAGGGTAAGGGTAAGGGTAAGGGTAAGGGTAAGGGTAAGGGTAAGGGTAAGGGTAAGGGTAAGGGTAAAGGTAAGGGTAAGCCTAAGGGTAAAAGCAAGGGTAAGGGTAAGGGTAAGGGTAAGGGTAAGGGTAAGAGTAAGGGTAAGGGTAAGGGTAAGGGTAAGCTTAAGGGTAAAAGCAAGGGTAAGGGTAAGGGTAAGGGTAAGGGTAAGCCTAAGGGTAAAAGCAAGGGTAAGGGTAAGGGTAAGGGTAAGGGTAAGGGTAAGCTTAAGGGTAAAAGCAAGGGTAAGGGTAAGGGTAAGGGTAAGGGTAAGGGTAAGGGTAAGCTTAAGGGTAAAACAAGGGTGAGGGTAAGGGTAAGGGTAAGGGTAAGGGTAAGGGTAAGGGTAAGGGTAAGGGTAAGGGTAAGCTTAAGGGTAAAAGCAAGGGTAAGGGTAAGGGTAAGGGTAAGGGTAAGGGTAAGGGTAAGGGTAAGGGTAAGGGTAAGGGTAAGGGTAAGGGTAAGGGTGAGCTTAAGGGTAAAAGCAAGGGTAAGGGTAAGGGTAAGGGTAAGGGTAAGGGTAAAGGTAAGGGTAAGCCTAAGGGTAAAAGCAAGGGTAAGGGTAAGGGTAAGGGTAAGGGTAAGGGTAAGGGTAAGGGTAAGGGTAAGGGTAAGGGTAAGGGTAAGGGTAAGGGTAAGGGTAAGGGTAAGGGTAAGGGTAAGGGTAAGGGTAAGGGTAAGGGTAAGGGTAAGGGTAAGGGTAAGGGTAAGGGTAAAGGTAAGGGTAAGCTTAAGGGTAAAAGCAAGGGTAAGGGTAAGGGTAAGGGTAAGGGTAAGCCTAAGGGTAAAAGCAAGGGTAAGGGTAAGGGTAAGGGTAAGGGTAAGGGTAAGGGTAAGCTTAAGGGTAAAAGCAAGGGTAAGGGTAAGGGTAAGGGTAAGGGTAAGGGTAAGGGTAAGCTCAAGGGTAAAAGCAAGGTAAGGGTAAGGGTAAGGGTAAGGGTAAAGGTAAGGGTAAGGGTAAAGGTAAGGGTAAGCCTAAGGGTAAAAGCAAGGGTAAGGGTAAGGGTAAGGGTAAGGGTAAGGGTAAGGGTAAGGGTAAGGGTAAGGGTAAGGGTAAGCTTAAGGGTAAAAGCAAGGGTAAGGGTAAGGGTAAGGGTAAGGGTAAGGGTAAGGGTAAGGGTAAGGGTAAGGGTAAGGGTAAGGGTAAGGGTAAGGGTAAGCTTAAGGGTAAGGGTAAGGGTAAGGGTAAGCTTAAGGGTAAAAGCAAGGGTAAGGGTAAGGGTAAGGGTAAGGGTAAGCTTAAGGGTAAAAGCAAGGGTAAGGGTAAGAGTAAGGGTAAGGGTAAGGGTAAGGGTAAGGGTAAGGGTAAGGGTGAGCTTAAGGGTAAAAGCAAGGGTAAGGGTAAGGGTAAGGGTAAGGGTAAGGGTAAGGGTAAGGGTAAGGGTAAGGGTAAGCTTAAGGGTAAAAGCAAGGGTAAGGGTAAGGGTAAGGGTAAGGGTAAGGGTAAGGGTAAGGGTAAGGGTAAGGGTAAGGGTAAGGGTAAGGGTAAGGGTAAAGGTAAGGGTAAGCCTAAGGGTAAAAGCAAGGGTAAGGGTAAGGGTAAGGGTAAGGGTAAGAGTAAGGGTAAGGGTAAGGGTAAGGGTAAGCTTAAGGGTAAAAGCAAGGGTAAGGGTAAGGGTAAGGGTAAGGGTAAGCCTAAGGGTAAAAGCAAGGGTAAGGGTAAGGGTAAGGGTAAGGGTAAGGGTAAGCTTAAGGGTAAAAGCAAGGGTAAGGGTAAGGGTAAGGGTAAGGGTAAGGATAAGGGTAAGCTTAAGGGTAAAAGCAAGGGTGAGGGTAAGGGTAAGGGTAAGGGTAAGGGTAAGGGTAAGGGTAAGGGTAAGGGTAAGGGTAAGGGTAAGGGTAAGCTTAAGGGTAAAAGCAAGGGTAAGGGTAAGGGTAAGGGTAAGGGTAAGGGTCAGGGTAAGGGTAAGGGTAATGGTAAGGGTAAGGGTAAGGGTAAGGGTAAGCTTAAGGGTAAAAGCAAGGGTAAGGGTAAGGGTAAGGGTAAGGGTAAGGGTAAAGGTAAGGGTAAGCCTAAGGGTAAAAGCAAGGGTAAGGGTAACGGTAAGGGTAAGGGTAAGGATAAGGGTAAGGGTAAGGGTAAGGGTAAGGGTAAGGGTAAGGGTAAGGGTAAGGGTAAGGGTAAGGGTAAGGGTAAGGGTAAGGGTAAGGGTAAGGGTAAGGGTAAAGGTAAGGGTAAGCTTAAGGGTAAAAGCAAGGGTAAGGGTAAGGGTAAGGGTAAGGGTAAGCCTAAGGGTAAAAGCAAGGGTAAGGGTAAGGGTAAGGGTAAGGGTAAGGGTAAGGGTAAGGGTAAGGGTAAGGGTAAGGGTAAGGGTAAGGGTAAGGGTAAGGGTAAGGGTAAGGGTAAGGGTAAGGGTAAGGGTAAGGGTAAGGGTAAGGGTAAGGGTAAGGGTAAGGGTAAGGGTAAGGGTAAGGGTAAGGGTAAGGGTAAAGGTAAGGGTAAGCTTAAGGGTAAAAGCAAGGGTAAGGGTAAGGGTAAGGGTAAGGGTAAGCCTAAGGGTAAAAGCAAGGGTAAGGGTAAGGGTAAGGGTAAGGGTAAGGGTAAGGGTAAGGGTAAGGGTAAGGGTAAGGGTAAGGGTAAGGGTAAGGGTAAGGGTAAGGGTAAGGGTAAGGGTAAGGGTAAGGGTAAGGGTAAGGGTAAGGGTAAGGGTAAGGGTAAGGGTAAGGGTAAGGGTAAAGGTAAGGGTAAGCTTAAGGGTAAAAGCAAGGGTAAGGGTAAGGGTAAGGGTAAGGGTAAGCCTAAGGGTAAAAGCAAGGGTAAGGGTAAGGGTAAGGGTAAGGGTAAGGGTAAGGGTAAGCTTAAGGGTAAAAGCAAGGGTAAGGGTAAGGGTAAGGGTAAGGGTAAGGGTAAGGGTAAGCTCAAGGGTAAAAGCAAGGGTAAGGGTAAGGGTAAGGGTAAGGGTAAAGGTAAGGGTAAGGGTAAAGGTAAGGGTAAGCCTAAGGGTAAAAGCAAGGGTAAGGGTAAGGGAAAGGGTAAGGGTAAGGGTAAGGGTAAGGGTAAGGGTAAGGGTAAGGGTAAGCTTAAGGGTAAAAGCAAGGGTAAGGGTAAGGGTAAGGGTAAGGGTAAGGGTAAGGGTAAGGGTAAGGGTAAGGGTAAGGGTAAGGGTAAGGGTAAGGGTAAGCTTAAGGGTAAGGGTAAGGGTAAGGGTAAGCTTAAGGGTAAAAGCAAGGGTAAGGGTAAGGGTAAGGGTAAGGGTAAGCTTAAGGGTAAAAGCAAGGGTAAGGGTAAGAGTAAGGGTAAGGGTAAGGGTAAGGGTAAGGGTAAGGGTAAGGGTGAGCTTAAGGGTAAAAGCAAGGGTAAGGGTAAGGGTAAGGGTAAGGGTAAGGGTAAGGGTAAGGGTAAGGGTAAGGGTAAGCTTAAGGGTAAAAGCAAGGGTAAGGGTAAGGGTAAGGGTAAGGGTAAGGGTAAGGGTAAGGGTAAGGGTAAGGGTAAGGGTAAGGGTAAGGGTAAGGGTAAAGGTAAGGGTAAGCCTAAGGGTAAAAGCAAGGGTAAGGGTAAGGGTAAGGGTAAGGGTAAGGGTAAGAGTAAGGGTAAGGGTAAGGGTAAGGGTAAGCTTAAGGGTAAAAGCAAGGGTAAGGGTAAGGGTAAGGGTAAGGGTAAGCCTAAGGGTAAAAGCAAGGGTAAGGGTAAGGGTAAGGGTAAGGGTAAGGGTGAGCTTAAGGGTAAAAGCAAGGGTAAGGGTAAGGGTAAGGGTAAGGGTAAGGGTAAGGGTAAGCTTAAGGGTAAAAGCAAGGGTGAGGGTAAGGGTAAGGGTAAGGGTAAGGGTAAGGGTAAGGGTAAGGGTAAGGGTAAGGGTAAGCTTAAGGGTAAAAGCAAGGGTAAGGGTAAGGGTAAGGGTAAGGGTAAGGGTCAGGGTAAGGGTAAGGGTAATGGTAAGGGTAAGGGTAAGGGTAAGGGTAAGCTTAAGGGTAAAAGCAAGGGTAAGGGTAAGGGTAAGGGTAAGGGTAAGGGTAAAGGTAAGGGTAAGCCTAAGGGTAAAAGCAAGGGTAAGGGTAACGGTAAGGGTAAGGGTAAGGATAAGGGTAAGGGTAAGGGTAAGGGTAAGGGTAAGGGTAAGGGTAAGGGTAAGGGTAAGGGTAAGGGTAAGGGTAAGGGTAAGGGTAAGGGTAAGGGTAAGGGTAAGGGTAAGGGTAAGCTTAAGGGTAAAAGCAAGGGTAAGGGTAAGGGTAAGGGTAAGGGTAAGCCTAAGGGTAAAAGCAAGGGTAAGGGTAAGGGTAAGGGTAAGCGTAAGGGTAAGCTTAAGGGTAAAAGCAAGGGTAAGGGTAAGGGTAAGGGTAAGGGTAAGGGTAAGGGTAAGCTCAAGGGTAAAAGCAAGGGTAAGGGTAAAGGTAAGGGTAAGGGTAAAGGTAAGGGTAAGGGTAAAGGTAAGGGTAAGCCTAAGGGTAAAAGCAAGGGTAAGGGTAAGGGTAAGGGTAAGGGTAAGGGTAAGGGTAAGGGTAAGGGTAAGGGTAAGGGTAAGGGTAAGGGTAAGCTTAAGGGTAAAAGCAAGGGTAAGGGTAAGGGTAAGGGTAAGGGTAAGGGTAAGGGTAAGGGTAAGGGTAAGGGTAAGGGTAAGCTTAAGGGTAAGGGTAAGGGTAAGGGTAAGCTTAAGGGTAAAAGCAAGGGTAAGGGTAAGGGTAAGGGTAAGGGTAAGGGTAAGGGTAAGGGTAAGGGTAAGGGTAAGGGTAAGGGTAAGGGTAAGGGTAAGGGTAAGAGTAAGGGTAAGGGTAAGGGTAAGCTTAAGGGTAAAAGCAAGGGTAAGGGTAAGGGTAAGGGTAAGGGTAAGCCTAAGGGTAAAAGCAAGGGTAAGGGTAAGATTAAGGATAAGGGTAAGGGTAAGCTTAAGGGTAAAAGCAAGGGTAAGGGTAAGGGTAAGGGTAAGGGTAAGGGTAAGCTTAAGGGTAAAAGCAAGGGTAAGGGTAAGGGTGAGGGTGAGGGTAAGGGTAAGGGTAAGGGTAAAGGTAAGGGTAAGCCTAAGAGTAAAAGCAAGGGTAAGGGTAAGGGTAAGGGTAAGGGTAAGGGTAAGGGTAAGGGTAAGGGTAAGGGTAAGGGTAAGGGTAAGGGTAAGCTTAAGGGTAAAAGCAAGGGTAAGGATAAGGGTAAGGGTAAGGGTAAGGGTAAGGGTAAGGGTAAGGGTAAGGGTAAGGGTAAGGGTAAGGGTAAGGGTAAGCTTAAGGGTAAAAGCAAGGGTAAGGGTAAGGGTAAGGGTAAGGGTAAGGGTAAGGGTAAGGGTAAGGGTAAGGGTAAGGGTAAGGGTAAGGGTAAGCTTAAGGGTAAAAGCAAGGGTAAGGGTTAGGGTAAGGGTAAGGGTAAGGGTAAGGGTAAGCTTAAGGGTAAAAGCAAGGGTAAGGGTAAGGGTAAGGGTAAGGGTAAGGGTAAGGGTAAGGGTAAGGGTAAAGGTAAGGGTAAGCTTAAGGGTAAAAGCAAGGGTAAGGGTAAGGGTAAGGGTAAGGGTAAGGGTAAGGGTAAGGGTAAGGGTAAGGGTAAGGGTAAGGGTAAGGGTAAGCTTAAGGGTAAAAGCAAGGGTAAGGGTAAGGGTAAGGGTAAGGGTAAGGGTAAGGGTAAGGGTAAGGGTAAGGGTAAGGGTAAGGGTAAGGGTAAGGGTAAGGGTAAGGGTAAGGGTAAGGGTAAGCTTAAGGGTAAGGGTAAGGGTAAGGGTAAGGGTAAGCCTAAGGGTAAAAGCAAGGGTAAGGGTAAGGGTAAGGGTAAGGGTAAGCTTAAGGGTAAAAGCAAGGGTAAGGGTAAGGCTAAGGGTAAGGGTAAGGGTAAGGGTAAGGGTAAGCTTAAGGGTAAAAGCAAGGGTAAGGGTAAGGGTAAGGGTAAGGGTAAGGGTAAGGGTAAAGGTGAGGGTAAGCCTAAGGGTAAATGCAAGGGTAAGGGTAAGGGTAAGGGTAAGGGTAAGGGTAAGGGTAAGGGTAAGGGTAAGGGTAAGGGTAAGGGTAAGGGTAGGGGTAAGAGTAAGGGTAAGGGTAAGCTTAAGGGTAAAAGCAAGGGTAAGGGTAAGGGTAAGGGTAAGGGTAAGGGTAAGGGTAAGGGTAAGCTTAAGGGTAAAAGCAAGGGTAAGGGTAAGGGTAAGGGTAAGGGTAAGGGTAAGGGTAAGGGTAAGGGTAAGGGTAAGGGTAAGGGTAAGGGTAAGGGTAAGGGTAAGGGTAAGGGTAAGGGTAAGGGTAAGGGTAAGGGTAAGCTTAAGGGTAAAAGCAAGGGTAAGAGTAAGGGTAAGGGTAAGGGTAAGGGTAAGGGTAAGGGTAATGGTAAGGGTAAAGGTAAGGGTAAGCCTAAGGGTAAAAGCAAGGGTAAGGGTAAGGGTAAGGGTAAGGGTAAGGGTAAGGGTAAGGGTAAGGGTAAGGGTAAGGGTAAGGGTAAGGGTAAGCTTAAGGGTAAAAGCAAGGGTAAGGGTAAGGGTAAGGGTAAGGGTAAGGGTAAGGGTAAGGGTAAGGGTAAAGGTAAGGGTAAGGGTAAGGGTAAGGGTAAGCTTAAGGGTTAGGGTAAGGGTAAGGGTAAGGGTAAGGGTAAGCGTAAGGGTAAAAGCAAGGGTAAGGGTAAGGGTAAGGGTAAGGGTAAGGGTAAGCTTAAGGGTAAAAGCAAGGGTAAGGGTAAGTGTAAGGGTAAGGGTAAGGGTAAGGGTAAGGGTAAGGGTAAGCTTAAGGGTAAGGGTAAGGGTAAGGGTAAGGGTAAGCTTAAGGGTAAAAGCAAGGGTAAGGGTAAGAGTAAGGGTAAGGGTAAGGGTAAGGGTAAGGGTAAGGGTAAGGGTGAGCTTAAGGGTAAAAGCAAGGGTAAGGGTAAGGGTAAGGGTAAGGGTAAGGGTAAGGGTAAGGGTAAGGGTAAGGGTAAGCTTAAGGGTAAAAGCAAGGGTAAGGGTAAGGGTAAGGGTAAGGGTAAGGGTAAGGGTAAGGGTAAGGGTAAGGGTAAGGGTAAAGGTAAGGGTAAGCCTAAGGGTAAAAGCAAGGGTAAGGGTAAGGGTAAGGGTAAGGGTAAGGGTAAGAGTAAGGGTAAGGGTAAGGGTAAGGGTAAGCTTAAGGGTAAAAGCAAGGGTAAGGGTAAGGGTAAGGGTAAGGGTAAGCCTAAGGGTAAAAGCAAGGGTAAGGGTAAGGGTAAGGGTAAGGGTAAGGGTAAGGGTAAGCTTAAGGGTGAAAGCAAGGGTAAGGGTAAGGGTAAGGGTAAGGGAAAGGGTAAGGGTAAGCTTAAGGGTAAAAGCAAGGGTGAGGGTAAGGGTAAGGGTAAGGGTAAGGGTAAGGGTAAGGGTAAGGGTAAGGGTAAGGGTGAGGGTAAGGGTAAGGGTAAGCTTAAGGGTGAAAGCAAGGGTAAGGGTAAGGGTAAGGGTAAGGGTGAGGGTAAGGGTAAGGGTAAGGGTAAGGGTAAGGGTAAGCTTAAGGGTAAAAGCAAGGGTAAGGGTAAGGGTAAGGGTAAGGGTAAGGGTAAAGGTAAGGGTAAGCCTAAGGGTAAAAGCAAGGGTAAGGGTAAGGGTAAGGGTAAGGGTAAGGGTAAGGGTAAGGGTAAGGGTAAGGGTAAGGGTAAGGGTAAGGGTAAGGGTAAGGGTAAGGGTAAGGGTAAGGGTAAGGGTAAGGGTAAGGGTAAGGGTAAGGGTAAGGGTAAGGGTAAGGGTAAGGGTAAGGGTAAGGGTAAGGGTAAGGGTAAGCTTAAGGGTAAAAGCAAGGGTAAGGGTAAGGGTAAGGGTAAGGGTAAGCCTAAGGGTAAAAGCAAGGGTAAGGGTAAGGGTAAGGGTAAGGGTAAGGGTAAGCTTAAGGGTAAAAGCAAGGGTAAGGGTAAGGGTAAGAGTAAGGGTAAGGGTAAGGGTAAGGGTAAGCTTAAGGGTAAAAGCGAGGGTAAGGGTAAGGGTAAGGGTAAGGGTAAGGGTAAGGGTAAGGGTAAAGGTAAGGGTAAGCCTAAGGGTAAAAGCAAGGGTAAGGGTAAGGGTAAGGGTAAGGGTAAGAGTAAGGGTAAGGGTAAGGGTAAGGGTAAGGGTAAGCTTAAGGGTAAAAGCAAGGGTAAGGGTAAGGGTAAGGGTAAGGGTAAGGGTAAGGGTAAGGGTAAGGGTAAGGGTAAGGGTAAGGGTAAGCTTAAGGGTAAGGGTAAGGGTAAGGGTAAGGGTAAGCTTAAGGGTAAAAGCAAGGGTAAGGGTAAGGGTAAGGGTAAGGGTAAGCTTAAGGGTAAAAGCAAGGGTAAGGGTAAGGGTAAGGGTAAGGGTAAGGGTAAGGGTAAGGGTAAGCTTAAGGGTAAGGGTAAGGGTAAGGGTAAGGGTAAGCTTAAGGGTAAAAGCAAGGGTAAGGGTAAGGGTAAGGGTAAGGGTAAGGGTAAGCTTAAGGGTAAGGGTAAGGGTAAGGGTAAGGGTAAGCTTAAGGGTAAAAGCAAGGGTAAGGTTAAAGGTAAGGGTAAGGGTAAGGGTAAGGGTAAGGGTAAGGGTAAGCTTAAGGGTAAGGGTAAGGGTAAGGGTAAGGGTAAGCTTAAGGGTAAAAGCAAGGGTAAGGGTAAGGGTAAGGGTAAGGGTAAGGGTAAGGGTAAGGGTAAGGGTAAGGGTAAGGGTAAGGGTAAGGGTAAGGGTAAGGGTAAGCTTAAGGGTAAGGGTAAGGGTAAGGGTAAGCTTAAGGGTAAAAGCAAGGGTAAGGGTAAGGGTAAGGGTAAGGGTAAGGGTAAGCTTAAGGGTAAAAGCAAGGGTAAGGGTAAGGGTAAGGGTAAGGGTAAGGGTAAGGGTAAGGGTAAGGGTAAGGGTAAGGGTAAGGGTAAGGGTAAGGGTAAGGGTAAGGGTAAGGGTAAGGGTAAGGGTAAGCTTAAGGGTAAGGGTAAGGGTAAGGGTAAGCTTAAGGGTAAAAGCAAGGGTAAGGGTAAGGGTAAGGGTAAAGGTAAGGGTAAGCCTAAGGGTAAAAGCAAGGGTAAGGGTAAGGGTAAGGGTAAGGGTAAGGGTAAGGGTAAGGGTAAGGGTAAGCTTAAGGGTAAAAGCAAGGGTAAGGGTAAGGGTAAGGGTAAGGGTAAGGGTAAGGGTAAGGGTAAGCTTAAGGGTAAAAGCAAGGGTAAGGGTAAGGGTAAGGGTAAGGGTAAGGGTAAGGGTAAGTGTAAGGGTAAGCTTAAGGGTAAAAGCAAGGGTAAGGGTAAGGGTAAGGGTAAGGGTAAGGGTTAGGGTAAGGGTAAAGGTAAGGGTAAGCCTAAGGGTAAAAGCAAGGGTAAGGGTAAGGGTAAGGGTAAGGGTAAGGGTAAGGGTAAGGGTAAGGGTAAGAGTAAGGGTAAGGGTAAGGGTAAGCTTAAGGGTAAAAGCAAGGGTAAGGGTAAGGGTAAGGGTAAGGGTAAGCCTAAGGGTAAAAGCAAGGGTAAGGGTAAGGTTAAGGGTAAGGGTAAGGGTAAGCTTAAGGGTAAAAGCAAGGGTAAGGGTAAGGGTAAGGGTAAGGGTAAGGGTAAGCTTAAGGGTAAAAGCAAGGGTAAGGGTAAGGGTGAGGGTGAGGGTAAGGGTAAGGGTAAGGGTAAAGGTAAGGGTAAGCCTAAGAGTAAAAGCAAGGGTAAGGGTAAGGGTAAGGGTAAGGGTAAGGGTAAGGGTAAGGGTAAGGGTAAGGGTAAGGGTAAGCTTAAGGGTAAAAGCAAGGGTAAGGATAAGGGTAAGGGTAAGGGTAAGGGTAAGGGTAAGGGTAAGGGTAAGGGTAAGGGTAAGGGTAAGGGTAAGGGTAAGGGTAAGCTTAAGGGTAAAAGCAAGGGTAAGGGTAAGGGTAAGGGTAAGGGTAAGGGTAAGGGTAAGGGTAAGGGTAAGGGTAAGGGTAAGGGTAAGGGTAAGCTTAAGGGTAAAAGCAAGGGTGAGGGTTAGGGTAAGGGTAAGGGTAAGGGTAAGGGTAAGGGTAAGGGTAAGCTTAAGGGTAAAAGCAAGGGTAAGGGTAAGGGTAAGGGTGAGGGTAAGGGTAAGGGTAAGGGTAAGCTTAAGGGTAAAAGCAAGGGTAAGGGTAAGGGTAAGGGTAAGGGTAAGGGTAAGGGTAAGGGTAAGGGTAAGGGTAAGGGTAAGAGTAAGGGTAAGGGTAAGCTTAAGGGTAAGGGTAAGGGTAAGGGTAAGGGTAAGCGTAAGGGTAAAAGCAAGGGTAAGGGTAAGGGTAAGGGTAAGGGTAAGGGTAAGCTTAAGGGTAAAAGCAAGGGTAAGGGTAAGGGTAAGGGTAAGGGTAAGGGTAAGGGTAAGCTTAAGGGTAAGGGTAAGGGTAAGGGTAAGGGTAAGCTTAAGGGTAAAAGCAAGGGTAAGGGTAAGAGTAACGGTAAGGGTAAGGGTAAGGGTAAGGGTAAGGGTAAGGGTGAGCTTAAGGGTAAAAGCAAGGGTAAGGGTAAGGGTAAGGGTAAGGGTAAGGGTAAGGGTAAGGGTAAGGGTAAGGGTAAGCTTAAGGGTAAAAGCAAGGGTAAGGGTAAGGGTAAGGGTAAGGGTAAGGGTAAGGGTAAGGGTAAGGGTAAGGGTAAGGGTAAAGGTAAGGGTAAGCCTAAGGGTAAAAGCAAGGGTAAGGGTAAGGGTAAGGGTAAGGGTTAGAGTAAGGGTAAGGGTAAGGGTAAGGGTAAGCTTAAGGGTAAGGGTAAGCTTAAGGGTAAAAGCAAGGGTAAGGGTAAGGGTAAGGGTAAGGGTAAGGGTAAGGGTAAGGGTAAAGGTAAGGGTAAGCTTAAGGGTAAAAGCAAGGGTAAGGGTAAGGGTAAGGGTAAGGGTAAGGGTAAGGGTAAGGGTAAGGGTAAGGGTAAGGGTAAGGGTAAGCTTAAGGGTATAAGCAAGGGTAAGGGTAAGGGTAAGGGTGAGGGTAAGGGTGAGGGTAAGGGTAAGGGTAAGCTTAAGGGTAAAAGCAAGGGTAAGGGTAAGGGTAAGGGTAAGGGTAAGGGTAAGGGTAAGGGTAAGGGTAAGGGTAAGGGTAAGCTTAAGGGTAAAAGCAAGGGTAAGGGTAAGGGTAAGGGTAAGGGTAAGGGTAAGGGTAAGGGTAAGGGTAAGGGTAAGGGTAAGGGTAAGGGTAAGGGTAAGGGTAAGGGTAAGGGTAAGGGTAAAGGTAAGGTTAAGCCTAAGGGTAAAAGCAAGGGTAAGGGTAAGGGTAAGGGTAAGGGTAAGGGTGAGGGTAAGGGTAAGGGTAAGGGTAAGGGTAAGGGTAAGGGTAAGGGTAAGGGTAAGGGTAAGGGTAAGGGTAAGCTTAAGGGTAAAAGCAAGGGTAAGGGTAAGGGTAAGGGTAAGGGTAAGCCTAAGGGTAAAAGCAAGGGTAAGGGTAAGGGTAAGGGTAAGGGTAAGGGTAAGCTTAAGGGTAAAAGCAAGGGTAAGGGTAGGGGTAAGGGTAAGGGTAAGGGTAAGGGTAAGGGTAAGCTTAAGGGTAAAAGCAAGGGTAAGGGTAAGGGTAAGGGTAAGGATAAGGGTAAGGGTAAGGGTAAGGGTAAGGGTAAGGGTAAGCGTAAGGGTAAAAGCAAGGGTAAGGGTAAGGGTAAGGGTAAGGGTAAGGGTAAGCTTAAGGGTAAAAGCAAGGGTAAGGGTAAGGGTAAGGGTAAGGGTAAGGGTAAGGGTAAGGGTAAGGGTAAGGGTAAGCTTAAGGGTAAGGGTAAGGGTAAGGGTAAGGGTAAGCTTAAGGGTAAAAGCAAGGGTAAGCTTAAGGGTAAAAGCAAGGGTAAAGGTAAGAGTAAGGGTAAGGGTAAGGGTAAGGGTAAGGGTAAGGGTAAGGGTAAGGGTGAGCTTAAGGGTAAAAGCAAGGGTAAGGGTAAGGGTAAGGGTAAGGGTAAGGGTAAGGGTAAGGGTAAGGGTAAGGGTAAGGGTAAGCTTAAGGGTAAAAGCAAGGGTAAGGGTAAGGGTAAGGGTAAGGGTAAGGGTAAGGGTAAGGGTAAGGGTAAGGGTAAGGGTAAGGGTAAAGGTAAGGGTAAGCCTAAGGGTAAAAGCAAGGGTAAGGGTAAGGGTAAGGGTAAGGGTTAGAGTAAGGGTAAGGGTAAGGGTAAGGGTAAGCTTAAGGGTAAGGGTAAGCTTAAGGGTAAAAGCAAGGGTAAGGGTAAGGGTAAGGGTAAGGGTAAGGGTAAGGGTAAGGGTAAGGGTAAAGGTAAGGGTAAGCTTAAGGGTAAAAGCAAGGGTAAGGGTAAGGGTAAGGGTAAGGGTAAGGGTAAGGGTAAGGGTAAGGGTAAGGGTAAGGGTAAGGGTAAGGGTAAGGGTAAGGGTAAGCTTAAGGGTATAAGCAAGGGTAAGGGTAAGGGTAAGGGTGAGGGTAAGGGTGAGGGTAAGGGTAAGCTTAAGGGTAAAAGCAAGGGTAAGGGTAAGGGTAAGGGTAAGGGTAAGGGTAAGGGTAAGGGTAAGGGTAAGGGTAAGGGTAAGCTTAAGGGTAAAAGCAAGGGTAAGGGTAAAGGTAAGGGTAAGGGTAAGGGTAAGGGTAAGGGTAAGGGTAAGGGTAAGGGTAAGGGTAAGGGTAAGGGTAAGGGTAAAGGTAAGGTTAAGCCTAAGGGTAAAAGCAAGGGTAAGGGTAAGGGTAAGGGTAAGGGTAAGGGTGAGGGTAAGGGTAAGGGTAAGGGTAAGGGTAAGGGTAAGGGTAAGGGTAAGGGTAAGGGTAAGGGTAAGGGTAAGCTTAAGGGTAAAAGCAAGGGTAAGGGTAAGGGTAAGGGTAAGGGTAAGCCTAAGGGTAAAAGCAAGGGTAAGGGTAAGGGTAAGGGTAAGGGTAAGGGTAAGCTTAAGGGTAAAAGCAAGGGTAAGGGTAGGGGTAAGGGTAAGGGTAAGGGTAAGGGTAAGGGTAAGCTTAAGGGTAAAAGCAAGGGTAAGGGTAAGGGTAAGGGTAAGGATAAGGGTAAGGGTAAGGGTAAGGGTAAGGGTAAGGGTAAGGTTAAGGGTAAGGGTTAGAGTAAGGGTAAGGGTAAGGGTAAGGGTAAGCTTAAGGGTAAAAGCAAGGGTAAGGGTAAGGGTAAGGGTAAGGGTAAGGGTAAGGGTTAGGGTAAGCTTAAGGGTAAGGGTAAGGGTAAGGGTAAGGGTAAGGTTAAGGGTAATGGTAAGGGTAAAGGTAAGGGTAAGCCTAAGGGTAAAAGCAAGGGTAAGGGTAAGGGTAAGGGTAAGGGTAAGGGTAAGGTTAAGGGTAAGGGTTAGGGTAAGTGTAAGGGTAAGGGTAAGGGTAAGCTTAAGGGTAAAAGCAAGGGTAAGGGTAAGGGTAAGGGTAAGGGTAAGGGTAAGGGTAAGGGTAAGCTTAAGGGTAAGGGTAAGGGTAAGGGTAAGGGTAAGGGTAAGCTTAAGGGTAAAAGCAAGGGTAAGGGTAAGGGTAAGGGTAAGGGTAAGGGTAAGCTTAAGGGTAAAAGCAAGGGTAAGGGTCAGGGTAAGGGTAAGTGTAAGGGTAAGGGTAAGGGTAAGGGTAAGGGTGAGCTTAAGGGTAAAAGCAAGGGTAAGGGTAAGGTTAAGGGTAAGGGTGAGGGTAAGGGTAAGGGTAAGGGTTAGCTTAAGGGTAAAAGCAAGGGTAAGGGTAAGGGTAAGGGTAAGGGTAAGGGTAAGGGTAAGGGTAAGGGTAAGGGTAAAGGTAAGGGTAAGCCTAAGGGTGAAAGCAAGGGTAAGGGTAAGGGTAAGGGTAAGGGTAAGAGTAAGGGTAAGGGTAAGGGTAAGGTTAAGCTTAAGGGTAAAAGCAAGGGTAAGGGTAAGGGTAAGGGTAAGGGTAAGCCTAAGGGTAAAAGCAAGGGTAAGGGAAAGGGTAAGGGTAAGGGTAAGGGTAAGCTTAAGGGTAAAAGCAAGGGTAAGGGTAAGGGTAAGGGTAAGGGTAAGGGTAAGGGTAAGGGTAAGGGTAAGGGTAAGGGTAAGGGTAAGGGTAAGGGTAAGGGTAAGCTTAAGGGTATAAGCAAGGGTAAGGGTAAGGGTAAGGGTGAGGGTAAGGGTAAGGGTAAGGGTAAGGGTAAGCTTAAGGGTAAAAGCAAGGGTAAGGGTAAGGGTAAGGGTAAGGGTAAGGGTAAGGGTAAGGGTAAGCTTAAGGGTAAAAGCAAGGGTAAGGGTAAGGGTAAGGGTAAGGGTGAGGGTAAGGGTAAGGGTAAGGGTAAGGGTAAGGGTAAGGGTAAGGGTAAGGGTAAGGGTAAGGGTAAGGGTAAGGGTAAAGGTAAGGTTAAGCCTAAGGGTAAAAGCAAGGGTAAGGGTTAGGGTAAGGGTAAGGGTAAGGGTAAGGGTAAGGGTAAGGGTAAGGGTAAGGGTAAGGGTAAGGGTAAGGGTAAGGGTAAGCTTAAGGGTAAAAGCAAGGGTAAGGGTAAGGGTAAGGGTAAGGGTAAGCCTAAGGGTAAAAGCAAGGGTAAGGGTAAGGGTAAGGGTGAGGGTAAGCTTAAGGGTAAAAGCAAGGGTAAGGGTAAGGGTAAGGGTAAGGGTAAGGGTAAGGGTAAGGGTAAGCTTAAGGGTAAAAGCAAGGGTAAGGGTAAGGGTAAGGGTAAGGGTAAGGGTAAGGGTAAGGGTAAGGGTAAGGGTAAGGGTAAGGGTAAGGGTAAGGGTAAAGGTAAGGGTAAGCCTAAGGGTCAAAGCAAGGGTAAGGGTAAGGGTAAGGGTAAGGGTAAGGGTAAGGGTAAGGGTAAGGGTAAGGGTAAGGGTAAGGGTAAGGGTAAGGGTAAGCTTAAGGGTAAAAGCAAGGGTAAGGGTAAGGGTAAGGGTAAGGGTAAGGGTAAGGGTAAGGGTAAGGGTAAGGGTAAGGGTAAGGGTAAGGGTAAGCTTAAGGGTAAGGGTAAGGGTAAGGGTAAGGGTAAGCCTAAGGGTAAAAGCAAGGGTAAGTGTAAGGGTAAGGGTAAGGGTAAGGGTAAGCTTAAGGGTAGAAGCAAGGGTAAGGGTAAGGGTAAGGGTAAGGGTAAGGGTAAGGGTAAGGGTAAGCTTAAGGGTAAAAGCAAGGGTAAGGGTAAGGGTAAGGGTAAGGGTAAGGGTAAGGGTAAGGCTAAAGGTAAGGGTAAGCCTAAGGGTAAAAGCAAGGGTAAGGGTAAGGGTAAGGGTAAGGGTAAGGGTAAGGGTAAGGGTAAGGGTAAGGGTAAGGGTAAGGGTAAGTTTAAGGGTAAGGGTAAGGGTAAAGGTAAGGGTAAGGGTAAGCTTAAGGGTAAAAGCAAGGGTAAGGGTAAGGGTAAGGGTAAGGGTAAGAGTAAGGGTAAGGGTAAGGGTAAGCTTAAGGGTAAAAGCAAGGGTAAGGGTAAGGGTAAGGGTAAGGGTAAGGGTAAGGGTAAGGGTAAGGGTAAGGGTAAGGGTAAGGCTAAGGGTAAGGGTAAGCTTAAGGGTAAAAGCAAGGGTAAGGGTAAGGGTAAGGGTAAGGGTAAGGGTAAGGGTAAGGGTAAGCTTAAGGGTAAAAGCAAGGGTAAGGGTAAGGGTAAGGGTAAGGTTAAGGGTAAGGGTAATGGTAAGGGTAAAGGTAAGGGTAAGCCTAAGGGTAAAAGCAAGGGTAAGGGTAAGGGTAAGGGTAAGGGTAAGGGTAAGGGTAAGGTTAAGGGTAAGGGTTAGGGTAAGGGTAAGGGTAAGGGTAAGGGTAAGCTTAAGGGTAAAAGCAAGGGTAAGGGTAAGGGTAAGGGTAAGGGTAAGGGTAAGGGTAAGGGTAAGCTTAAGGGTAAGGGTAAGGGTAAGGGTAAGCTTAAGGGTAAAAGCAAGGGTAAGGGTAAGGGTAAGGGTAAGGGTAAGGGTAAGCTTAAGGGTAAAAGCAAGGGTGAGGGTAAGGGTAAGGGTAAGGGTAAGGGTAAGGGTAAGGGTAAGGGTAAGGGTAAGGGTAAGGGTAAGGGTAAGGGTAAAGGTAAGGGTAAGCCTAAGAGTAAAAGCAAGGGTAAGGGTAAGGGTAAGGGTAAGGGTAAGGGTAAGGGTAAGGGTAAGGGTGAGGGTAAGGGTAAGGGTAAGCTTAAGGGTAAAAGCAAGGGTAAGGATAAGGGTAAGGGTAAGGGTAAGGGTAAGGGTGAGGGTAAGGGTAAGGGTAAGGGTAAGGGTAAGCTTAAGGGTAAAAGCAAGGGTAAGGGTAAGGGTAAGGGTAAGGGTAAGGGTAAGGGTAAGGGTAAGGGTAAGCTTAAGGGTAAAAGCAAGGGTAAGGGTTAGGGTAAGGGTAAGGGTAAGGGTAAGGGTAAGGGTAAGCTTAAGGGTAAAAGCAAGGGTAAGGGTAAGGGTAAGGGTAAGGGTAAGGGTAAGGGTAAGGGTAAGGGTAAAGGTAAGGGTAAGCCTAAGGGTAAAAGCAAGGGTAAGGGTAAGGGTAAGGGTAAGGGTAAGGGTAAGGGTAAGGGTAAGGGTAAGGGTAAGGGTAAGGGTAAGGGTAAGGGTAAGGGTAAGGGTAAGGGTAAGGGTAAGGGTAAGCTTAAGGGTATAAGCAAGGGTAAGGGTAAGGGTAAGGGTGAGGGTAAGGGTAAGGGTAAGGGTAAGGGTGAGCTTAAGGGTAAAAGCAAGGGTAAGGGTAAGGGTAAGGGTAAGGGTAAGGGTAAGGGTAAGCTTAAGGTTAAAAGCAAGGGTAAGGGTAAGGGTAAGGGTAAGGGTAAGGGTAAGGGTAAGGGTAAGGGTAAGGGTAAGGGTGAGGGTAAGGGTAAGGGTAAGGGTAAAGGTAAGGTAAAGCCTAAGGGTAAAAGCAAGGGTGAGGGTAAGGGTAAGGGTAAGGGTAAGGGTAAGGGTAAGGGTAAGGGTAAGGGTAAGGGTAAGGGTAAGCTTACCCTTACCCTTACCCTTACCCTTACCCTTACCCTTACCCTTACCCTTACCCTTACCCTTACCCTTACCCTTACCCTTACCCTTACCCTTACCCTTGCTTTTACCCTTAAGCTTACCCTTACCCTTACCCTTACCCTTACCCTTACCCTTACCCTTACTCTTACCCTTACCCTTACCCTTACCCTTACCCTTACCCTTACCCTTACCCTTACCCTTACCCTTGCTTTTACCCTTAAGCTTACCCTTACCCTTACCCTTACCCTTACCCTTACTCTTACCCTAACCCTTACCCTTGCTTTGACCCTTAGGCTTACCCTTACCTTTACCCTTACCCTTACCCTTACCCTTACCCTTACCCTTACCCTTACCCTTACCCTTACCCTTACCCTTACCCTTACCCTTACCCTTGCTTTTACCTTTAAGCTTACCCTTACCCTTACCCTTACCCTTACCCTTACCCTTACCCTTGCTTTTACCCTTAAGCTTACCCTTACCCTTACCCTTACCCTTACCCTTACCCTTACCCTTGCTTTTACCCTTAGGCTTACCCTTACCCTTACCCTTACCCTTACCCTTGCTTTTACCCTTAAGCTTACCCTTACCCTTACCCTTACCCTTACCCTTACCCTTACCCTTACCCTTACCCTTACCCTTACCCTTACCCTTACCCTTACCCTTACCCTTACCCTTACCCTTACCCTTACCCTTACCCTTACCCTTACCCTTACCCTTACCCTTACCCTTACCCTTGCTTTTACCCTTAGGCTTAACCTTACCTTTACCCTTACCCTTACCCTTACCCTTACCCTTACCCTTACCCTTACCCTTACCCTTACCCTTACCCTTACCCTTACCCTTACCCTTACCCTTGCTTTAACCCTTAAGCTTACCCTTACCCTTACCCTTACCCTTACCCTTACCCTTACCCTTACCCTTGCTTTTACCCTTAAGCTCAAACTTACCCTTACCCTTACCCTTACCCTCACCCTTACCCTTACCCTTACCCTTGCTTATACCCTTAAGCTTACCCTTACCCTTACCCTTACCCTTACCCTTACCCTTACCCTTACCCTTACCCTTACCCTTACCCTTACCCTTACCCTTACCCTTACCCTTACCCTTACCCTTACCCTTACCCTTGCTTTTACCCTTAGGCTTACCCTTACCTTTACCCTTACCCTTACACTTACCCTTACCCTTACCCTTACCCTTACCCTTACCCTTGCTTTTACCCTCAAGCTTACCCTTACCCTTACCCTTACCCTTACCCTTACCCTAACCCTTACCCTTGCTTTTACCCTTAAGCTTACCCTTACCCTTACCCTTACCCTTACCCTTACCCTTACCCTTACCCTTACCCTTACCCTTGCTTTTACCCTTAAGCTTACCCTTACCCTTACCCTTACCCTTACCCTTACCCTCACCCTTACCCTTACCCTTACCCTTACCCTTATCCTTACCCTTGCTTTTACCCTTAAGCTTACCCTTACCCTTACCCTTACCCTTACCCTTACCCTTACCCTTACCCTTACCCTTACCCTTACCCTTGCTTTTACTCTTAGGCTTACCCTTACCTTTACCCTTACCCTTACCCTTACCCTTACCCTTACCCTTACCCTTACCCTTACCCTTACCCTTACCCTTACCCTCACCCTTGCTTTTACCCTTAAGCTTACCCTTACCCTTACCCTTACCCTTACCCTTACCCTTACCCTTGCTTTTACCCTTAAGCTTACCCTTACCCTTACCCTTACCCTTAAGCTTACCCTTACCCTTACCCTTACCCTTACCCTTGCTTTTACCCTTAAGCTTACCCTTACCCTTACCCTTACCCTTACCCTAACCCTTACCCTTAACCTTACCCTTACCCTTACCCTTACCCTTACCCTTACCCTTGCTTTTACCCTTAGGCTTACCCTTACCTTTACCCTTACCATTACCCTTACCCTTACCCTTACCCTTACCCTTACCCTTACCCTTGCTTTTACCCTTAAGCTTACCCTTACCCTTACCCTTACCCTTACCCTTACCCTTACCCTTACCCTTACCCTTACCCTTACCCTTACCCTTGCTTTTACCCTTAAGCTTACCCTTATCCTTACCCTTACCCTTACCCTTACCCTTACCCTTACCCTTACCCTTACCCTTACCCTTACCCTTACCCTTACCCTTTTCTTACCCTTGCTTTTACCCTTAAGCTTACCCTTACCCTTACCCTTACTCTTACCCTTACCCTTACCCTTACCCTTACCCTTACCCTTGCTTTTACCCTTAAGCTTACCCTTACCCTTACCTTTACCCTTACCCTTACCCTTAAACTTACCCTTACCCTTACCCTTACCCTTACCCTTACCCTTACCCTTACCCTTACCCTTGCTTTTACCCTTAGGCTTACCCTTACCTTTAGCCTTACCCTTACCCTTACCCTTACCCTTACCCTTACCCTTACCCTTACCCTTGCTTTTACCCTTAAGCTTACCCTTACCCTTACCCTTACCCTTACCCTTACCCTTACCCTTACCCTTGCTTTTACCCTTAAGCTTACCCTTACCCTTACCCTTACCCTTACACTTACCCTTGCTTTTACCCTTAGGCTTACCCTTACCCTTACCCTTACCCTTACCCTTAAGCTTACCCTTACCCTTACCCTTACCCTTACCCTTACCCTTACCCTTACCCTTACCCTTACCCTTACCCTTACCCTTGCTTTTACCCTTAAGCTTACCCTTACCCTTACCCTTACCCTTACCCTTACCCTTACCCTTACCCTTACCCTTACCCTTACCCTTACCCTTACCCTTACCCTTGCTTTGACCCTTAGGCTTACCCTTACCTTTACCCTTACCCTTACCCTTACCCTTACCCTTACCCTTACCCTTACCCTTACCCTTACCCTTACCCTTGCTTTTACCCTTAAGCTTACCCTTACCCTTACCCTTACCCTTACCCTTACCCTTACCCTTACCCTTACCCTTGCTTTTACCCTTAAGCTTACCCTTACCCTTACCCTTACCCTTACCCTTGCTTTTACCCTTAGGCTTACCCTTACCCTTACCCTTACCCTTACCCTTGCTTTTACCCTTAAGCTTACCCTTACCCTTACCCTTACCCTTACCCTTACCCTTACCCTTACCCTTACCCTTACCCTTACCCTTACCCTTACCCTTACCCTTACCCTTACCCTTACCCTTGCTTTTACCCTTAGGCTTAACCTTACCTTTATCCTTACCCTTACCCTTACCCTTACCCTTACCCTTACTCTTACCCTTACCCTTACCCTTACCCTTACCCTTACCCTTACCCTTACCCTTACCCTTGCTTTTACCCTTAAGCTTACCCTTACCCTTACCCTTACCCTTACCCTTACCCTTACCCTTACCCTTGCTTTTACCCTTAAGCTTACCCTTACCCTTACCCTTACCCTTACCCTCACCCTTACCCTTACCCTTACCCTTGCTTATACCCTTAAGCTTACCCTTACCCTTACCCTTACCCTTACCCTTACCCTTACCCTTACCCTTACCCTTACCCTTACCCTTACCCTTACCCTTACCCTTACCCTTGCTTTTACACTTAAGCTTACCCTTACCCTTACCCTTACCCTTTCCCTTACCCTTGCTTTTACCCTTAGGCTTACCCTTACCCTTACCCTTACCCTTACCCTTGCTTTTACCCTTAAGCTTAACCTTACCCTTACCCTTACCCTTACTCTTACCCTTACCCTTACCCTTACCCTTACCCTTGCTTTTACCCTTAGGCTTACCCTTACCTTTACCCTTACCCTTACCCTTACCCTTACCCTTACCCTTACCCTTACCCTTACCCTTACCCTTGCTTTTACCCTTAAGCTAACCCTTACCCTTACCCTTACCCTTACCCTTACCCTTAACCTTACCCTTACCCTTGCTTTTACCCTTAAGCTCACCCTTACCCTTACCCTTACCCTTACCCTTACACTTACCCTTACCCTGACCCTTACCCTTGCTTTTACCCTTAAGCTTACCCTTACCCTTACCCTTACCCTTACCCTTACCCTTGCTTTTACCCTTAAGCTTACCCTTACCCTTACCCTTACCCTTACCCTTACCCTTAAGCTTACCCTTACCCTTACCCTTACCCTTACCCTTACCCTTACCCTTACCCTTGCTTTTACCCTTAAGCTTACCCTTACCCTTACCCTTACCCTTACCCTAACCCTTACCCTTAACCTTACCCTTACCCTTACCCTTACCCTTACCCTTACCCTTGCTTTTACCCTTAGGCTTACCCTTACCTTTACCCTTACCATTACCCTTACCCTTACCCTTACCCTTACCCTTACCCTTACCCTTAAGCTTACCCTTACCCTTACCCTTACCCTTACCCTTACCCTTACCCTTACCCTTGCTTTTACCCTTAAGCTTACCCTTACCCTTACCCTTACCCTTACTCTAACCCTTACCCTTAACCTTACCCTTACCCTTACCCTTACCCTTACCCTTACCCTTATCCTTACCCTTACCCTTACCCTTACCCTTGCTTTTACCCTTAAGCTTACCCTTACCCTTACCCTTACCCTTACCCTTACCCTTACCCTTACCCTTGCTTTTACCCTTAAGCTTACTCTTACCCTTACCCTTACCCTTACCCTTGCTTTTACCCTTAGGCTTACCCTTACCCTTACCCTTACCCTTACCCTTGCTTTTACCCTTAAGCTTACCCTTACCCTTACCCTTATCCTTACCCTTACCCTTACCCTTACCCTTACCCTTACCCTTACCCTTACCCTTACCCTTACCCTTACCCTTACCCTTACCCTTTCCCTTACCCTTACCCTTGCTTTTACCCTTAGGCTTAACCTTACCTTTACCCTTACCCTTACCCTTACCCTTACCCTTACCCTTACCCTTACCCTTACCCTTACCCTTACCCTTACCCTTACCCTTACCCTTACCCTTGCTTTTACCCTTAAGCTTACCCTTACCCTTACCCTTACCCTTACCCTTACCCTTACCCTTACCCTTACCCTTGCTTTTACCCTTAAGCTTACCCTTACCCTTACCCTCACCCTTACCCTCACCCTTACCCTTACCCTTACCCTTGCTTATACCCTTAAGCTTACCCTTACCCTTACCCTTACCCTTACCCTTACCCTTACCCTTACCCTTACCCTTACCCTTACCCTTGCTTTTACCCTTAAGCTTACCCTTACCCTTACCCTTACCCTTACCCTTACCCTTACCCTTACCCTTACCCTCACCCTTATCCTTACCCTTGCTTTTACCCTTAAGCTTACCCTTACCCTTACCCTTACCCTTACCCTTACCCTTACCCTTACCCTCACCCTTACCCTTACCCTTACCCTTACCCTTACCCTTGCTTTTACTCTTAGGCTTACCCTTACCTTTACCCTTACCCTTACCCTTACCCTCACTCTCACCCTTACCCTTACCCTTGCTTTTACCCTTAAGCTTACCCTTACCCTTACCCTTACCCTTACCCTTACCCTTGCTTTTACCCTTAAGCTTACCCTTACCCTTACCCTTAACCTTACCCTTACCCTTGCTTTTACCCTTAGGTTTACCCTTACCCTTACCCTTACCCTTACCCTTGCTTTTACCCTTAAGCTTACCCTTACCCTTACCCTTACTCTTACCCTTACCCTTACACTTACCCTTACCCTTACCCTTACCCTTACCCTTACCCTTACCCTTACCCTTACCCTTGCTTTTACCCTTAGGCTTACCCTTACCTTTACCCTTACCCTAACCCTTACCCTTACCCTTACCCTTACCCTTACCCTTGCTTTTACCCTTAAGCTTACCCTTACCCTTACCCTTACCCTTACCCTTACCCTTACCCTTACCCTTACCCTTACCCTTACCCTTACCCTTGCTTTTACCCTTAAGCTTACCCTTACCCTTACCCTTACCCTTACCCTTACCCTTACCCTTACCCTTGCTTTTACCCTTAAGCTTACCCTTACCCTTACCCTTACCCTTACCCTTACCCTTACCCTTACCCTTACCCTTACCCTTACCCTTACCCTTGCTTTTACCCTTAGGCTTACCCTTACCTTTACCCTTACCCTTACCCTTACCCTTACCCTTACCCTTGCTTTTACCCTTAAGCTTACCCTTACCCTTACCCTTACCCTTAAGCTTACCCTTACCCTTACCCTTACCCTTACCCTTACCCTTACCCTTACCCTTACCCTTACCCTTACCCTTACCCTTACCCTTACCCTTGCTTTTACCCTTAAGCTTACCCTTACCCTTACCCTTACCCTTACCCTTACCCTTGCTTTTACCCTTAAGCTTACCCTTACCCTTACCCTTACCCTTAAGCTTACCCTTACCCTTACCCTTACCCTTACCCTTACCCTTACCCTTACCCTTACCCTTACCCTTACCCTTACCCTTACCCTTACCCTTACCCTTACCCTTGCTTTTACCCTTAAGCTTACTCTTACCCTTACCCTTACCCTTACCCTTAAGCTTACCCTTACCCTTACCCTTACCCTTACCCTTACCCTTACCCTTAACCTTACCCTTGCTTTTACCCTTAAGCTTACCCTTACCCTTACCCTTACCCTTAAGCTTACCCTTACCCTTACCCTTACCCTTACCCTTACCCTTGCTTTTACCCTTAAGCTTACCCTTACCCTTACCCTTACCCTTACCCTTAAGCTTACCCTTACCCTTACCCTTACCCTTACCCTTACCCTTACCCTAACCCTTACCCTTGCTTTTACCCTTAAGCTTACCCTTACCCTTACCCTTACCCTTACCCTTGCTTTTACCCTTAAGCTTACCCTTACCCTTACCCTTACCCTTACCCTTAAGCTTACCCTTACCCTTACCCTTACCCTTACCCTTACCCTTACCCTTACCCTTACCCTTACCCTTACCCTTACCCTTACCCTTGCTTTTACCCTTAAGCTTACCCTTACCCTTACCCTTACCCTTACCCTTACCCTTACCCTTACCCTTACCCTTACCCTTACCCTTGCTTTTACCCTTAGGCTTACCCTTACCTTTACCCTTACCCTTACCCTTACCCTTACCCTTACCCTTACCCTTACCCTTACCCTTGCTTTTACCCTTAAGCTTACCCTTACCCTTACCCTTACCCTTACCCTTACCCTTACCCTTACCCTTGCTTTTACCCTTAAGCTTACCCTTACCCTTACCCTTACCCTTACCCTTACCCTTGCTTTTACCCTTAGGCTTACCCTTACCCTTACCCTTACCCTTACCCTTGCTTTTACCCTTAAGCTTACCCTTACCCTTACCCTTACCCTTACCCTTACCCTTACCCTTACCCTTACCCTTACCCTTACCCTTACCCTTACCCTTACCCTTACCCTTACCCTTACCCTTACCCTTACCCTTACCCTTACCCTTACCCTTACCCTTACCCTTACCCTTACCCTTACCCTTACCCTTGCTTTTACCCTTAGGCTTACCCTTACCTTTACCCTTACCCTTACCCTTACCCTTACCCTTACCCTTGCTTTTACCCTTAAGCTTACCCTTACCCTTACCCTTACCCTTACCCTTACCCTCACCCTTACCCTTACCCTTACCCTTACCCTTGCTTTTACCCTTAAGCTTACCCTTACCCTTACCCTTACCCTTACCCTTACCGTTACCCTTACCTTTACCCTTACCCTTACCCTTACCCTTACCCTCACCCTTGCTTTTACCCTTAAGCTTACCCTTACCCTTACCCTTACCCTTACCCTTACCCTTACCCTTGCTTTTACCCTTAAGCTTACCCTTACCCTTACCCTTACCCTCACCCTTACCCTTGCTTTTACCCTTAGGCTTACCCTTACCCTTACCCTTACCCTTACCCTTGCTTTTACCCTTAAGCTTACCCTTACCCTTACCCTTACCCTTACTCTTACCCTTACCCTTACCCTTACCCTTACCCTTGCTTTTACCCTTAGGCTTACCCTTACCTTTACCCTGACCCTTACCCTTACCCTTACCCTTACCCTTACCCTTACCCTTACCCTTACCCTTGCTTTTACCCTTAAGCTTACCTTTACCCTTACCCTTACCCTTACCCTTACCCTTACCCTTACCCTTACCCTTGCTTTTACCCTTAAGCTCACCCTTACCCTTACCCTTACCCTTACCCTTACCCTTACCCTTACTCTTACCCTTACCCTTGCTTTTACCCTTAAGCTTACCCTTACCCTTACCCTTACCCTTACCCTTAAGCTTACCCTTACCCTTACCCTTACCCTTACCCTTACCCTTACCCTTACCCTTGCTTTTACCCTTAAGCTTACCCTTACCCTTACCCTTACCCTTACCCTTACCCTTGCTTTTACCCTTACGCTTACCCTTACCCTTACCCTTACCCTTACCCTTAAGCTTACCCTTACCCTTACTCTTACCCTTACCCTTACCCTTACCCTTACCCTTACCCTTACCCTTACCCTTACCCTTACCTTTACCCTTGCTTTTACCCTTAAGCTTACCCTTACCCTTACCCTTACCCTTACCCTTACCCTTACCCTTACCCTTGCTTTTACCCTTAAGCTTACCCTTACCCTTACCCTTACCCTTACCCTTACCCTAACCCTTACCCTTGCTTTTACCCTTAAGCTTACCCTTACCCTTACCCTTACCCTTACCCTTACCCTTACCCTTACCCTTACCCTTACCCTTACCCTTACCCTTACCCTTACCCTTACCCTTACCCTTGCTTTTACCCTTAAGCTTACCCTTACCCTTACCCTTACCCTTACCCTTTCCCTTACCCTTACCCTTACCCTTACCCTTACCCTTACCCTTACCCTTACCCTTATCCTTACCCTTGCTTTTACCCTTAAGCTTACCCTTACCCTTACCCTTACCCTTACCCTTACCCTTACCCTTACCCTTACCCTTACCCTTACCCTTACCCTTACCCTTACCCTTACCCTTGCTTTTACTCTAAGGCTTACCCTTACCTTTACCCTTACCCTTACCCTTACCCTCACCCTCACCCTTACCCTTACCCTTGCTTTTACCCTTAAGCTTACCCTAACCCTTACCCTTACCCTTACCCTTACCCTTGCTTTTACCCTTAAGCTTACCCTTACCCTTACCCTTAACCTTACCCTTACCCTTGCTTTTACCCTTAGGCTTACCCTTACCCTTACCCTTACCCTTACCCTTGCTTTTACCCTTAAGCTTACCCTTACCCTTACCCTTACTCTTACCCTTACCCTTACCCTTACCCTTACCCTTACCCTTACCCTTACCCTTACCCTTGCTTTTACCCTTAGGCTTACCCTTACCTTTACCCTTACCCTAACCCTTACCCTTACCCTTACCCTTACCCTTACCCTTGCTTTTACCCTTAAGCTTACCCTTACCCTTACCCTTACCCTTACCCTTACCCTTACCCTTACCCTTGCTTTTACCCTTAAGCTTACCCTTACCCTTACCCTTACCCTTACCCTTACCCTTACCCTTACCCCTGCTTTTACCCTTAAGCTTACCCTTACCCTTACCCTTACCCTTACCCTTACCCTTACCCTTACCCTTACCCTTACCCTTACCCTTACCCTTGCTTTTACCCTTAGGCTTACCCTTACCTTTACCCTTACCCTTACCCTTACCCTTACCCTTACCCTTGCTTTTACCCTTAAGCTTACCCTTACCCTTACCCTTACCCTTAAGCTTACCCTTACCCTTACCCTTACCCTTACCCTTACCCTTACCCTTACCCTTACCCTTACCCTTACCCTTACCCTTACCCTTACCCTTACCCTTACCCTTACCCTTACCCTTACCCTTACCCTTGCTTTTACCCTTAAGCTTACCCTTACCCTTACCCTTACCCTTACCCTTAAGCTTACCCTTACCCTTACCCTTACCCTTACCCTTACCCTTACCCTTACCCTTAACCTTACCCTTGCTTTTACCCTTAAGCTTACCCTTACCCTTACCCTTACCCTTACCCTTAAGCTTACCCTTACCCTTACCCTTACCCTTACCCTTACCCTTGCTTTTACCCTTAAGCTTACCCTTACCCTTACCCTTACCCTTACCCTTAAGCTTACCCTTACCCTTACCCTTACCCTTACCCTTACCCTTACCCTTACCCTTGCTTTTACCCTTAAGCTTACCCTTACCCTTACCCTTACCCTTACCCTTGCTTTTACCCTTAAGCTTACCCTTACCCTCACCCTTACCCTTACCCTTAAGCTTACCCTTACCCTTACCCTTACCCTTACCCTTACCCTTACCCTTACCCTTACCCTTACCCTTACCCTTACCCTTACCCTTACCCTTACCCTTGCTTTTACCCTTAAGCTTACCCTTACCCTTACCCTTACCCTTACCCTTACCCTTACCCTTACCCTTACCCTTACCCTTACCCTTACCCTTACCCTTACCCTTGCTTTTACCCTTAGGCTTACCCTTACCTTTACCCTTACCCTTACCCTTACCCTTACCCTTACCCTTACCCTTACCCTTACCCTTGCTTTTACCCTTAAGCTTACCCTTACCCTTACCCTTACCCTTACCCTTACCCTTACCCTTACCCTTGCTTTTACCCTTAAGCTTACCCTTACCCTTACCCTTACCCTTACCCTTACCCTTGCTTTTACCCTTAGGCTTACCCTTACCCTTACCCTTACCCTTACCCTTGCTTTTACCCTTAAGCTTACCCTTACCCTTACCCTTACCCTTACCCTTACCCTTACCCTTACCCTTACCCTTACCCTTACCCTTACCCTTACCCTTACCCTTACCCTTACCCTTACCCTTACCCTTACCCTTACGCTTACCCTTACCCTTACCCTTAACCTTGCTTTTACCCTTAGGCTTACCCTTACCTTTACCCTTACCCTTACCCTTACCCTTACCCTTACCCTTGCTTTTACCCTTAAGCTTACCCTTACCCTTACCCTTACCCTTACCCTTACCCTTACCCTCACCCTTACCCTTACCCTTACCCTTACCCTTGCTTTTACCCTTAAGCTTACCCTTACCCTTACCCTTACCCTTACCCTTACCCTTACCCTTACCCTTACCCTTACCCTTACCCTTACCCTTACCCTTACCCTTACCCTTACCCTCACCCTTGCTTTTACCCTTAAGCTTACCCTTACCCTTACCCTTACACTTACCCTTACCCTTACCCTTGCTTTTACCCTTAAGCTTACCCTTACCCTTACCCTTACCCTTACCCTTACCCTTGCTTTTACCCTTAGGCTTACCCTTACCCTTACCCTTACCCTTACCCTTGCTTTTACCCTTAAGCTTACCCTTACCCTTACCCTTACCCTTACTCTTACCCTTACCCTTACCCTTACCCTTACCCTTGCTTTTACCCTTAGGCTTACCCTTACCTTTACCCTAACCCTTACCCTTACCCTTACCCTTACCCTTACCCTTACCCTTACCCTTGCTTTTACCCTTAAGCTTACCCTTACCCTTACCCTTACCCTTACCCTTACCCTTACCCTTACCCTTACCCTTACCCTTACCCTTGCTTTTACCCTTAAGCTCACCCTTACCCTTACCCTTACCCTTACCCTTACCCTTACCCTTACTCTTACCCTTACCCTTGCTTTTACCCTTAAGCTTACCCTTACCCTTACCCTTACCCTTACCCTTAAGCTTACCCTTACCCTTACCCTTACCCTTACCCTTACCCTTACCCTTACCCTTACCCTTGCTTTTACCCTTAAGCTTACCCTTACCCTTTCCCTTACCCTTACACTTACCCTTGCTTTTACCCTTACGCTTACCCTTACCCTTACCCTTACCCTTACCCTTAAGCTTACCCTTACCCTTACCCTTACCCTTACCCTTACCCTTACCCTTACCCTTACCCTTACCCTTACCCTAACCCTTACCCTTACCCTTGCTTTTACCCTTAAGCTTACCCTTACCCTTACCCTTACCCTTACCCTTACCCTTACCCTTACCCTTACCCTTACCCTTACCCTTGCTTTTACCCTTAGGCTTACCCTTACCTTTACTCTTACCATTACCCTTACCCTTACCCTTACCCTTACCCTTACTCTTACCCTTGCTTTTACCCTTAAGCTTACCCTTACCCTTACCCTTACCCTTACCCTTACCCTTACCCTTACCCTTACCCTTACCCTTACCCTTACCCTTACCCTTACCCTTACCCTTACCCTTACCCTTACCCTTACCCTTACCCTTGCTTTTACCCTTAAGCTTACCCTTACCCTTACCCTTACCCTTACCCTTACCCTTGCTTTTACCCTTAGGCTTACCCTTACCTTTACTCTTACCATTACCCTTACCCTTACCCTTACCCTTACCCTTACTCTTACCCTTGCTTTTACCCTTAAGCTTACCCTTACCCTTACCCTCACCCTTACCCTTACCCTTACCCTTACCCTTACCCTTACCCTTACCCTTACCCTTACCCTTACCCTTACCCTTACCCTTACCCTTACCCTTACCCTTACCCTTACCCTTGCTTTTACCCTTAAGCTTACCCTTACTCTTACTCTTACCCCTACCCTTACCCTTACCCTTACCCTTACCCTTACCCTTACCCTTACCCTTACCCTTAACCTTGCTTTTACCCTTAGGCTTACCCTCACCTTTACCCTTACCCTTACCCTTACCCTTACCCTTACCCTTACCCTTGCTTTTACCCTTAAGCTTACCCTTACCCTTACCCTTACCCTTACCCTTAGCCTTACCCTTACCCTTGCTTTTACCCTTAAGCTTACCCTTACCCTTACCCTTACCCTTACCCTTGCTTTTACCCTTAGGCTTACCCTTACCCTTACCCTTACCCTTACCCTTAAGCTTACCCTTACCCTTACCCTTACCCTTACCCTTACCCTTACCCTTGCTTTTACCCTTAAGCTTACCCTTACCCTTACCCTTACCCTTACCCTTACCCTTACCCTTGCTTTTACCCTTAAGCTTACCCTTACCCTTACCCTTACCCTTACCCTTACCCTTGCTTTTACCCTTAGGCTTACCCTTACCCTTACCCTTACCCTTACCCTTTCTTTTACCCTTAAGCTTACCCTTACCCTTACCCTTACCCTTACCCTTACCCTTACCCTTACCCTTACCCTTACCCTTACCCTTACCCTTACCCTTACCCTTACCCTTACCCTTACCCTTACCCTTACCCTTACCCTTACCCTTACCCTTACGCTTACCCTTACCCTTACCCTTACCCTTGCTTTTACCCTTAGGCTTACCCTTACCTTTACCCTTACCCTTACCCTTACCCTTACCCTTACCCTTGCTTTTACCCTTAAGCTTACCCTTACCCTTACCCTTACCCTTACCCTTACCCTTACCCTCACCCTTACCCTTACCCTTACCCTTACCCTTGCTTTTACCCTTAAGCTTACCCTTACCCTTACCCTTACCCTTACCCTTACCCTTACCCTTACCCTTACCCTTACCCTTACCCTTACCCTTACCCTCACCCTTGCTTTTACCCTTAAGCTTACCCTTACCCTTACCCTTACCCTTACCCTTACCCTTACCCTTGCTTTTACCCTTAAGCTTACCCTTACCCTTACCCTTACCCTTACCCTTACCCTTGCTTTTACCCTTAGGCTTACCCTTACCCTTACCCTTACCCTTACCCTTGCTTTTACCCTTAAGCTTACCCTTACCCTTACCCTTACCCTTACTCTTACCCTTACCCTTACCCTTACCCTTACCCTTACCCTTGCTTTTACCCTTAGGCTTACCCTTACCTTTACCCTTACCCTTACCCTTACCCTTACCCTTACCCTTACCCTTACCCTTACCCTTACCCTTGCTTTTACCCTTAAGCTTACCCTTACCCTTACCCTTACCCTTACCCTTACCCTTACCCTTACCCTTACCCTTACCCTTGCTTTTACCCTTAAGCTCACCCTTACCCTTACCCTTACCCTTACCCTTACCCTTACCCTTACTCTTACCCTTACCCTTGCTTTTACCCTTAAGCTTACCCTTACCCTTACCCTTACCCTTACCCTTAAGCTTACCCTTACCCTTACCCTTACCCTTACCCTTACCCTTACCCTTACCCTTACCCTTGCTTTTACCCTTAAGCTTACCCTTACCCTTACCCTTACCCTTACCCTTACCCTTGCTTTTACCCTTACGCTTACCCTTACCCTTACCCTTACCCTTACCCTTAAGCTTACCCTTACCCTTACCCTTACCCTTACCCTTACCCTTACCCTTACCCTTACCCTTACCCTTACCCTTACCCTTACCCTTACCCTTGCTTTTACCCTTAAGCTTACCCTTACCCTTACCCTTACCCTTACCCTTACCCTTACCCTTACCCTTACCCTTACCCTTACCCTTGCTTTTACCCTTAGGCTTACCCTTACCTTTACCCTTACCATTACCCTTACCCTTACCCTTACCCTTACCCTTACTCTTACCCTTGCTTTTACCCTTAAGCTTACCCTTACCCTTACCCTTACCCTTACCCTTACCCTTACCCTTACCCTTACCCTTACCCTTACCCTTACCCTTACCCTTACCCTTACCCTTACCCTTACCCTTACCCTTACCCTTGCTTTTACCCTTAAGCTTACCCTTACCCTTACCCTTACCCTTACCCTTACCCTTACCCTTGCTTTTACCCTTAAGCTTACCCTTACCCTTACTCTTACCCCTACCCTTACCCTTACCCTTACCCTTACCCTTACCCTTACCCTTACCCTTACCCTTACCCTTGCTTTTACCCTTAGGCTTACCCTCACCTTTACCCTTACCCTTACCCTTACCCTTACCCTTACCCTTACCCTTGCTTTTACCCTTAAGCTTACCCTTACCCTTACCCTTACCCTTACCCTTAGCCTTACCCTTACCCTTGCTTTTACCCTTAAGCTTACCCTTACCCTTACCCTTACCCTTACCCTTGCTTTTACCCTTAGGCTTACCCTTACCCTTACCCTTACCCTTACCCTTAAGCTTACCCTTACCCTTACCCTTACCCTTACCCTTACCCTTACCCTTACCCTTACCCTTACCCTTACCCTTACCCTTACCCTTACCCTTACCCTTACCCTTACCCTTAACCTTACCCTTGCTTTTACCCTTAAGCTTACCCTTACCCTTACCCTTACCCTTACCCTTACCCTTACCCTTACCCTTACCCTTACCCTTACCCTTACCCTTACCCTTACCCTTGCTTTTACCCTTAAGCTTACCCTTACCTTTACCCTTACCCTTACCCTTACCCTTACCCTTACCCTTACCCTTACCCTTACCCTTGCTTTTACCCTTAAGCTTACCCTTACCCTTACCCTTACCCTTACCCTTACCCTAACCCTTACCCTTGCTTTTACCCTTAAGCTTACCCTTACCCTTACCCTTACCCTTACCCTTACCCTTACCCTTACCCTTACCCTTACCCTTACCCTTACCCTTGCTTTTACCCTTAAGCTTACCCTTACCTTTACCCTTACCCTTACCCTTACCCTTACCCTTACCCTTACCCTTACCCTTACCCTTACCCTTACCCTTACCCTTATCCTTACCCTTGCTTTTACCCTTAAGCTTACCCTTACCCTTACCCTTACCCTTACCCTTACCCTTACCCTTACCCTTACCCTTACCCTTGCTTTTACTCTTAGGCTTACCCTTACCTTTACCCTTACCCTTACCCTTACCCTCACCCTCACCCTTACCCTTACCCTTGCTTTTACCCTTAAGCTTACCCTTACCCTTACCCTTACCCTTACCCTTACCCTTGCTTTTACCCTTAAGCTTACCCTTACCCTTACCCTTAACCTTACCCTTACCCTTGCTTTTACCCTTAGGCTTACCCTTACCCTTACCCTTACCCTTACCCTTGCTTTTACCCTTAAGCTTACCCTTACCCTTACCCTTACTCTTACCCTTACCCTTACCCTTACCCTTACCCTTACCCTTACCCTTACCCTTACCCTTACCCTTACCCTTACCCTTACCCTTGCTTTTACCCTTAGGCTTACCCTTACCTTTACCCTTACCCTAACCCTTACCCTTACCCTTACCCTTACCCTTACCCTTACCCTTGCTTTTACCCTTAAGCTTACCCTTACCCTTACCCTTACCCTTACCCTTACCCTTACCCTTACCCTTACCCTTACCCTTGCTTTTACCCTTAAGCTTACCCTTACCCTTACCCTTACCCTTACCCTTACCCTTACCCTTACCCTTACCCTTACCCTTGCTTTTACCCTTAAGCTTACCCTTACCCTTACCCTTACCCTTACCCTTACCCTTACCCTTACCCTTACCCTTACGCTTACCCTTACCCTTGCTTTTACCCTTAGGCTTACCCTTACCTTTACCCTTACCCTTACCCTTACCCTTACCCTTACCCTTGCTTTTACCCTTAAGCTTACCCTTACCCTTACCCTTACCCTTAAGCTTACCCTTACCCTTACCCTTAAGCTTACCCTTACCCTCACCCTTACCCTTACCCTTACCCTTACCCTTACCCTTACCCTTACCCTTACCCTTACCCTTACCCTTACCCTTACCCTTACCCTTACCCTTACCCTTACCCTTACCCTTACCCTTACCCTTGCTTTTACCCTTAAGCTTACCCTACCCTTACCCTTACCCTTACCCTTACCCTTGCTTTTACCCTTAAGCTTACCCTTACCCTTACCCTTACCCTTACCCTTACCCTTAAGCTTACCCTTACCCTTACCTTTACCCTTACCCTTACCCTTACCCTTACCCTTACCCTTACCCTTATCCTTACCCTTACCCTTACCCTTGCTTTTACCCTTAAGCTTACCCTTACCCTTACCCTTACCCTTACCCTTAAGCTTACCCTTACCCTTACCCTTACCCTTACCCTTACCCTTACCCTTAACCTTACCCTTGCTTTTACCCTTAAGCTTACCCTTACCCTTACCCTTACCCTTACCCTTAAGCTTACCCTTACCCTTACCCTTACCCTTACCCTTACCCTTGCTTTTACCCTTAAGCTTACCCTTACCCTTACCCTTACCCTTACCCTTAAGCTTACCCTTACCCTTACCCTTACCCTTACCCTTACCCTTGCTTTAACCCTTAAGCTTACCCTTACCCTTACCCTTACCCTTACCCTTGCTTTTACTCTTAAGCTTACCCTTACCCTTACCCTTACCCTTACCCTTAAGCTTACCCTTACCCATACCCTTACCCTTACCCTTACCCTTACACTTACCCTTACCCTTGCTTTTACCCTTAAGCTTACCCTTACCCTTACCCTTACCCTTACCCTTACCCTTACCCTTACCCTTGCTTTTACCCTTAGGCTTACCCTTACCTTTACCCTTACCCTTACCCTTACCCTTACCCTTACCCTTGCTTTTACCCTTAAGCTTACCCTTACCCTTACCCTTACCCTTACCCTTACCCTTACCCTTACCCTTGCTTTCACCCTTAAGCTTACCCTTACCCTTACCCTTACCCTTACCCTTACCCTTGCTTTTACCCTTAGGCTTACCCTTACCCTTACCCTTACCCTTACCCTTGCTTTTACCCTTAAGCTTACCCTTACCCTTACCCTTACCCTTACCCTTACCCTTACCCTTACCCTTACCCTTACCCTTACCCTTACCCTTACCCTTACCCTTACCCTTACCCTTACCCTTACCCTTACCCTTACCCTTACCCTTACCCTTACCCTTACCCTTACCCTTACCCTCACCCTTGCTTTTACCCTTAGGCTTACCCTTACCTTTACACTTACCCTTACCCTTACCCTTACCCTTACCCTTACCCTTACCCTTACCCTTGCTTTTACCCTTAAGCTTACCCTTACCCTTACCCTTACCCTTACCCTTACCCTTACCCTTACCCTTACCCTTACCCTTGCTTTTACCCTTAAGCTTACCCTTACCCTTACCCTTACCCTTACCCTTACCCTTACCCTTACCCTTACCCTTACCCTTACCCTCACCCTTGCTTTTACCCTTAAGCTTACCCTTACCCTTACCCTTACCCTTACCCTTACCCTTACCCTTGCTTTTACCCTTAAGCTTACCCTTACCCTTACCCTTACCCTTACCCTTACTCTTGCTTTTACCCTTAGGCTTACCCTTACCCTTACCCTTACCCTTGCTTTTACCCTTAAGCTTACCCTTACCCTTACCCTTACCCTTACTCTTACCCTTACCCTTACCCTTACCCTTACCCTTACCCTTGCTTTTACCCTTAGGCTTACCCTTACCTTTACCCTCACCCTTACCCTTACCCTTACCCTTACCCTTACCCTTACCCTTACCCTTACCCTTGCTTTTACCCTTAAGCTTACCCTTACCCTTACCCTTACCCTTACCCTTACCCTTACCCTTACCCTTACCCTTACCCTTACCCTTACTCTTACCTTTACCCTTGCTTTTACCCTTAAGCTTACCCTTACCCTTACCCTTACCCTTACCCTTAAGCTTACCCTTACCCTTACCCTTACCCTTACCCTTACCCTTACCCTTGCTTTTACCCTTAAGCTTACCCTTACCCTTACCCTTACCCTTACCCTTACCCTTGCTTTTACCCTTACGCTTACCCTTACCCTTACCCTTACCCTTACCCTTGAGCTTACCCTTACCCTTGAGCTTACCCTTACCCTTACCCTTACCCTTACCCTTACCCTTACCCTTACCCTTGCTTTTACCCTTAAGCTTACCCTTACCCTTACCCTTACCCTTACCCTTACCCTTACCCTTACCCTTACCCTTACCCTTACCCTTACCCTTGCTTTTACCCTTAGGCTTACCCTTACCTTTAACCTTACCATTACCCTTACCCTTACCCTTACCCTTACCCTTACCCTTACCCTTACCCTTGCTTTTACCCTTAAGCTTACCCTTACCCTTACCCTTACCCTTACCCTTACCCTTACCCTTACCCTTACCCTTACCCTTACCCTTACCCTTACCCTTACCCTTACCCTTACCTTTACCCTTACCCTTACCCTTACCCTTGCTTTTACCCTTAAGCTTACCCTTACCCTTACCCTTACCCTTACCCTTACCCTTACCCTTACCCTTGCTTTTACCCTTAAGCTTACCCTTACCCTTACTCTTACCCCTACCCTTACCCTTACCCTTACCCTTACCCTTACCCTTACCCTTACCCTTACCCTTACCCTTACCCTTACCCTTACCCTTACCCTTGCTTTTACCCTTAGGCTTACCCTCACCTTTACCCTTACCCTTACCCTTACCCTTACCCTTACCCTTACCCTTACCCTTGCTTTTACCCTTAAGCTTACCCTTACCCTTACCCTTACCCTTACCCTTAGCCTTACCCTTACCCTTGCTTTTACCCTTAAGCTTACCCTTACCCTTACCCTTACCCTTACCCTTGCTTTTACCCTTAGGCTTACCCTTACCCTTACCCTTACCCTTACCCTTAAGCTTACCCTTACCCTTACCCTTACCCTTACCCTTACCCTTACCCTTACCCTTACCCTTACCCTTACCCTTACCCTTACCCTTACCCTTGCTTTTACCCTTAAGCTTACCCTTACCCTTACCCTTACCCTTACCCTTACCCTTACCCTTACCCTTACCCTTACCCTTACCCTTACCCTTACCCTTACCCTTACCCTTACCCTTACCCTTACCCTTACCCTTACCCTTACCCTTACTTAGGGTAAGGGTAAGGGTAAGCTTAAGGGTAAAAGCAAGGTAAGGGTAAGGGTAAGGGTAAGGGTAAGGGTAAGGGTAAGGGTAAGGGTAAGCTTAAGGGTAAGGGTAAGGGTAAGGGTAAGGGTAAGCTTAAGGGTAAAAGCAAGGGTAAGGGTAAGGGTAAGGGTAAGGGTAAGGGTAAGCTTAAGGGTAAGGGTAAGGGTAAGGGTAAGGGTAAGCTTAAGGGTAAAAGCAAGGGTAAGGTTAAGGGTAAGGGTAAGGGTAAGGGTAAGGGTAAGCTTAAGGGTAAGGGTAAGGGTAAGGGTAAGGGTAAGCTTAAGGGTAAAAGCAAGGGTAAGGGTAAGGGTAAGGGTAAGGGTAAGGGTAAGGGTAAGGGTAAGGGTAAGGGTAAGGGTAAGGGTAAGGGTAAGCTTAAGGGTAAGGGTAAGGGTAAGGGTAAGCTTAAGGGTAAAAGCAAGGGTAAGGGTAAGGGTAAGGGTAAGGGTAAGCTTAAGGGTAAAAGCAAGGGTAAGGGTAAGGGTAAGGGTAAGGGTAAGGGTAAGGGTAAGGGTAAGGGTAAGGGTAAGGGTAAGCTTAAGGGTAAGGGTAAGGGTAAGGGTAAGCTTAGGGGTAAAAGCAAGGGTAAGGGTAAGGGTAAGGGTAAGGGTAAAGGTAAGGGTAAGCCTAAGGGTAAAAGCAAGGGTAAGGGTAAGGGTAAGGGTAAGGGTAAGGGTAAGGGTAAGGGTAAGGGTAAGGTTAAGTGTAAGGGTAAGCTTAAGGGTAAAAGCAAGGGTAAGGGTAAGGGTAAGGGTAAGGGTAAGGGTAAGGGTAAGGGTAAGGGTAAGGGTAAGCTTAAGGGTAAAAGCAAGGGTAAGGGTAAGGGTAAGGGTAAGGGTAAGGGTAAGGGTAAGGGTAAGGGTAAGGGTTAGGGTAAGGGTAAGGGTAAGCTTAAGGGTAAAAGCAAGGGTAAGGGTAAGGGTAAGGGTAAGGGTAAGGGTTAGGGTAAGGGTAAAGGTAAGGGTAAGCCTAAGGGTAAAAGCAAGGGTAAGGGTAAGGTTAAGGGTAAGGGTAAGGGTAAGGGTAAGGGTAAGGGTAAGGGTAAGAGTAAGGGTAAGGGTAAGGGTAAGCTTAAGGGTAAAAGCAAGGGTAAGGGTAAGGGTAAGGGTAAGGGTAAGCCTAAGGGTAAAAGCAAGGGTAAGGGTAAGGTTAATGGTAAGGGTAAGGGTAAGCTTAAGGTTAAAAGCAAGGGTAAGGGTAAGGGTAAGGGTAAGGGTAAGGGTAAGCTTAAGGGTAAAAGCAAGGGTAAGGGTAAGGGTGAGGGTAAGGGTAAGGGTAAGGGTAAGGGTAAGGGTAAAGGTAAGGGTAAGCCAAAGAGTAAAAGCAAGGGTAAGGGTAAGGGTAAGGGTAAGGGTAAGGGTAAGGGTAAGGGTAAGGGTAAGGGTAAGGGTAAGGGTAAGGGTAAGGGTAAGCTTAAGGGTAAAAGCAAGGGTAAGGATAAGGGTAAGGGTAAGGGTAAGGGTAAGGGTAAGGGTAAGGGTAAGGGTAAGCTTAAGGGTAAAAGCAAGTGTAAGGGTAAGGGTAAGGGTAAGGGTAAGGGTAAAGGTAAGGGTAAGGGTAAGGGTAACGGTAAGGGTAAGGGTAAGGGTAAGGGTAAGCTTAAGGGTAAAAGCAAGGGTAAGGGTTAGGGTAAGGGTAAGGGTAAGGGTAAGGGTAAGGGTAAGCTTAAGGGTTAAAGCAAGGGTAAGGGTAAGGGTAAGGGTAAGGGTAAGGGTAAGGGTAAGGGTAAGGGTAAGGGTAAGGGTAAAGGTAAGAGTAAGCCTAAGGGTAAAAGCAAGGGTAAGGGTAAGGGTAAGGGTAAGGGTAAGGGTAAGGGTAAGGGTAAGGGTAAGGGTAAGGGTAAGGGTAAGGGTAAGGGTAAGGGTGAGGGTAAGGGTAAGCTTAAGGGTATAAGCAAGGGTAAGGGTAAGGGTAAGGGTGAGGGTAAAGGTAAGGGTAAGGGTAAGGGTAAGCTTAAGGGTAAAAGCAAGGGTAAGGGTAAGGGTAAGGGTAAGGGTAAGGGTAAGGGTAAGGGTAAGCTTAAGGGTAAAAGCAAGGGTAAGGGTAAGGGTAAGGGTAAGGGTAAGGGTAAGGGTAAGGGTAAGGGTAAGGGTAAGGGTAAGGGTAAGGGTAAGGGTAAAGGTAAGGTTAAGCCTAAGGGTAAAAGCAAGGGTAAGGGTAAGGGTAAGGGTAAGGGTAAGGGTAAGGGTAAGGGTAAGGGTAAGGGTAAGGGTAAGGGTAAGGGTAAGGGTAAGGGTAAGGGTAAGGGTAAATGTAAGCTTAAGGGTAAAAGCAAGGGTAAGGGTAAGGGTAAGGGTTAGGGTAAGCCTAAGGTTAAAAGCAAGGGTAAGGGTAAGGGTAAGGGTAAGGGTAAGCTTAAGGGTAAAAGCAAGGGTAAGGGTAAGGGTAAGGGTAAGGGTAAGGGTAAGGGTAAGGGTAAGCTTAAGGGTGAAAGCAAGGGTAAGGGTAAGGGTAAGGGTAAGGGTAAGGGTAAGGGTAAGGGTAAGGGTAAGGGTAAGGGTAAAGGTAAGGGTAAGCCTAAGGGTCAAAGCAAGGGTAAGGGTAAGGGTAAGGGTAAGGGTAAGGGTAAGGGTAAGGGTAAGGTTAAGGGTAAGGGTAAGCTTAAGGGTAAAAGCAAGGGTAAGGGTAAGGTTAAGGGTAAGGGTAAGGGTAAGGGTGAGGGTGAGGGTAAGTGTAAGGGTAAGCTTAAGGGTAAGGGTAAGGGTAAGGGTAAGGGTAAGCCTAAGGGTAAAAGCAAGGGTAAGTGTAAGGGTAAGGGTAAGGGTAAGGGTAAGCTTACCCTTACCCTTACCCTTACCCTTACCCTTACCCTTGCTTTTACCCTTAAGCTTACCCTTACCCTTACCCTTACCCTTACCCTTACCCTTACCCTTACCCTTACCCTTATCCTTACCCTTGCTTTTACCCTTAAGCTCACCCTTACCCTTACCCTTACCCTTACCCTTACCCTTACCCTTACCCTTACCCTTACCCTTACCCTTACCCTTACCCTTACCCTTGCTTTTACTCTTAGGCTTACCCTTACCTTTACCCTTACCCTTACCCTCACCCTTACCCTCACCCTTACCCTCACCCTTACCCTTACCCTTGCTTTTACCCTTAAGCTTACCCTTACCCTTACCCTTACCCTTACCCTTACCCTTGCTTTTACCCTTAAGCTTACCTTTACCCTTACCCTTAACCTTACCCTTACCCTTGCTTTTACCCTTAGGCTTACCCTTACCCTTACCCTTACCCTTACCCTTGCTTTTACCCTTAAGCTTACCCTTACCCTTACCCTGACTCTTACCCTTACCCTTACCCTTACCCTTACCCTTACCCTTACCCTTACCCTCACCCTTACCCTTACCCTTGCTTTTACCCTTAGGCTCACCCTTACCTTTACCCTTACCCTAACCCTTACCCTTACCCTTACCCTTACCCTCACCCTTGCTTTTACCCTTAAGCTTACCCTTACCCTTACCCTTACCCTTACCCTTACCCTTACCCTTACCCTTACCCTTACCCTTACCCTTACCCTTGCTTTTACCCTTAAGCTTACCCTTACCCTTACCCTTACCCTTACCCTTACCCTTACCCTTACCCTTACCCTTACCCTTACCCTTACCCTTACCCTTGCTTTTACCCTTAAGCTTACCCTTACCCTTACCCTTACCCTTACCCTTACCCTTACCCTTACCCTTACCCTTGCTTTTACCCTTAGGCTTACCCTTACCTTAACCCTTACCCTTACCCTTACCCTTACCCTTACCCTTGCTTTTACCCTTAAGCTTACCCTTACCCTTACCCTTACCCTTAAGCTTACCCTTACCCTTACCCTTACCCTTACCCTTACCCTTACCCTTACCCTTACCCTTACCCTTACCCTTGCTTTTACCCTTAAGCTTACCCTTACCCTTACCCTTACCCTTACCCTTACCCTTGCTTTTACCCTTAAGCTTACCCTTACCCTTACCCTTACCCTTAAGCTTACCCTTACCCTTACCCTTATCCTTACCCTTACCCTTACCCTTACCCTTACCCTTACCCTTACCCTTACCCTTACCCTTACCCTTGCTTTTACCCTTAAGCTTTCCCTTACCCTTACCCTTACCCTTACCCTTAAGCTTACCCTTACCCTTACCCTTACCCTTACCCTTACCCTTAACCTTACCCTTGCTTTTACCCTTAAGCTTACCCTTACCCTTACCCTTACCCTTACCCTTAAGCTTACCCTTACCCTTACCCTTACCCTTACCCTTACCCTTGCTTTTACCCTTAAGCTTACCCTTACCCTTACCCTTACCCTTACCCTTACCCTTAAGCTTACCCTTACCCTTACCCTTACCCTTACCCTTACCCTTACCCTTACCCTTACCCTTGCTTTTACCCTTAAGCTTACCCTTACCCTTACCCTAAGTAAGGGTAAAAGTAAGGGTAAGGTAAGGGTAAGGGTAAGGGTAAGGGTAAGGGTAAGGGTAAGGGTAAGGGTAAGGGTAAGGGTAAGCTTAAGGGTAAGGGTAAGGGTAAGGGTAAGGGTAAGCCTAAGGGTAAAAGCAAGGGTAAGGGTAAGGGTAAGGGTAAGGGTAAGGGTAAGGGTAAGCTTAAGGGTAAAAGCAAGGGTAAGGGTAAGGCTAAGGCTAAGGGTAAGGGTAAGGGTAAGGGTAAGGGTAAGCTTAAGGGTAAAAGCAAAGGTAAGGGTAAGGGTAAGGGTAAGGGTAAGGGTAAGGGTAAGGGTAAAGGTGAGGGTAAGCCTAAGGGTAAAAGCAAGGGTAAGGGTAAGGGTAAGTGTAAGGGTAAGGGTAAGGGTAAGGGTAGGGGTAAGAGTAAGGGTAAGGGTAAGCTTAAGGGTAAAAGCAAGGGTAAGGGTAAGGGTAAGGGTAAGGGTAAGCTTAAGGGTAAAAGCAAGGGTAAGGGTAAGGGTAAGGGTAAGGGTAAGGGTAAGGGTAAGGGTAAGGGTAAGGGTAAGGGTAAGGGTAAGGGTAAGGGTAAGGGTAAGGGTAAGGGTAAGGGTAAGGGTAAGGGTAAGGGTAAGGGTAAGGGTAAGGGTAAGGGTAAGGGTAAGGGTAAGGGTAAGGGTAAGGGTAAGGGTAAGGGTAAGGGTAAGCTTAAGGGTAAAAGCAAGGGTAAGGGTAAGGGTAAGGGTAAGGGTAATGGTAAGGGTAAAGGTAAGGGTAAGCCTAAGGGTAAAAGCAAGGGTAAGGGTAAGGGTAAGGGTAAGGGTAAGGGTAAGGGTAAGGGTAAGGGTAAGGGTAAGGGTAAGGGTAAGGGTAAGCTTAAGGGTAAAAGCAAGGGTAAGGGTAAGGGTAAGGGTAAGGGTAAGGGTAAGGGTAAGGGTAAGGGTAAGCTTAAGGGTAAGGGTAAGGGTAAGGGTAAGGGTAAGCTTAAGGGTAAAAGCAAGGGTAAGGGTAAGGGTAAGGGTAAGGGTAAGGGTAAGCTTAAGGGTAAAAGCAAGGGTAAGGGTAAGGGTAAGGGTAAGGGTAAGGGTAAGGGTAAGGGTAAGCTTAAGGGTAAGGGTAAGGGTAAGGGTAAGGGTAAGCTTAAGGGTAAAAGCAAGGGTAAGGGTAAGAGTAAGGGTAAGGGTAAGGGTAAGGGTAAGGGTAAGGGTAAGGGTGAGCTTAAGGGTAAAAGCAAGGGTAAGGGTAAGGGTAAGGGTAAGGGTAAGGGTAAGGGTAAGGGTAAGGGTAAGGGTAAGGGTAAGGGTAAGGGTAAGGGTAAGGGTAAGGGTAAGGGTAAGGGTAAGGGTAAGCTTAAGGGTAAAAGCAAGGGTAAGGGTAAGGGTAAGGGTAAGGGTAAGGGTAAGGGTAAGGGTAAGGGTAAGGGTAAGGGTAAAGGTAAGGGTAAGCCTAAGGGTAAAAGCAAGGGTAAGGGTAAGGGTAAGGGTAAGGGTAAGAGTAAGGGTAAGGGTAAGGGTAAGGGTAAGCTTAAGGGTAAAAGCAAGGGTAAGGGTAAGGGTAAGGGTAAGGGTAAGCCTAAGGGTAAAAGCAAGGGTAAGGGTAAGGGTAAGGGTAAGGGTAAGCTTAAGGATAAAAGCAAGGGTGAGGGTAAGGGTAAGGGTAAGGGTAAGGGTAAGGGTAAGGGTAAGGGTAAGGGTAAGGGTAAGCTTAAGGGTAAAAGCAAGGGTAAGGGTAAGGGTAAGGGTAAGGGTAAGGGTAAGGGTAAGGGTAAGGGTAAGGGTAAGGGTAAGGGTAAGGGTAAGGGTAAGCTTAAGGGTAAAAGCAAGGGTAAGGGTAAGGGTAAGGGTAAGGGTAAGGGTAAAGGTAAGGGTAAGCCTAAGGGTAAAAGCAAGGGTAAGGGTAAGCCTAAGGGTAAAAGCAAGGGTAAGGGTAAGGGTAAGGGTAAGGGTAAGGGTAAGGGTAAGGGTAAGGGTAAGGGTAAGGGTAAGGGTAAGGGTAAGGGTAAGGGTAAGGGTAAGGGTAAGGGTAAGGGTAAGGGTAAGGGTAAGGGTAAGGGTAAGGGTAAGGGTAAGGGTAAGGGTAAGCTTAAGGGTAAAAGCAAGGGTAAGGGTAAGGGTAAGGGTAAGGATAAGCCTAAGAGTAAAAGCAAGGGTAAGGGTAAGGGTAAGGGTAAGGGTAAGGGTAAGCTTAAGGGTAAAAGCAAGGGTAAGGGTAAGGGTAAGGGTAAGGGTAAAGGTAAGGGTAAGCCTAAGGGTAAAAGCAAGGGTAAGGGTAAGGGTAAGGGTAAGGGTAAGGGTAAGCTTAAGGGTAAAAGCAAGGGTAAGGGTAAGGGTAAGGGTAAGGGTAAGGGTAAGGGTAAGGGTAAGGGTAAGGGTAAAGGTAAGGGTAAGCCTAAGGGTAAAAGCAAGGGTAAGGGTAAGGGTAAGGGTAAGGGTAAGAGTAAGGGTAAGGGTAAGGGTAAGGGTAAGCTTAAGTGTAAAAGCAAGGGTAAGGGTAAGGGTAAGGGTAAGGGTAAGCCTAAGGGTAAAAGCAAGGGTAAGGGTAAGGGTAAGGGTAAGGGTAAGGGTAAGGGTAAGCTTAAGGGTAAAAGCAAGGGTGAGGGTAAGGGTAAGGGTAAGGGTAAGGGTAAGGGTAAGGGTAAGGGTAAGGGTAAGGGTAAGGGTAAGCTTAAGGGTAAAAGCAAGGGTAAGGGTAAGGGTAAGGGTAAGGGTAAGGGTAAGGGTAAGGGTAAGGGTAAGGGTAAGGGTAAGGGTAAGCTTAAGGGTAAAAGCAATGGTAAGGGTAAGGGTAAGGGTAAGGGTAAGGGTAAAGGTAAGGGTAAGCCTAAGGGTAAAAGCAAGGGTAAGGGTAAGGGTAAGGGTAAGGGTAAGGGTAAGGGTAAGGGTAAGGGTAAGGGTAAGGGTAAGGGTAAGGGTAAGGGTAAGTGTAAGGGTAAGGGTAAGGGTAAGGGTAAGGGTAAGGGTAAGGGTAAGGGTAAGGGTAAGGGTAAGGGTAAGGGTAAGGGTAAGGGTAAGGGTAAGGGTAAGCTTAAGGGTAAAAGCAAGGGTAAGGGTAAGGGTAAGGGTAAGGGTAAGCCTAAGGGTAAAAGCAAGGGTAAGGGTAAGGGTAAGGGTAAGGGTAAGGGTAAGCTTAAGGGTAAAAGCAAGGGTAAGGGTAAGGGTAAGGGTAAGGGTAAGGGTAAGGGTAAGGGTAAGCTTAAGGGTAAAAGCAAGGGTAAGGGTAAGGGTAAGGGTAAGGGTAAGGGTAAAGGTAAGGGTAAGCCTAAGGGTAAAAGCAAGGGTAAGGGTAAGGGTAGGGGTAAGGGTAAGGGTAAGGGTAAGGGTAAGGGTAAGGGTAAGCTTAAGGGTAAAAGCAAGGGTAAGGGTAAGGGTAAGGGTAAGGGTAAGGGTAAGGGTAAGGGTAAGGGTAAGGGTAAGGGTAAGGGTAAGCTTAAGGGTAAGGGTAAGGGTAAGGGTAAGGGTAAGCTTAAGGGTAAAAGCAAGGTTAAGGGTAAGGGTAAGGGTAAGGGTAAGGGTAAGGGTAAGGGTAAGGGTAAGCTTAAGGGTAAGGGTAAGGGTAAGGGTAAGGGTAAGCTTAAGGGTAAAAGCAAGGGTAAAGGTAAGGGTAAGGGTAAGGGTAAGGGTAAGCTTAAGGGTAAGGGTAAGGGTAAGGGTAAGGGTAAGCTTAAGGGTAAAAGCAAGGGTAAGGTTAAGGGTAAGGGTAAGGGTAAGGGTAAGGGTAAGGGTAAGCTTAAGGGTAAGGGTAAGGGTAAGGGTAAGGGTAAGCTTAAGGGTAAAAGCAAGGGTAAGGGTAAGGTTAAGGGTAAGGGTAAGGGTAAGGGTAAGGGTAAGGGTAAGGGTAAGGGTAAGGGTAAGGGTAAGGGTAAGGGTAAGCTTAAGGGTAAGGGTAAGGGTAAGGGTAAGCTTAAGGGTAAAAGCAAGGGTAAGGGTAAGGGTAAGGGTAAGGGTAAGGGTAAGCTTAAGGGTGAAAGCAAGGGTAAGGGTAAGGGTAAGGGTAAGGGTAAGGGTAAGGGTAAGGTTAAGGGTAAGGGTAAGGGTAAGGGTAAGCTTAAGGGTAAGGGTAAGGGTAAGGGTAAGCTTGAGGGTAAAAGCAAGGGTAAGGGTAAGGGTAAGGGTAAGGGTGAGGGTAAAGGTAAGGGTAAGCCTAAGGGTAAAAGCAAGGGTAAGGGTAAGGGTAAGGGTAAGGGTAAGGGTAAGGGTAAGGGTAAGGGTAAGGGTAAGGGTAAGGGTAAGGGTAAGGGTAAGGGTAAGGGTAAGCTTAAGGGTAAAAGCAAGGGTAAGGGTAAGGGTAACGGTAAGGGTAAGGGTAAGGGTAAGGGTAAGGGTAAGGGTAAGGGTAAGCTTAAGGGTAAAAGCAAGGGTAAGGGTAAGGGTAAGGGTAAGGGTAAGGGTAAGGGTAAGGGTAAGGGTAAGGGTAAGGGTAAGGGTAAGCTTAAGGGTAAAAGCAAGGGTAAGGGTAAGGGTAAGGGTAAGGGTAAGGGTTAGGGTAAGGGTAAAGGTAAGGGTAAGCCTAAGGGTAAAAGCAAGGGTAAGGGTAAGGGTAAGGGTAAGGGTAAGGGTAAGCTTAAGGGTAAAAGCAAGGGTAAGGGTAAGGGTGAGGGTAAGGGTAATTGTAAGGGTAAGGGTAAAGGTAAGGGTAAGCCTAAGAGTAAAAGCAAGGGTAAGGGTAAGGGTAAGGGTAAGGGTAAGGGTAAGGGTAAGGGTAAGGGTAAGGGTAAGGGTAAGCTTAAGGGTAAAAGCAAGGGTAAGGATAAGGGTAAGGGTAAGGGTAAGGGTAAGGGTAAGGGTAAGCTTAAGGGTAAAAGCAAGGGTAAGGGTAAGGGTAAGGGTAAGGGTAAGGGTAAGGGTAAGGGTAAGGGTAAGGGTAAGGGTAAGGGTAAGCTTAAGGGTAAAAGCAAGGGTAAGGGTTAGGGTAAGGGTAAGGGTAAGGGTAAGGGTAAGGGTAAGCTTAAGGGTAATAGCAAGGGTAAGGGTAAGGGTAAGGGTAAGGGTGAGGGTAAGGGTAAAGGTAAGGGTAAGCCTAAGGGTAAAAGCAAGGGTAAGGGTAAGGGTAAGGGTAAGGGTAAGGGTAAGGGTAAGGGTAAGGGTAAGGGTAAGGGTAAGGGTAAGGGTAAGGGTAAGGGTAAGGGTAAGGGTAAGGGTAAGGGTAAGCTTAAGGGTATATGCAAGGGTAAGGGTAAGGGTAAGGGTGAGGGTAAGGGTAAGGGTAAGGGTAAGGGTAAGCTTAAGGGTAAAAGCAAGGGTAAGGGTAAGGGTAAGGGTAAGGGTAAGGGTAAGGGTAAGGGTAAGCTTAAGGGTAAAAGCAAGGGTAAAGGTAAGGGTAAGGGTAAGGGTAAGGGTAAGGGTAAGGGTAAGGGTAAGGGTAAGGGTGAAGGTAAGGTTAAGCCTAAGGGTAAAAGCAAGGGTAAGGGTAAGGGAAAGGGTAAGGGTAAGGGTAAGGGTAAGGGTAAGGGTAAGCTTAAGGGTAAAAGCAAGGGTAAGGGTAAGGGTAAGGGTAAGGGTAAGCCTAAGGGTAAAAGCAAGGGTAAGAGTAAGGGTAAGGGTAAGGGTAAGGGTAAGCTTAAGGGTAAAAGCAAGGGTAAGGGTAAGGGTAAGGGTAAGGGTAAGGGTAAGGGTAAGGGTAAGGGTAAGGGTAAGCTTAAGGGTAAAAGCAAGGGTAAGGGTAAGGGTAAGGGTAAGGGTAAGGGTAAGGGTAAGGGTAAAGGTAAGGGTGAGCCTAAGGGTCAAAGCAAGGGTAAGGGTAAGGGTAAGGGTAAGGGTAAGGGTAAGGGTAAGGGTAAGGGTAAGGGTAAGGGTAAGGGTAAGCTTAAGGGTAAAAGCAAGGGTAAGGGTAAGGGTAAGGGTAAGGGTAAGGGTAAGGGTAAGGGTAAGGGTAAGGGTAAGGGTAAGCTTAAGGGTAAGGGTAAGGGTAAGGGTAAGGGTAAGCCTAAGGGTAAAAGCAAGGGTAAGTGTAAGGGTAAGGGTAAGGGTAAGGGTAAGCTTAAGGGTAAAAGCAAGGGTAAGGGTAAGGGTAAGGGTAAGGGTAAGCTTAAGGGTAAAAGCAAGGGTAAGGGTAAGGGTAAGGGTAAGGGTAAGGGTAATGGTAAGGCTAAAGGTAAGGGTAAGCCTAAGGGTAAAAGCAAGGGTAAGGGTAAGGGTAAGAGTAAGGGTAAGGGTAAGGGTAAGGGTAAGGGTAAGGGTAAGGGTAAGGGTAAGGGTAAAGGTAAGGGTAAGGGTAAGCTTAAGGGTAAAAGCAAGGGTAAGGGTAAGGGTAAGGGTAAGGGTAAGAGTAAGGGTAAGGGTAAGGGTAAGCTTAAGGGTAAAAGCAAGGGTAAGGGTAAGGGTAAGGGTAAGGGTAAGGGTAAGGGTAAGGGTAAGGGTAAGGGTAAGGGTAAGGGTAAGGGTAAGGGTAAGGGTAAGCTTAAGGGTAAAAGCAATGGTAAGGGTAAGGGTAAGGGTAAGGGTAAGGGTAAGGGTAAGGGTAAGGGTAAGGGTAAGGGTAAGCTTAAGGGTAAAAGCAAGGGTAAGGGTAAGGGTAAGGGTAAGGGTAAGGGTAAGGGTAATGGTAAGGGTAAAGGTAAGGGTAAGCCTAAGGGTAAAAGCAAGGGTAAGGGTAAGGGTAAGGGTAAGGGTAAGGGTAAGGTTAAGGGTAAGGGTTAGGGTAAGGGTAAGGGTAAGGGTAAGGGTAAGCTTAAGGGTAAAAGCAAGGGTAAGGGTAAGGGTAAGGGTAAGGGTAAGGGTAAGGGTAAGGGTAAGGGTAAGCTTAAGGGTAAGGGTAAGGGTAAGGGTAAGGGTAAGCTTAAGGGTAAAAGCAAGGGTAAGGGTAAGGGTAAGGGAAAGGGTAAGGGTAAGCTTAAGGGTAAAAGCAAGGGTAAGGGTAAGGGTAAGGGTAAGGGTAAGGGTTAGGGTAAGGGTAAGCTTAAGGGTAAGGGTAAGGGTAAGGGTAAGGGTAAGCTTAAGGGTAAAAGCAAGGGTAAGGGTCAGGGTAAGGGTAAGTGTAAGGGTAAGGGTAAGGGTAAGGGTAAGGGTGAGCTTAAGGGTAAAAGCAAGGGTAAGGGTAAGGTTAAGGGTAAGGGTAAGGGTAAGGGTAAGGGTAAGGGTTAGCTTAAGGGTAAAAGCAAGGGTAAGGGTAAGGGTAAGGGTAAGGGTAAGGGTTAGGGTAAGGGTAAGGGTAAGGGTAAGGGTAAGGGTAAGGGTAAAGGTAAGGGTAAGCCTAAGGGTAAAAGCAAGGGTAAGGGTAAGGGTAAGGGTAAGGGTAAGAGTAAGGGTAAGGGTAAGGGTAAGGGTAAGCTTAAGGGTAAAAGCAAGGGTAAGGGTAAGGGTAAGGGTAAGGGTAAGCCTAAGGGTAAAAGCAAGGGTAAGGGTAAGGGTAAGCTTAAGGGTAAAAGCAAGGGTAAGGGAAAGGGTAAGGGTAAGGGTAAGGGTAAGGGTAAGCTTAAGGGTAAAAGCAAGGGTGGGGGTAAGGGTAAGGATAAGGGTAAGGGTAAGGGTAAGGGTAAGGGTAAGGGTAAGCTTAAGGGTAAAAGCAAGGGTAAGGGTAAGGGTAAGGGTAAGGGTAAGGGTAAGGGTAAGGGTAAGGGTAAGGGTAAGGGTAAGGGTAAGGGTAAGCTTAAGGGTAAAAGCAAGGGTAAGGGTAAGGGTAAGGGTAAGGGTAAGGGTAAAGGTAAGGGTAAGCCTAAGGGTAAAAGCAAGGGTAAGGGTAAGGTTAAGGGTAAGGGTAAGGGTTAGGGTAAGGGTAAGGGTAAGGGTAAGGGTAAGGGTAAGGGTAAGGGTAAGGGTAAGGGTAAGGGTAAGGGTAAGGGTAAGGGTAAGCTTAAGGGTAAAAGCAAGGGTAAGGGTAAGGGAAAGGGTAAGGGTAAGCCTAAGGGTAAAAGCAAGGGTAAGGGTAAGGGTAAGGGTATATATATATATTCTTTTGAGAACGAGCATTACAATTCTAAGATATATCACAGTGTTAGCAGAGGAAATGTAAACGGGGTACCATACATATTTGAGTATGATACAAGAGCACAGATAAAAACCTCAGGAAAAATTCTGTCTCCCCGCATAAGTGTAGTAATTTGTTTATAGAAGATGGATGGCATCTTTTTCATTTGAAATTAATTTTTTCGTCATCTTGAATTCATTTCGACAAAATATCTTGACATAATATCTGAAACAGAAAGAGGGACAGAAAACCAGAAGGAAGCAGTAAATAATATCACCTACATTTGCTCATGACCGAGAGGGTCTTTCGACCAGGTTCAGTCCTCCAAGCGATGATTTTCAGATCCTCAGATAAACGAAGAACGCTACAGGCCCCTTTATTGGGGAATCATCTCCCATAGATCCATGATTGTTCATTTCGAACTAGAAATCTAATAAAATATCGGGAATAAAGTGAAAAACTTGTGACATGTATTATGTCAGGATGACATAGGGTAAGGGTAAGGGTAAGGGTAAGCTTAAGGGTAAAAGCAAGAGTAAGGGTAAGGGTAAGGGTAAGGGTAAGGGTAAGGGTAAGCTTAAGGGTAAAAGCAAGGGTAAGGGTAAAGGTAAGGGTAAGGGTAAGGGTAAGGGTAAGGGTAAGGGTAAGGGTAAGGGTAAGGGTAAAGGTAAGGGTAAGCCTAAGGGTAAAAGCAAGGGTAAGGGTAAGGGTAAGGGTAAGGGTAAGGGTAAGGTGAAGGGTAAGGGTGAGGGTAAGCTTAAGGGTAAAAGCAAGGGTAAGGGTAAGGGTAAGGGTAAGGGTAAGGGTAAGGGTAAGGGTAAGGGTAAGGGTAAGGGTAAGGGTAAGGGTAAGCTTAAGGGTAAGGGTAAGGGTAAGGGTAAGCTTAAGGGTAAAAGCAAGGGTAAGGGTAAGGGTAAGGGTAAGGGTAAGCTTAAGGGTAAAAGCAAGGGTAAGGGTAAGGGTAAGGGTAAGGGTAAGGGTAAGGGTAAGGGTAAGAGTAAGGGTAAGGGTAAGCTTAAGGGTAAGGGTAAGGGTAAGGGTAAGGGTAAGCTTAAGGGTAAAAGCAAGGGTAAGGGTAAGGGTAAGGGTAAGGGTAAGGGTAAGGGTAAGGGTAAAGGTAAGGGTAAGCCTAAGGGTAAAAGCAAGGGTAAGGGTAAGGGTAAGGGTAAGGGTAAGGGTTAGGGTAAGGGTAAGGGTAAGGGTAAGGGTAAGGGTAAGGGTAAGGGTAAGGGTAAGGGTAAGGGTAAGGGTAAGGGTAAGGGTAAGGGTAAGGGTAAGGGTAAGGGTAAGGGTAAGGGTAAGGGTAAGGGTAAGCTTAAGGGTAAAAGCAAGGGTAAGGGTAAGGGTAAGGGTAAGGGTAAGCCTAAGGGTAAAAGCAAGGGTAAGGGTAAGGGTAAGGGTAAGGGTAAGGGTAAGCTTAAGGGTAAAAGCAAGGGTAAGGGTAAGGGTAAGGGTAAGGGTAAGGGTAAGGGTAAGCTTAAGGGTAAAAGCAAGGGTAAGGGTAAGGGTAAGGGTAAGGGTAAGGGTAAAGGTAAGGGTAAGCCTAAGGGTAAAAGCAAGGGTAAGGGTAAGGGTAAGGGTAAGGGTAAGGGTAAGGGTAAGGGTAAGGGTAAGGGTAAGCTTAAGGGTAAAAGCAAGGGTAAGGGTAAGGGTAAGGGTAAGGGTAAGGGTAAGGGTAAGGGTAAGGGTAAGGGTAAGGGTAAGGGTAAGGGTAAGGGTAAGGGTAAGGGTAAGCTTAAGGGTAAGGGTAAGGGTAAGGGTAAGGGTAAGCTTAAGGGTAAAAGCAAGGTTAAGGGTAAGGGTAAGGGTAAGGGTAAGGGTAAGGGTAAGGGTAAGGGTAAGCTTAAGGGTAAGGGTAAGGGTAAGGGTAAGGGTAAGCTTAAGGGTAAAAGCAAGGGTAAGGGTAAGGGTAAGGGTAAGGGTAAGGGTAAGCTTAAGGGTAAGGGTAAGGGTAAGGGTAAGGGTAAGCTTAAGGGTAAAAGCAAGGGTAAGGTTAAGGGTAAGGGTAAGGGTAAGGGTAAGGGTAAGCTTAAGGGTAAGGGTAAGGGTAAGGGTAAGGGTAAGCTTAAGGGTAAAAGCAAGGGTAAGGGTAAGGTTAAGGGTAAGGGTAAGGGTAAGGGTAAGGGTAAGGGTAAGGGTAAGGGTAAGGGTAAGGGTAAGGGTAAGCTTAAGGGTAAGGGTAAGGGTAAGCTTAAGGGTAAAAGCAAGGGTAAGGGTAAGGGTAAGGGTAAGGGTAAGGGTAAGCTTAAGGGTGAAAGCAAGGGTAAGGGTAAGGGTAAGGGTAAGGGTAAGGGTAAGGGTAAGGGTAAGGTTAAGGGTAAGGGTAAGGGTAAGGGTAAGCTTAAGGGTAAGGGTAAGGGTAAGCTTAAGGGTAAAAGCAAGGGTAAGGGTAAGGGTAAGGGTAAGGGTGAGGGTAAAGGTAAGGGTAAGCCTAAGGGTAAAAGCAAGGGTAAGGGTAAGGGTAAGGGTAAGGGTAAGGGTAAGGGTGAGGGTAAGGGTAAGGGTAAGGGTAAGGGTAAGGGTAAGGGTAAGAGTAAGGGTAAGGGTTAGGGTAAGCTTAAGGGTAAAAGCAAGGGTAAGGGTAAGGGTAAGGGTAAGGGTAAGCCTAAGGGTAAAAGCAAGGGTAAGGGTAAGGTTAAGGGTAAGGGTAAGGGTAAGCTTAAGGGTAAAAGCAAGGGTAAGGGTAAGGGTAAGGGTAAGGGTAAGGGTAAGCTTAAGGGTAAAAGCAAGGGTAAGGGTAAGGGTGAGGGTAAGGGTAATTGTAAGGGTAAGGGTAAAGGTAAGGGTAAGCCTAAGAGTAAAAGCAAGGGTAAGGGTAAGGGTAAGGGTAAGGGTAAGGGTAAGGGTAAGGGTAAGGGTAAGGGTAAGGGTAAGGGTAAGGGTAAGCTTAAGGGTAAAAGCAAGGGTAAGGATAAGGGTAAGGGTAAGGGTAAGGGTAAGGGTAAGGGTAAGCTTAAGGGTAAAAGCAAGGGTAAGGGTAAGGGTAAGGGTAAGGGTAAGGGTAAGGGTAAGGGTAAGGGTAAGGGTAAGGGTAAGCTTAAGGGTAAAAGCAAGGGTAAGGGTTAGGGTAAGGGTAAGGGTAAGGGTAAGGGTAAGCTTAAGGGTAATAGCAAGGGTAAGGGTAAGGGTAAGGGTAAGGGTAAGGGTAAGTTTAAAGGTAAGGGTAAGCCTAAGGGTAAAAGCAAGGGTAAGGGTAAGGGTAAGGGTAAGGGTAAGGGTAAGGGTAAGGGTAAGGGTAAGGGTAAGGGTAAGGGTAAGGGTAAGGGTAAGGGTAAGGGTAAGGGTAAGGGTAAGCTTAAGGGTATATGCAAGGGTAAGGGTAAGGGTAAGGGTGAGGGTAAGGGTAAGGGTAAGGGTAAGGGTAAGGGTAAGCTTAAGGGTAAAAGCAAGGGTAAGGGTAAGGGTAAGGGTAAGGGTAAGGGTAAGGGTAAGCTTAAGGGTAAAAGCAAGGGTAAAGGTAAGGGTAAGGGTAAGGGTAAGGGTAAGGGTAAGGGTAAGGGTAAGGGTAAGGGTAAAGGTAAGGTTAAGCCTAAGGGTAAAAGCAAGGGTAAGGGTAAGGGTAAGGGTAAGGGTAAGGGTAAGGGTAAGGGTAAGGGTAAGGGTAAGGGTAAGGGTAAGCTTAAGGGTAAAAGCAAGGGTAAGGGTAAGGGTAAGGGTAAGGGTAAGCCTAAGGGTAAAAGCAAGGGTAAGAGTAAGGGTAAGGGTAAGGGTAAGGGTAAGCTTAAGGGTAAAAGCAAGGGTAAGGGTAAGGGTAAGGGTAAGGGTAAGGGTAAGGGTAAGGGTAAGGGTAAGCTTAAGGGTAAAAGCAAGGGTAAGGGTAAGGGTAAGGGTAAGGGTAAGGGTAAGGGTAAGGGTAAAGGTAAGGGTAAGCCTAAGGGTCAAAGCAAGGGTAAGGGTAAGGGTAAGGGTAAGGGTAAGGGTAAGGGTAAGGGTAAGGGTAAGGGTAAGGGCAAGGGTAAGCTTAAGGGTAAAAGCAAGTGTAAGGGTAAGGGTAAGGGTAAGGGTAAGGGTAAGGGTAAGGGTAAGGGTAAGGGTAAGCTTAAGGGTAAGGGTAAGGGTAAGGGTAAGGGTAAGCCTAAGGGTAAAAGCAAGGGTAAGTGTAAGGGTAAGGGTAAGGGTAAGGGTAAGCTTAAGGGTAAAAGCAAGGGTAAGGGTAAGGGTAAGGGTAAGGGTAAGCTTAAGGGTAAAAGCAAGGGTAAGGGTAAGGGTAAGGGTAAGGGTAAGGGTAAGGGTAAGGCTAAAGGTAAGGGTAAGCCTAAGGGTAAAAGCAAGGGTAAGGGTAAGGGTAAGAGTAAGGGTAAGGGTAAGGGTAAGGGTAAGGGTAAGGGTAAGGGTAAAGGTAAGGGTAAGGGTAAGCTTAAGGGTAAAAGCAAGGGTAAGGGTAAGGGTAAGGGTAAGGGTAAGAGTAAGGGTAAGGGTAAGCTTAAGGGTAAAAGCAAGGGTAAGGGTAAGGGTAAGGGTAAGGGTAAGGGTAAGGGTAAGGGTAAGGGTAAGGGTAAGGGTAAGGGTAAGGGTAAGGGTAAGGGTAAGCTTAAGGGTAAAAGCAATGGTAAGGGTAAGGGTAAGGGTAAGGGTAAGGGTAAGGGTAAGGGTAAGGGTAAGGGTAAGGGTAAGGGTAAGCTTAAGGGTAAAAGCAAGGGTAAGGGTAAGGGTAAGGGTAAGGGTAAGGGTAAGGGTAATGGTAAGGGTAAAGGTAAGGGTAAGCCTAAGGGTAAAAGCAAGGGTAAGGGTAAGGGTAAGGGTAAGGGTAAGGGTAAGGTTAAGGGTAAGGGTTAGGGTGAGGGTAAGGGTAAGGGTAAGGGTAAGCTTAAGGGTAAAAGCAAGGGTAAGGGTAAGGGTAAGGGTAAGGGTAAGGGTAAGGGTAAGGGTAAGGGTAAGCTTAAGGGTAAGGGTAAGGGTAAGGGTAAGGGTAAGCTCAAGGGTAAAAGCAAGGGTAAGGGTAAGGGTAAGGGAAAGGGTAAGGGTAAGCTTAAGGGTAAAAGCAAGGGTAAGGGTAAGGGTAAGGGTAAGGGTAAGGGTTAGGGTAAGGGTAAGCTTAAGGGTAAGGGTAAGGGTAAGGGTAAGCTTAAGGGTAAAAGCAAGGGTAAGGGTCAGGGTAAGGGTAAGTGTAAGGGTAAGGGTAAGGGTAAGGGTAAGGGTGAGCTTAAGGGTAAAAGCAAGGGTAAGGGTAAGGTTAAGGGTAAGGGTAAGGGTAAGGGTAAGGGTAAGGGTTAGCTTAAGGGTAAAAGCAAGGGTAAGGGTAAGGGTAAGGGTAAGGGTAAGGGTTAGGGTAAGGGTAAGGGTAAGGGTAAGGGTAAGGGTAAAGGTAAGGGTAAGCCTAAGGGTAAAAGCAAGGGTAAGGGTAAGGGTAAGGGTAAGGGTAAGAGTAAGGGTAAGGGTAAGGGTAAGGGTAAGCTTAAGGGTAAAAGCAAGGGTAAGGGTAAGGGTAAGGGTAAGGGTAAGCCTAAGGGTAAAAGCAAGGGTAAGGGTAAGGGTAAGCTTAAGGGTAAAAGCAAGGGTAAGGGAAAGGGTAAGGGTAAGGGTAAGGGTAAGGGTAAGCTTAAGGGTAAAAGCAAGGGTGGGGGTAAGGGTAAGGATAAGGGTAAGGGTAAGGGTAAGGGTAAGGGTAAGGGTAAGCTTAAGGGTAAAAGCAAGGGTAAGGGTAAGGGTAAGGGTAAGGGTAAGGGTAAGGGTAAGGGTAAGGGTAAGGGTAAGGGTAAGGGTAAGCTTAAGGGTAAAAGCAAGGGTAAGGGTAAGGGTAAGGGTAAGGGTAAGGGTAAAGGTAAGGGTAAGCCTAAGGGTAAAAGCAAGGGTAAGGGTAAGGGTAAGGGTAAGGGTAAGGGTTAGGGTAAGGGTAAGGGTAAGGGTAAGGGTAAGGGTAAGGGTAAGGGTAAGGGTAAGGGTAAGGGTAAGGGTAAGGGTAAGGGTAAGGGTAAGGGTAAGGGTAAGCTTAAGGGTAAAAGCAAGGGTAAGGGTAAGGGAAAGGGTAAGGGTAAGCCTAAGGGTAAAAGCAAGGGTAAGGGTAAGGGTAAGGGTATATATATATATTCTTTTGAGAACGAGCATTACAATTCTAAGATATATCACAGTGTTAGCAGAGGAAATGTAAACGGGGTACCATACATATTTGAGTATGATACAAGAGCACAGATAAAAACCTCAGGAAAAATTCTGTCTCCCCGCATAAGTGTAGTAATTTGTTTATAGAAGATGGATGGCATCTTTTTCATTTGAAATTAATTTTTTCGTCATCTTGAATTCATTTCGACAAAATATCTTGACATAATATCTGAAACAGAAAGAGGGACAGAAAACCAGAAGGAAGCAGTAAATAATATCACCTACATTTGCTCATGACCGAGAGGGTCTTTCGACCAGGTTCAGTCCTCCAAGCGATGATTTTCAGATCCTCAGATAAACGAAGAACGCTACAGGCCCCTTTATTGGGGAATCATCTCCCATAGATCCATGATTGTTCATTTCGAACTAGAAATCTAATAAAATATCGGGAATAAAGTGAAAAACTTGTGACATGTATTATGTCAGGATGACATAGGGTAAGGGTAAGGGTAAGGGTAAGCTTAAGGGTAAAAGCAAGAGTAAGGGTAAGGGTAAGGGTAAGGGTAAGGGTAAGGGTAAGCTTAAGGGTAAAAGCAAGGGTAAGGGTAAAGGTAAGGGTAAGGGTAAGGGTAAGGGTAAGGGTAAGGGTAAGGGTAAGGGTAAGGGTAAAGGTAAGGGTAAGCCTAAGGGTAAAAGCAAGGGTAAGGGTAAGGGTAAGGGTAAGGGTAAGGGTAAGGTGAAGGGTAAGGGTGAGGGTAAGCTTAAGGGTAAAAGCAAGGGTAAGGGTAAGGGTAAGGGTAAGGGTAAGGGTAAGGGTAAGGGTAAGGGTAAGGGTAAGGGTAAGGGTAAGGGTAAGGGTAAGCTTAAGGGTAAGGGTAAGGGTAAGGGTAAGCTTAAGGGTAAAAGCAAGGGTAAGGGTAAGGGTAAGGGTAAGGGTAAGCTTAAGGGTAAAAGCAAGGGTAAGGGTAAGGGTAAGGGTAAGGGTAAGGGTAAGGGTAAGGGTAAGGGTAAGGGTAAGGGTAAGCTTAAGGGTAAGGGTAAGGGTAAGCTTAAGGGTAAAAGCAAGGGTAAGGGTAAGGGTAAGGGTAAGGGTAAGGGTAAGGGTAAGGGTAAGGGTAAGCTTAAGGGTAAGGGTAAGGGTAAGGGTAAGGGTAAGGGTAAACTTAAGGGTAAAAGCAAGGGTAAGGGTGAGGGTGAGGGTAAGGGTAAGGGTAAGGGTAAGGGTAAGGGTAAGCTTAAGGGTAAGGGTAAGGGTAAGGGTAAGGGTAAGCTTAAGGGTAAAAGCAAGGGTAAGGGTAAGGGTAAGGGTAAGGGTAAGGGTAAGGGTAAGGGTAAGGGTAAGGGTAAGGGTAAGGGTAAGGGTAAGGGTAAGGGTAAGGGTAAGGGTAAGGGTAAGGGTAAGGGAAAGCTTAAGGGTAAGGGTAAGGGTAAGGGTAAGGGTAAGCTTAAGGGTAAAAGCAAGGGTAAGGTTAAGGGTAAGGTTAAGGGTAAGGGTAAGGGTAAGCTTAAGGGTAAAAGCAAGGGTGAGGGTAAGGGTAAGGGTAAGGGTAAGGGTAAGGGTAAGGGTAAGGGTAAGGGTAAGGGTAAGGGTGAGCTTAAGGGTAAGGTTAAGGGTAAGGGTAAGGGTAAGCTTAAGGGTAAAAGCAAGGGTAAGGGTAAGGGTAAGGGTAAGGGTAAGGGTAAAGGTAAGGGTAAGCCTAAGGGTAAAAGCAAGGATAAGGGTAAGGGTAAGGGTAAGGGTAAGGGTAAGGGTAAGGGTAAGGGTAAGGGTAAGGGTAAGGGTAAGCTTAAGGGTAAAAGCAAGGGTAAGGGTAAGGGTAAGGGTAAGGGTAAGGGTAAGGGTAAGGGTAAGGGTAAGGGTAAGGGTAAGGGTAAGGGTAAGGGTAAGGGTAAGCTTAAGGGTAAAAGCAAGGGTAAGGGTAAGGGTAAGGGTAAGGGTAAGGGTAATGGTAAGCTTAAGGGTAAAAGCAAGGGTAAGGGTAAGGGTAAGGGTAAGGGTAAGGGTTAGGGTAAGGGTAAAGGTAAGGGTAAGCCTAAGGATAAAAGCAAGGGTAAGGGTAAGGGTAAGGGTAAGGGTAAGGGTAAGGGTAAGGGTAAGGGTAAGGGTAAGGGTAAGGGTAAGGGTAAGAGTAAGGGTAAGGGTAAGGGTAAGCTTAAGGGTAAAAGCAAGGGTAAGGGTAAGGGTAAGGGTAAGGGTAAGCCTAAGGGTAAAAGCAAGGGTAAGGGTTAGGGTAAGGGTAAGGGTAAGGGTAAGCTTAAGGGTAAAAGCAAGGGTAAGGGTAAGGGTAAGGGTAAGCTTAAGGGTAAAAGCAAGGGTAAGGGTAAGGGTAAGGGTAAGGGTAAGGGTAAGGGTAAGGGTAAGGGTAAAGGTAAGGGTAAGCCTAAGGGTAAAAGCAAGGGTAAGGGTAAGGGTAAGGGTAAGGGTAGGGGTAAGGGTAAGGGTAAGGGTAAGGGTAAGCTTAAGGGTAAAAGCAAGGGTAAGGGTAAGGGTAAGGGTAAGGGTAAGGGTAAGGGTAAGGGTAAGGGTAAGGGTAAGCTTAAGGGTAAAAGCAAGGGTAAGGGTAAGGGTAAGGGTAAGGGTTAGGGTAAGGGTAAGGGTAAGGGTAAGGGTAAGGGTAAGGGTAAAGGTGAGGGTAAGGGTAAGGGTAAGGGTAAGGGTAAGGGTAAGGGTAAGCTTAAGGGTAAAAGCAAGGGTAAGGGTTAGGGTAAGGGTAAGGGTAAGGGTAAGGGTAAGGGTAAGCTTAAGGGTAAAAGCAAGGGTAAGGGTAAGGGTAAGGGTAAGGGTAAGGGTAAGGGTAAGGGTAAGGGTAAGGGTAAGGGTAAGGGTAAGGGTAAGGGTAAGGGTAAGGGTAAGCTTAAGGGTAAAAGCAAGGGTAAGGGTAAGGGTGAGGGTAAGGGTAAGGGTAAGGGTGAGGGTAAGCTTAAGGGTAAAAGCAAGGGTAAGGGTAAGGGTAAGGGTAAGGGTAAGGGTAAGGGTTAGGGTAAGGGAAAAGGTAAGGGTAAGCCTAAGGGTAAAAGCAAGGGTAAGGGAAAGGGTAAGGGTAAGGGTAAGGGTAAGGGTAAGGGTAAGGGTAAGGGTAAGGGTAAGAGTAAGGGTAAGGGTAAGGGTAAGCTTAAGGGTGAAAGCAAGGGTAAGGGTAAGGGTAAGGGTAAGGGTAAGCCTAAGGGTAAGAGCAAGGGTAAGGGTGAGGGTAAGGGTAAGGGTAAGGGTAAGCTTAAGGGTAAAAGCAAGGGTAAGGGTAAGGGTAAGGGTAAGGGTAAGGGTAAGGGTAAGCTTAAGGGTAAAAGCAAGTGTAAGGGTAAGGGAAAGGGTAAGGGTAAGGGTAAGGGTAAGGGTAAGGGTAAGGGTAAGGGTAAAGGTAAGGGTAAGCCTAAGGGTAAAAGCAAGGGTAAGGGTAAGGGTAAGGGTAAGGGTAAGCTTAAGGGTAAAAGCAAGGGTAAGGGTAAGGGTAAGGGTAAGGGTAAAGGTAAGGGTAAGGGTAAGGGTAAGCTTAAGGGTAAAAGCAAGGGTAAGGGTAAGGGTAAGGGTAAGGGTAAGGGTAAGGGTAAGGGTAAGGGTAAGGGTAAGGGTAAGGGTAAGGGTAAGGGTAAGCTAAAGGGTAAAAGCAAGGGTAAGGGTTAGGGTAAGGGTAAGGGTAAGGGTAAGGGTAAGGGTAAGGGTAAGCTTAAGGGTAAAAGCAAGGGTAAGGGTAAGGGTAAGGGTAAGGGTAAGGTTAAGGGTAAGGGTAAGGGTAAGGGTAAGGGTAAAGGTAAGGGAAAGCCTAAGGGTAAAAGCAAGGGTAAGGGTAAGGGTAAGGGTAAGGGTAAGGGTAAGGGTAAGGGTAAGGGTAAGGGTAAGGGTAAGGGTAAGGGTAAGGGTAAGCTTAAGGGTATAAGCAAGGGTAAGGGTAAGGGTAAGGGTGAGGGTAAGGGTAAGGGTAAGGGTAAGGGTAAGGGTAAGGGTAAGCTTAAGGGTAAAAGCAATGGTAAGGGTAAGGGTAAGGGTAAGGGTAAGGGTAAGCTTAAGAGTAAAAGCAAGGGTAAGGGTAAGGGTAAGGGTAAGGGTAAGGGTAAGGGTAAGGGTAAGGGTAAGGGTAAGGGTAAGGGTAAAGGTAAGGGTAAGCCTAAGGGTAAAAGCAAGGGTAAGGGTAAGGGTAAGGGTAAGGGTAAGGGTAAGGGTAAGGGTAAGGGTAAGGGTAAGGGTAAGTGTAAGGGTAAGCTTAAGGGTAAAAGCAAGGGTAAGGGTAAGGGTAAGGGTAAGGGTAAGCCTAAGGGTAAAAGCAAGGGTAAGGGTAAAGGTAAGGGTAAGGGTAAGGGTAAGCTTAAGGGTAAAAGCAAGGGTAAGGGTAAGGGTAAGGGTAAGGGTAAGGGTAAGGGTAAGGGTAAGCTTAAGGGTAAAAGCAAGGGTAAGGGTAAGGGTAAGGGTAAGGGTAAGGGTAAGGGTAAAGGTAAGGGTAAGCCTAAGGGTAAAAGCAAGGGTAAGGGTAAGGGTAAGGGTAAGGGTAAGGGTAAGGGTAAGGGTAAGGGTAAGGGTAAGGGTAAGGGTAAGGGTAAGGGTAAGGGTAAGGGTAAGGGTAAGGGTAAGGGTAAGCTTAAGGGTAAAAGCAAGGGTAAGGGTAAGGGTAAGGGTAAGGGTAAGGGTAAGGGTAAGGGTAAGCTTAAGGGTAAAAGCAAGGGTAAGGGTAAGGGTAAGGGTAAGGGTAAGGGTAAGGGTAAGGGTAAGGGTAAGCTTAAGGGTAAAAGCAAGGGTAAGGGTAAGGGTAAGGGTAAGGGTAAGCTTAAGGGTAAAAGCAAGGGTAAGGGTAAGGGTAAGGGTAAGGGTAAGGGTAAGGGTAAGGGTAAAGGTAAGGGTAAGCCTAAGGGTAAAAGCAAGGGTAAGGGTAAGGGTAAGGGTACGGGTAAGGGTAAGGGTAAGGGTAAGGGTAAGGGTAAGGGTAAGGGTAAGGGTAAGGGTAAGGGTAAGGGTAAGGGTAAGGGTAAGGGTAAGGGTAAGGTTAAGGGTAAGGGTAAGGGTAAGGGTAAGGGTAAGGGTAAGCTTAAGGGTAAAAGCAAGGGTGAGGGTAAGGGTAAGGGTAAGGGTAAGGGTAAGGGTAAGGGTAAGGGTAAGGGTAAGGGTAAGGGTAAGGGTAAGGGTAAGGGTAAGGGTAAGGGTAAGGGTAAGGGTAAGCCTAAGGGTAAAAGCAAGGGTAAGGGTAAGGGTAAGGGTAAGGGTAAGGGTAAGCTTAAGGGTAAAAGCAAGGGTAAGGGTAAGGGTAAGTGTAAGGGTAAGGGTAAGGGTAAGGGTAAGCTTAAGGGTAAAAGCAAGGGTAAGGGTAAGGGTAAGGGTAAGGGTAAGGGTAAGGGTAAGGGTAAAGGTAAGGGTAAGCCTAAGGGTAAAAGCAAGGGTATGGGTAAGGGTAAGGGTAAGGGTAAGGGTAAGGGTAAGGGTAAGGGTAAGGGTAAGGGTAAGGGTAAGGGTAAGGGTAAGGGTAAGGGTAAGGGTAAGGCTAAGGGTAAGGGTAAGGGTAAGCTTAAGGGTAAAAGCAAGGGTAAGGGTAAGGGTAAGGGTAAGGGTAAGGGTAAGGGTAAGGGTAAGGGTAAGGGTAAGGGTAAGGGTAAGGGTAAGCTTAAGGGTAAAAGCAAGGGTAAGGGTAAGGGTAAGGGTAAGGGTAAGGGTAAGGGTAAGGGTAAGGGTAAGGGTAAGGGTAAGGGTAAGGGTAAGGGTAAGGGTAAGGGTAAGGGTAAGGGTAAGCTTAAGGGTAAAAGCAAGGGTAAGGGTAAGGGTAAGGGTAAGGGTAAGGGTAAGGGTAAGGGTAAGGGTAAGCTTAAGGGTAAATGCAAGGGTAAGGGTAAGGGTAAGGGTAAGGGTAAGGGTGAGGGTAAGGGTAAGCCTAAGGGTAAAAGCAAGGGTAAGGGTAAGGGTAAAAGCAAGGGTAAGGGTAAGGGTAAGGGTAAGGGTAAGCTTAAGGGTAAAAGCAAGGGTAAGGGTAAGGGTAAGGGTAAGGGTAAGGGTAAGTGTAAGCTTAAGGGTAAAAGCAAGGGTAAGGGTAAGGGTAAAGGTAAGGGTAAGCCTTAGGGTAAAAGCAAGGGTAAGGGTAAGGGTAAGGGTAAGGGTAAGGGTAAGGGTAAGGGTAAGGGTAAGGGTAAGGGTAAGGGTAAGCTTAAGGGTAAAAGCAAGGGTAAGGGTAAGGGTAAGGGTAAGGGTAAGGATAAGGGTAAGGGTAAGGGTAAGGGTAAGGGTAAGGTTAAGGGTAAGGGTAAGGGTAAGGGTAAGCTTAAGGGTAAAAGCAAGGGTAAGGGTAAGGGTAAGGGTAAGGGTAAGGGTAAGGGTAAGGGTAAGGGTAAGGGTAAGCTTAAGGGTTAAAGCAAGGGTAAGGGTTAGGGTAAGGGTAAGGGTAAGGGTAAGGGTAAGCTTGAGGGTAAAAGCAAGGGTAAGGGTAAGGGTAAGGGTAAGGGTAAAGGTAAGGGTAAGCCTAAGGGTAAAAGCAAGGGTAAGGGTAAGGGTAAGGGTAAGGGTAAGGGTAAGGGTAAGGGTAAGGGTAAGGGTAAGGGTAAGCTTGAGGGTATAAGCAAGGGTAAGGGTAAGGGTAAGGGTGAGGGTAAGGGTAAGGGTAAGGGTAAGCTTAAGGGTAAAAGCAAGGGTAAGGTTAAGGGTAAGGGTAAGGGTAAGGGTTAGGGTAAGGGTAAGCTTAAGGGTAAAAGCAAGGGTAAGGGTAAGGGTAAGGGTAAGGGTAAGGGTAAGGGTAAGGGTAAGGGTAAGGGTAAGGGTAAGGGTAAAGGTAAGGGTAAGCCTAAGGGTAAAAGCAAGGGTAAGGGTAAAGGTAAGGGTAAGGGTAAGGGTAAGGGTAAGGGTAAGGGTAAGGGTAAGGGTAAGGGTAAGGGTAAGGGTAAGGGTAAGGGTAAGGGTAAGGGTAAGCTTAAGGGTAAAAGCAAGGGTAAGGGTAAGGGTAAGGGTAAGGGTAAGCCTAAGGGTAAAACAAGGGTAAGGGTAAGGGTAAGGGTAAGGGTAAGCTTAAGGGTAAAAGCAAGGGTAAGGGTAAGGGTAAGGGTGAGGGTAAGGGTAAGCTTAAGGGTTAAAGCAAGGGTAAGGGTAAGGGTAAGGGTAAGGGTAAGGGTAAGGGTAAGGGTAAAGGTAAGGGTAAGGGTAAGGGTAAGGGTAAGGGTAAGGGTAAGCTTAAGGGTAAAAGCAAGGGTAAGGGTAAGGGTAAGGGTAAGGGTAAGGGTAAGGGTAAGGGTAAGGGTAAGCTTAAGGGTAAGGGTAAGGGTAAGGGTAAGGGTAAGCTTAAGGGTAAAAGCAAGGGTAAGGGTAAGGGTAAGGGTAAGGGTAAGGGTAAGGGTAAGGGTAAGCTTAAGGGTAAGGGTAAGGGTAAGGGTAAGGGTAAGCTTAAGGGTAAAAGCAAGGGTAAGGGTAAGGGTAAGGGTAAGGGTAAGGGTAAGCTTAAGGGTAAGGGTAAGGGTAAGGGTAAGGGTAAGCTTAAGGGTAAAATCAAGGGTAAGGGTAAGGGTAAGGGTAAGGGTAAGGGTAAGGGTAAGGGTAAGGGTAAGGGTAAGGGTAAGGGTAAGGGTAAGGGTAAGGGTAAGCTTAAGGGTAAGGGTAAGGGTAAGGGTAAGGGTAAGCTTAAGGGTAAAAGCAAGGGTAAGGGTAAGGGTAAGGGTAAGGGTAAGGGTAAGGGTTAGGGTAAGCTTAAGGGTAAAAGCAAGGGTAAGGGTAAGGGTAAGGGTAAGGGTAAGGGTAAGGGTAAGGGTAAGGGTAAAGGTAAGGGTAAGCCTAAGGGTAAAAGCAAGGGTAAGGGTAAGGGTAAGGGTAAGGGTAAGGGTAAGGGTAAGGGTAAGGGTAAGGGTAAGGGTAAGGGTAAGGGTAAGCTTAAGGGTAAAAGCAAGGGTAAGGGTAAGGGTAAGGGTAAGGGTAAGGGTAAGGGAACGCCTAAGGGTAAAAGCAAGGGTAAGGGTGAGGGTAAGGGTAAGGGTAAGGGTAAGGGTAAGGGTAAGCTTAAGGGTAAAAGCAAGGGTAAGGGTAAGGGTAAGGGTAAGGGTAAGGGTAAGGGTAAGGGTAAGCTTAAGGTTAAAAGCAAGGGTGAGGGTAAGGGTGAGGGTAAGGGTAAGGGTAAGGGTAAGGGTAAGGGTAAGGGTAAGGGTAAGGGTAAGGGTAAGCTTAAGGGTAAAAGCAAGGGTAAGGGTGAGGGTAAGGGTAAGGGTAAGGGTAAGGGTAAGCTTAAGGGTAAAAGCAAGGGTAAGGGTAAGGGTAAGGGTAAAGGTAAGGGTAAGGGTAAGGGTAAAGGTAAGGGTAAGCCTAAGGGTAAAAGCAAGGGTAAGGGTAAGGGTAAGGGTAAGGGTAAGGGTAAGGGTAAGGGTAAGGGTAAGGGTAAGGGTAACGGTAAGGGTAAGGGTAAGGGTAAGGGTAAGGGTAAGGGTAAGGGTAAGGGTAAGGGTTAGGGTAAGGGTAAGGGTAAGGGTAAGGGTAAGGGTAAGCTTAAGGGTAAAAGCAAGGGTAAGGGTAAGGGTAAGGGTAAGCCTAAGGGTAAAAGCAAGGGTAAGGGTAAGGGTAAGGGTAAGGGTAAGGGTAAGCTTAAGGGTAAAAGCAAGGGTAAGGGTAAGGGTAAGGGTAAGGGAAAGGGTAAGGGTAAGCTTAAGGGTAAAAGCAAGGGTAAGGGTAAGGGTAAGGGTAAGGGTAAGGGTAAGGGTAAGGGTAAGGGTAAGGGTAAAGGTAAGGGTAAGCCTAAGGGTAAAAGCAAGGGTAAGGGTAAGGGTAAGGGTAAGGGTAAGGGTAAGGGTAAGGGTAAGGGTAAGGGTAAGGGTAAAGGTAAGGGTAAGCTTAAGGGTAAAAGCAAGGGTAAGGGTAAGGGTAAGGGTAAGGGTAAGGGTAAGGGTAAGGGTAAGGGTAAGGGTAAGGGTAAGGGTAAGGGAAAGGGTAAGGGTAAGGGTAAGCTTTAGGGTAAAAGCAAGGGTAAGGGTAAGGGTAAGGGTAAGGGTAAGGGTTAGGGTAAGGGTAAGCTTAAGGGTAAAAGCAAGGGTAAGGGTAAGGGTAAGGGTAAGGGTAAGGGTAAGGGTAAGGGTAAGGGTAAGGGTAAGGGTAAGGGTAAGGGTAAAGGTAAGGGTAAGCCTAAGGGTAAATGCAAGGGTAAGGGTAAGGGTAAGGGTAAGGGTAAGGGTAAGGGTAAGGGTAAGGGTAAGTGTAAGGGTAAGGGTAAGGGTAAGGGTAAGAGTAAGCTTAAGGGTAAAAGCAAGGGTAAGGGTAAGGGTAAGGGTAAGGGTAAGGGTAAGGGTAAGGTTAAGCTTAAGGGTAAGGCAAAGGGTAAGGGTAAGGGTAAGCTTAAGGGTAAAAGCAAGGGTAAGGGTAAGGGTAAGGGTAAGGGTAAGCTTAAGGGTAAAAGCAAGGGTAAGGGTAAGGGTAAGGGTGAGGGTAAGGGTAAGGGTAAGCTTAAGGGTAAAAGCAAGGGTAAGGGTAAGGGTAAGGGTAAGGGTAAGGGTAAGGGTAAGGGTAAGGGTAAGGGTAAGGGTAAGGGTAAGGGTAAGGGTAAGGGTAAGGGTAAGGGTAAGGGTAAGGGTAAGGGTAAGCTTAAGGGTAAAAGCAAGGGTAAGGGTAAGGGTAAGGGTAAGGGTAAGGGTAAAGGTAAGGGTAAGGGTAAGGGTAAGGGTAAGCTTAAGGGTAAAAGCAAGGGAAAGGGTAAGGGTAAAGGTAAGGGAAAGGGTAAGGGTAAGGGTAAGGGTAAGGGTAAGGGTAAGCTTAAGGGTAAAAGCAAGGGTAAGGGTAAGGGTAAGGGTAAGGGTAAGGGTAAGGGTGAGGGTAAAGGTAAGGGTAAGCCTAAGGGTAAAAGCAAGGGTAAGGGTAAGGGTAAGGGTAAGGGTAAGGGTAAGGGTAAGGGTAAGGGTAAGGGTAAGGGTAAGCTTAACGGTAAAAGCAAGGGTAAGGGTAAGGGTAAGGGTAAGGGTAAGGGTAAGGGTAAAGGTAAAGGTAAGGGTAAGCCTAAGGGTAAAAGCAAGGGTAAGGGTAAGGGTAAGGGTAAGGTTAAGGGTAAGGGTAAGGGTAAGGGTAAGGGTAAGGGTAAGGGTAAGCTTAAGGGTAAAAGCAAGGGTAAGGGTAAGGGTAAGGGTAAGGGTAAGGGTAAGGGTAAGGGTAAGCTTAAGGGTAAGGGTAAGGCCAAGGGTAAGCTTAAGGGTAAAAGCAAGGGTAAGGGTAAGGGTAAGGGTAAGGGTAAGGGTAAGGGTAAGGGTAAGGGTAAGGGTAAGGGTAAGCTTAAGGGTAAGGGTAAGGGTAAGGGTAAGGGTAAGCTTAAGGGTAAAAGCAAGGGTTAGGGTAAGGGTAATAGTAAGGGTAAGGGTAAGGGTAAGGGTAAGGGTAAGGGTAAGGGTAAGGGTAAGGGTAAGGGTAAGGGTAAGCTTAAGGGTAAAAGCAAGGGTAAGGGTGAGGGTAAGGGTAAGGGTAAGGGTAAGGGTAAGCTTAAGGGTAAAAGCAAGGACAAGGGTAAGGGTAAGGGTAAGGGTAAGGGTAAGGGTAAGGGTAAGGGTAAGGGTAAGTGTAAGGGTAAGCTTAAGGGTAAAAGCAAGGGTAAGGGTAAGGGTAAGGGTAAGGGTAAGCCTAAGGGTAAAAGCAAGGGTAAGGGTAAGGGTAAGGGTAAGGGTAAGGGTAAGGGTAAGGGTAAGCTTAAGGGTAAAAGCAAGGGTAAGGGTAAGGGTAAGGGTAAGGGTAAGGGTAAGGGTAAGGGTAAGCTTGAGGGTAAAAGCAAGGGTAAGGGTAAGGGTAAGGGTAAGGGTAAGGGTAAGGGTAAGGTTAAGCTTAAGGGTAAAAGCAAGGGTAGGGGTAAGGGTAAGGGTAAGGGTAAGGGTAAGGGTAAGCTTAAGGGTAAAAGCAAGGGTAAGGGTAAGGGTAAGGGTAAGGGTAAGGGTAAGGGTAAGGGTAAGGGTAAGGGTAAGGGTAAGGGTGAGGGTAAGGGTAAGGGTAAGCTTAAGGGTAAAAGCAAGGGTAAGGGTAAGGGTAAGGGTAAGGGTAAGGGTAAGGGTAAGGGTAAGGGTAAGGGTAAGGGTAAGGGTAAGGGTAAGGGTGAGGGTAAGGGTAAGGGAAAGCTTAAGGGTAAAAGCAAGGGTAAGGGTAAGGGTAAGGGTAAGGGTAAGGGTAAGGGTAAGGGTAAGGATAAGGGTAAAGGTAAGGGTAAGCCTAAGGGTAAAAGCAAGGGTAAGGGTAAGGGTAAGGGTAAGGTTAAGGGTAAGGGTAAGGGTAAGGGTAAGGGTAAGGGTAAGCTTAAGGGTAAAAGCAAGGGTAAGGGTAAGGGTAAGGGTAAGGGTAAGGGTAAGGGTAAGGGTAAGGGTAAGGGTAAGGGTAAGGGTAAGGGTAAGGGTAAGGGTAAGGGTAAGGGTAAGGGTAAGGGTAAGGGTAAGGGTAAGCTTAAGGGTAAGCTTAAGGGTAAAAGCAAGGGTAAGGGTAAGGGTAAGGGTAAGGGTAAGGGTAAGGGTAAGGGTAAGGGTAAGGGTAAAGGTAAGGGTAAGCCTAAGGGTAAAAGCAAGGGTAAGGGTAAGGGTAAGGGTAAGGGTAAGGGTAAGGGTAAGGGTAAGGGTAAGGGTAAGGGTAAGGGTAAGGGTAAGGGTAAGGGTAAGGGTAAGGGTAAGGGTAAGGGTAAGGGTAAGGGTAAGGGTAAGGGTAAGCTTAAGGGTAAAAGCAAGGGTAAGGGTAAGGGTAAGGGTAAGGGTAAGCCTAAGGGTAAAAGCAAGGGTAAGGGTAAGGGTAAGGGTAAGGGTAAGGGTAAGCTTAAGGGTAAAAGCAAGGGTGAGGGTTAGGGTAAGGGTAAGGGTAAGGGTAAGGGTAAGGGTAAGCTTAAGGGTAAAAGCAAGGGTAAGGGTAAGGGTAAGGGTAAGGGTAAGGGTAAGGGTAAGGGTAAGGGTAAGGGTAAAGGTAAGGGTAAGCCTAAGGGTAAAAGCAAGGGTAAGGGTAAGGGTAAGGGTAAGGGTAAGGGTAAGGGTAAGGGTAAGGGTAAGGGTAAGGGTAAGGGTAAGGGTAAGCTTAAGGGTAAAAGCAAGGGTAAGGGTAAGGGTAAGGGTAAGGGTAAGGGTAAGGGTAAGGGTAAGGGTAAGCTTAAGGGTAAAAGCAAGGGTAAGGGTAAGGGTAAGGGTAAGGGTAAGGGTAAGGGTAAGGGTAAGGGTAAGGGTAAGGGTAAGGGTAAGGGTAAGCTTTAGGGTAAAAGCAAGGGTAAGGGTAAGGGTAAGGGTAAGGGTAAGGGTAAGGGTAAGGGTAAGGCTAAGCTTAAGGGTAAAAGCAAGGGTAAGGGTAAGGGTAAGGGTAAGGGTAAGGGTAAGGGTAAGGGTAAGGGTAAGGGTAAGGGTAAGGGTAAGGGTAAGGGTAAGGGTAAAGGTAAGGGTAAGCCTAAGGGTAAGTGCAAGGGTAAGGGTAAGTGTAAGGGTAAGGGTAAGGGTAAGTGTAAGGGTAAGGGTAAGGGTAAGGGTAAGGGTAAGCTTAAGGGTAAAAGTAAGGGTAACGGTAAGGGTAAGGGTAAGGGTAAGGGTAAGGGTAAGGTTAAGCTTAAGGGTAAGGAAAAGGGTAAGGGTAAAGGTAAGCTTAAGGGTAAAAGCAAGGGTAAGGGTAAGGGTAAGGGTAAGGGTAAGGGTAAGCTTAAGGGTAAAAGCAAGGGTAAGGGTAAGGGTAAGGGTAAGGGTAAGGGTAAGCTTAAGGGTAAAAGCAAGGGTAAGGGTAAGGGTAAGGGTGTAGCGTGCTACCTTGTTTATTATCGATACCATGATAAGAGAACTACCGATGATATGCAATGCGCATATCTACGAACCGGCATATGTAAACCGATGCGACGAACACTTTCCTTTCTTTTTCGTTCTGGATGTCTCGAATGATATTTTGAGTATCGATATTATCGCTGAGATTGATTTCGCTGGAAATTTGATTATCTTTCCTTATTTTTCGCTATCGTGTTCAAAAACCCTCAAAAAAGGGGTAAGTTTATATTGTTTTTCGTCAATTGTTTAATGAGAAGTTTTCATTATCAGACAAAGGAATGCTATCGACATTTCTTACTTTTGACATCGAATGAAATGAAAATTTTCTCAGTATTGTTCATACTCTCCCTTTATGTCTCTCTATTTATTATTTTTAAAATGTAATTGTAATTCGCGTTCTTGTTTATATTTTGCCAATTTTATGACAATTAAATACTGGATTCACTTAAGTTTCTTTCTCGTTGTCTGTTCTGAAACAGTTCGAATATGATTGCCTTGAGAACTCCATCTTGTTTTATCAGCGGCAGTCATTTTATCGCACGATATGAGTACACGAGTGTTGGCTGTTTTGTATTATAATATTTCTAATTGTTTCAGAAACAGAAATGCCAATTATTTCGATGTGGCATGAAACTTATTTTTTGTTTGTAATTTTGAGTTTTTGTGGTATCTTTTAATTTGCCACCTTGTTTTTGGTTTGAATTACCAACTGGAAGTTTTTTTGATCAACTGAAGGTGACAAAACCTGATTCATAGCTGCAAGAATTGCTAGACGAAGATTTGGACTCCTGTTGAAAACTATCCACAACTCAGTTCTTCCCAGATCTCAGGGTGGAAGGAAGACCTACAGGGAAGTAGCTCTTCGAAAATTTTGTAAATAAATTTTATTTGTATAATTTAAAATTTAGGTTAGTTATAAAATCTGTAAAATTTATTCGTGTTCGTTTCGTCTCTGGTACCAGAAAATATTTGTGAAATACTTGCGTATGTTAAATAAACGAGGAATCTGCTCGACTTAATTTTGTGTTGCTTTCATCATGGGAAATTCAGAGATCTGAACAACGACCCAAGAACTGACTGAGCTGGGTATACCTAGTGGTAATAAAACGTTACACATAATTTTGGCACCCAACGTGGGGCAGTAAGGTCCTTTTGACCATTTGAAATTGGATCTCTGTGTTTTTCTGGTGGAGGTGACTTTCAATTGAGAGTCGATCATCTTTCTCGTTTCGGGTCGTTAGGATAATTCTGGGTATCATTCTCTGGGCAATCATTCATCGGTTTTTTTTTATATTCACTTTTTTTACCTCATCACTAACTTTATCTTTTGTTTTCAATATCTTGATCTATAATGTCGATCAATCCGAATTTTCTCAAACAAGGTGAACTTGCTTACGAAGTTGCGGTACGAGGAATCGAAGTTCCATCATCAGTGGATGAGAAACGGAAGATTTTAAGGGGATTATTATCCCAGGAATCCTCTGATCGTAGTTTCACTACCTTGATTGATCCTTTTTCATTCGAGGAAAACGTGCAAAGTATCAAAGAGAGTTTGGCAGATCTAAAGGGAGTTTGCGCTAAATTCGACTCAAATTCTGCCCAAATAGATCATAGACGAATACTTACTAGGTTGACACATGTGACTGGTAGAATTCAAAGATTGTCTGTCACTGGAGATAGTCAGTCTTCTATCAGGCAGGCTCTGTATAAGGAGGTTCTTATGCTAGAATCTGATATAGCCGAAGTAGTATCAGCTCCTGAGGCTGTCGTTCTAACTACTTCCACACCAATAAAATGTTCAGGTGCGCACAACGCTTCTTCTTCTGTTAATGTGGGAAACCATTCTAAATCGATTCCTGTTTATAAGTGGGGTTTAAAGAAATTCTCCGGTAAAGAACCGTTAATTCCATTTTTAGAGTTGGTTCAGTCTCTCAAAATTTCTAGGGGTTGTGTAGATTCGGATCTGTTTGAATCGGCTGGAGATTTGTTCGAAAACGATGCATGGACTTGGTGGCATAACAACCACATTAAAAATCGTTTCAAGAACTGGAATGAATTGGTGAATGCGCTGAAGTCTACATTCCTGCACAGTAATTACGATTCTGTTCTCTTGAATGAAATTAAGTCTCGTAAACAGAATTCTCGGGAGTCTGTCGCCATGTATATCACTTTCATGGAAGCTCAGTTCTATAGGTTGAATAATTGTCCCTCGGAAATAGAAATGGTTAATATTATAAGAAATAATTTACTTCCTGATTATGTTAAAGCTCTCGTTCTACAGGATATTGATTCGGTGTCTCAGTTGACAGCTCTTTGTAGAAGGATAGAGGACGCTCTATGCTTGAGTGTTTCTGTTAAACAGCTAAGCGAGTTGCAGGTGTCGGAAACTCAATCTGGTGTAAAATGTTGGAACTGTGGCGAAGAAAATCATCGTTATAATGAATGTCGGAAACCAAGGTCAAGATTTTGTTTCGGTTGCGGTCAGAAAAACGTCATAAAATCTAATTGTTCGCTATGTTCAAAAAACGCGAAAAAGGTCCACAATCACGCAGGTATTGGAGGTCCTTCCGGTTCAAAGCCTGCTCAGAAAGGAAAGGGGAAATCGAGCCAGAAGAAGAATTGATTTCTTCAGTTCCTTTGTCTTCCGGTAACTCCGATTCGTGCCATAGCTTACATAGTTTACCTCATTATGAATCTAATGAATTTAAAGAAAATAATTGTACTTTTAAGGAGGCTAGTCCTCTACTAGAACTTCATCAGATGGACAATCGTCCTTATCTAACAGTGCAGGTTGGAGATGAATCCATTTCGTCCTTAGTAGATAGTGGGAGCAACGTTACAATATTAGGTTCCTCGTCAATTCATCTCCTTCGGAAATTAAATTTGTGCCTCCACTATGACATATCGGTTAATCTAACTACGGCTGATGGTAAGTCTCAGAATACTCTGGGTTATGTCGACCTTCCTATCACTTTAAATGATGTGACCAAGGTTCTCAAGGTACTTGTCGTCCCTTCAATCACCCATGATTTGATTTTGGGCGTGGATTTCTTTCGTGCATTCAACTTGAGCCTGAATTTCAAGGATTTTACCTATAATTCTTCCTCCTTATTTTCAAAAAACTCTGTTGCCGTGGTTCGAGCCTTACTTGGATCTGATTCCTTATCAGATTCCCAAAAATTCGAACTCGACTTTATTGTTGATCTTTTCAGGCAAATCGCACCCTCTGATAAGTTGGGTAGGACGCACCTATACAAACATCATATCGATACTGGTGATGCCAGACCTATTAGACAGAGACAGTATCCTCTCTCTCCTGCAATGCAGAAAATTCTAAATGAGGAAATTGACAAGATGTTGGAGCTCAACATCATCAAACCTGTCACCGGTTGTAGTCCTTGGTTGTCTCCGCTTTGGCTAGTTCCTAAAAAGGATGGTACGTATAGGGTTGTGTTTGATGCTCGGAAGTTGAATTCTATCACTCTGCCTGATAGTTATCCAATGACACCTATTGATTCTATAATAAGTAAAGTTCGTGATGCCTCCTATCTCAGTTCTATTGATTTAAAACAAGCATTTTTTCAGATTCCTTTAGATGAAGAATCTAAAATTAAAACGACATTTGCTATTCCAGGCAGAGGCCTTTTCTGTTTTAATGTATTACCGTTCGGTTTGAATTCTGCTTGTCAAGCAATGGTGAGGCTCATGGATATGGCTATTGGTCCCTCGTTAGAACCTTTCGTTTTCTATTATATAGATGACATTATTGTTTGTACACCCACCTTTGAAATGCATATTGCGGTCCTCAGAAAGTTAATTCATTGTCTCAAGGATGCTAATTTGACAGTAAATTTCGAGAAATGCCATTTTTGTAGACCTTCGTTAAAATTTTTGGGATTTGTCGTCGATGCTAATGGTCTAAGAACGGACCCATCCAAGGTTCAAGATATTTTGGACTATCCAACTCCCAAAAATTCCACTCAAATAAGGCGATTGTTAGGCTTAATCGGATACTATCGTAGGTTTCTCAGAGATTTTGCATCATTGTGTAGTCCAATTACTGATTTGTTGAAGGGTAGGAAAAAGGGACAACCTATTGTCTGGACAGATGAGGCAAACGAAGCTTTCCATAAAATAAAGTCGCTGTTGACATCCGCTCCCATACTGGCAAGTCCAGATTTTTCTAAACCTTTTTGTCTTGCTTGCGATGCTAGTGACAATGGTGTCGGAGCAGTTCTGTTTCAGGAAGAGGATGGATTCGAACATCCAGTTGCATATTTCAGTAAGGTTTTGAATAAAAGTCAGCGCAACTATTCTACCACTGAGAAGGAATTGCTAGCAATAGTGCTTTCGATTGAAAAGTTCAGACCATATATCGAAGGTACTGAATTCACCGTAATAACGGATCATTCTTCGCTTGTCTGGCTTAATTCGATGAAAAATCCAAATCAACGTATCTCTAGGTGGATTATGCGATTGTCTTCGTATCGTTTTAAGGTCGTCCATCGGAGTGGATCTCTGAACACTGTGGCTGACTCACTTTCTCGCATACCAACAGGAACAGAACAGGTTTCTCTGTTGAATCTTTCCCGAATGAAGATCGATACATGGTACCGAAATTTATTGACTAAAGTCAATGATAATCCAGATCTCTATCCCGAATTTAAAATAAGCAATAATGTCTTATACAAACATATTTTGCATAGGTCCCGATTAATAGACGATTCTCCGGAATGGAAAATAGTCGTACCTTACTCACACAGGATGGAAGTTATGAAGGAATTCCATGATGAACCTACTGCAGGACATTTTGGTGTCTACAAAACATTAAACAGGATTTCCAACTTATATTACTGGCCCAAAATGAAAACTTCTGTAATCAAATACGTGAGAAGCTGCAAGGTTTGTGCTTCTTGTAAGCCAGGAAATCTGCCTCAGGCTGGTTTGATGGGCAAGTATCGGAATATCAGCTTTCCCTTTCAATTCTTGAGTGCTGATTTGTTGGGACCCTATACCCGCTCAAAGACTGGTAATCAGTATCTTCTGGTCGTTACCGATTGGTTTACAAAATTTGTTTTTGTTCATCCACTTCCTAAGGCTACCAGTAAAGCTATTGTGAAATTTATAGAATTTCAAATTTTCTTAATTTTCGGTGTTCCCCAAATTTTTGCAGTGGATAATGGTCCACAATTTGTATCAGCAGATTTTAAAAACCTAATGAGTAAATATAAGGTTCAAAAGATCTTCTATAACGCCCGATTTCATCCCCAAATCAATCCAACAGAACGCGTGAATAAAACAATTGTCACTGCAATCAGATCATTTATTGATGGTGATCACAAATCATGGGATCAAAATGTTCAGCAAATTGCACAGGCTATAAGACTTGCTAAGAGTGAATGTTTGAAATATAGTCCCTCTTTTTTGGTGTTTTTCAGAAACGTCCCTACAGATGGATCATTTTATGGTCTCATTTCGGAAAATGCTGACAACGTCGTCACTATAGGTGATAAGGTCTTGAATTCTGAACTGGTACAACAACTACCTGAGCTTTATGAAGAAGTTAGAAAACGTTTAAAGCATTCTTACGAGATAAATGCTCGTAGATACAACCTCAGAAGACGAGATATACATCTGAAAGTTGGAGATAGGGTTTGGAAACGGAACTTTGTCCTTTCTGATGCCTCCAAAAATTTTACCGCTAAGCTTGCTCCAAAGTTCATCCCCTGTATAGTGAATAAGGTGATATCTTCACTTGTATACAATTTGGTCGATTTGTCAGGCAAAGATCTTGGAAACTTCCATATCAAGGACATCAAGCCTGATTTATCTAGAGATGATGACCCCATTGACCCCGATGATTTATCAGATGCTCAGTCTGAATAATTTGTTGTGTTTTCGTGTGTATTAAATATTTTATGGCGACTAGCATTAAATGCTCCGTTCTTTATTCCTCCTCTTTCTCTTAAGTATTTTTTTTTGACGGATTAGGACATTAATCAACTATTAATGAAACCATAAGGGCATTTATCTTTATACCTTTATCTTCCCTATCTTCAAGCTACGAGCATATAACGTTGTAATGATGTTACCATTTCAATTACCTTTATCTTCTGCTGTAGTACGATACCTTATAAGCTCTTCCGATGTTTCTACCTCTTTTCGGAGCAACGTAGGCAGTTATGCGGTATCTAATGTGCATCGCATATATCTTTAGTGTGACTGTTTGGTTGTTCTGGAGTAATTGAATTTTTGTGTCTTTTCAGATGCAGTTTTATGTCTTTCTGAAGTCAAACTACCTATACTTTGTGATCACTGGATCACTGGCGCCCATTTTTACTTTCATTGGTTTCGAATGAAAAAAAAAGCTCTTTGAGAGCAAAGACCTTTTTTTGGAGGGATGAGGGGTGGTGTAGCGTGCTACCTTGTTTATTATCGATACCATGATAAGAGAACTACCGATGATATGCAATGCGCATATCTACGAACCGGCATATGTAAACCGATGCGACGAACACTTTCCTTTCTTTTTCGTTCTGGATGTCTCGAATGATATTTTGAGTATCGATATTATCGCTGAGATTGATTTCGCTGGAAATTTGATTATCTTTCCTTATTTTTCGCTATCGTGTTCAAAAACCCTCAAAAAAGGGGTAAGTTTATATTGTTTTTCGTCAATTGTTTAATGAGAAGTTTTCATTATCAGACAAAGGAATGCTATCGACATTTCTTACTTTTGACATCGAATGAAATGAAAATTTTCTCAGTATTGTTCATACTCTCCCTTTATGTCTCTCTTTTTATTATTTTTAAAATGTAATTGTAATTCGCGTTCTTGTTTATATTTTGCCAATTTTATGACAATTAAATACTGGATTCACTTAAGTTTCTTTCTCGTTGTCTGTTCTGAAACAGTTCGAATATGATTGCCTTGAGAACTCCATCTTGTTTTATCAGCGGCAGTCATTTTATCACACGATATGAGTACACGAGTGTTGGCTGTTTTGTATTATAATATTTCTAATTGTTTCAGAAACAGAAATGCCAATTATTTCGATGTGGCATGAAACTTATTTTTTGTTTGTAATTTTCAGTTTTTGTGGTATCTTTTAATTTGCCACCTTGTTTTTGGTTTGAATTACCAACTGGAAGTTTTTTTGATCAACTGAAGGTGACAAAACCTGATTCATAGCTGCAAGAATTGCTAGACGAAGATTTGGACTCCTGTTGAAAACTATCCACAACTCAGTTCTTCCCAGATCTCAGGGTGGAAGGAAGACCTACAGGGAAGTAGCTCTTCGAAAATTTTGTAAATAAATTTTATTTGTATAATTTAAAATTTAGGTTAGTTATAAAATCTGTAAAATTTATTCGTGTTCGTTTCGTCTCTGGTACCAGAAAATATTTGTGAAATACTTGTGTATGTTAAATAAACGAGGAATCTGCTCGACTTAATTTTGTGTTGCTTTCATCATGGGAAATTCAGAGATCTGAACAACGACCCAAGAACTGACTGAGCTGGGTATACCTAGTGGTAATAAAACGTAACAAGGGTAAGGGTAAGGGTAAGGGTAAGGGTAAGGGTAAGGGTAAGGGTAAGGTTAAGGGTAAGGGTAAGTGTAAGGGTAAGGGTAAGGGTAAGCTTAAGGGTAAAAGCAAGGGTAAGGGTAAGGGTAAGGGTAAGGGTAAGGGTAAAGGTAAGGGTAAGGGTAAGGGTAAGGGTAAGCTTAAGGGTAAAAGCAAGGGAAAGGGTAAGGGTAAGGGTAAGGGTAAGGGTAAGGGTAAGCTTAAGGGTAAAAGCAAGGGTAAGGGTAAGGGTAAGGGTAAGGGTAAGGGTAAGGGTAAGGGTGAGGGTAAAGGTAAGGGTAAGCCTAAGGGTAAAAGCAAGGGTAAGGGTAAGGGTTAGGGTAAGGGTAAGGGTAAGGGTAAGGGTAAGGGTAAGGGTAAGGGTAAGGGTAAGCTCAAGGGTAAAAGCAAGGGTAAGGGTAAGGGTAAGGGTAAGGGTAAGGGTAAGGGTAAGGGTAAGGGTAAGCTTAAGGGTAAAAGCAAGGGTAAGGGTAAGGGTAAGGGTAAGGGTAAGGGTAAGGGTAAGGGTAAGGGTAAGGGTAAGGGTAAGGGTAAGGGTAAGGGTAAGGGTAAGGGTAAGCTTAAGGGTAAAAGCAAGGGTAAGGGTAAGGGTAAGGGTAAGGGTAAGGGTAAGGGTAAGGGTAAAGGTAAGGGTAAGCCTAAGGGTAAAAGCAAGGGTAAGGGTAAGGGTAAGGGTAAGGTTAAGGGTAAGGGTAAGGGTAAGGGTAAGGGTAAGCTTAAGGGTAAAAGCAAGGGTAAGGGTAAGGGTAAGGGTAAGGGTAAGGGTAAGGGTAAGGGTAAGGGTAAGCTTAAGGGTAAGGGTAAGGCCAAGGGTAAGCTTAAGGGTAAAAGCAAGGGTAAGGGTAAGGGTGAGGGTAAGGGTAAGGGTAAGGGTAAGGGTAAGGGTAAGGGTAAGGGTAAGGGTAAGGGTAAGCTTAAGGGTAAGGGTAAGGGTAAGGGTAAGGGTAAGCTTAAGGGTAAAAGCAAGGGTTAGGGTAAGGGTAAGAGTAAGAAGGGTAACCTCTATTCTTACTCTTACCCTTACCCTTACCCTTGCTTTTACCCTTAGGCTTACCCTTACCTTTACCCTTACTCTTACCCTTACCCTTACCCTTACCCTTGCTTTTACCCTTAAGCTTACCCTTACCCTTACCCTTACCCTTACCCTTACCCTTATCCTTATTCTTACCGTTACCCTTACCCTTACCCTTACCCTTACCCTTACCCTTACCCTTACCCTTACCCTTACCCTTACCCTTACCCTTACCCTTACCCTTACCCTTACCCTTACCCTTACCCTTACCCTTACCCTTACCCTTGCTTTTACCCTTAGGCTTACCCTTACCTTTACCCTTACCCTTACCCTTACCCTTACCCTTACCCTTACCCTTGCTTTTACCCTTAGGCTTACCCTTACCTTTACCCTTACCCTTACCCTTACCCTTACCCTTGCTTTTACCCTCAAGCTTACCCTTACCCTTACCCTTACCCTTACCCTAACCCTTACCCTTGCTTTTACCCTTAAGCTTACCCTTACCCTTACCCTTACCCTTACCCTTACCCTTACCCTTACCCTTACCCTTACCCTTACCCTTGCTTTTACCCTTAAGCTTACCCTTACCCTTACCCTTACCCTTACCCTTACCCTTACCCTTACCCTTACCCTTACCCTTACCCTTACCCTTACCCTTGCTTTTACCCTTAAGCTTACCCTTACCCTTACCCTTACCCTTACCCTTACCCTTACCCTTACCCTTACCCTTACCCTTACCCTTACCCTTACCCTTACCCTTACCCTTGCTTTTACCCTAAGGCTTACCCTTACCTTTACCCTTACCCTTACCCTTACCCTTGCTTTTACCCTTAAGCTTACACTTACCCTTACCCTTACCCTTACCCTTACCCTTACCCTTGCTTTTACCCTTAAGCTTACCCTTACCCTTACTCTTACCCTTACCCTTACCCTTACCCTTACCCTTACCCTTACCCTTACCCTTGCTTTTACCCTTACACTTACCCTTGCTTTTACCCTTAGGCTCACCCTTACCCTTACCCTTACCCTTACCCTTACCCTTACCCTTACCCTTGCTTTTACCCTTAAGCTTACCCTTACCCTTACCCTTACCCTTACCCTTACCCTTACCCTTACCCTTACCCTTACCCTTACCCTTACCCTTGCTTTTACCCTTAAGCTTACCCTTACCCTTACCCTTACCCTTACCCTTACCCTAACCCTTACCCTAACCCTTAACCTTACCCTTACCCTTACCCTTACCCTTACCCTTACCCTTGCTTTTACCCTTAAGCTTACCCTTACCCTTACCCTTACCCTTACCCTTACCCTTACCCTTACCCTTACCCTTACCCTTGCTTTTACACTTAAGCTTACCCTTACCCTTACCCTTACCCTTACCCTTACCCTTACCCTTACCCTTACCCTTACCCTTACCCTTACCCTTACCCTTACCCATACCCTTGCTTTTACCCTTAGGCTTACCCTTACCTTTACCCTTACCCTTACCCTTACCCTTACCCTTACCCTTACCCTTACCCTTGCTTTTACCCTTAAGCTTACCCTTACCCTTACCCTTACCCTTACCCTTACCCTTACCCTTGCTTTTACCCTCAAGCTTACCCTTACCCTTACCCTTACCCTTACCCTTACCCTTACCCTTACCCTTACCCTTACCCTTACCCTTACCCTTACCCTTACCCTTACCCTTACCCTTCCCTTACCCTCACCCTTGCTTTTACCCTAAGCTTACCCTTACCCTTACCCTTACCCTTACCCTTACCCTTACCCTTACCCTTACCCTTACCCTTACCCTTACCCTTACCCTTACCCTTACCCTTACCCTTACCCTTACCCTTACCCTTGCTTTTACCCTTAGGCTTACCCTTACCTTTACCCTTACCCTTACCCTTACCCTTACCCTTACCCTTACCCTTACCCTTGCTTTTACCCTTAAGCTTACCCTTACCCTTACCCTTACCCTTACCCTTGCTTTTACCCTTAAGCTTACCCTTACCCTTACCCTTACCCTTACCCTTACCCTTACCCTTACCCTTACCCTTACCCTTACCCTTACCCTTACCCTTGCTTTTACCCTTAAGCTTACCCTTACCCTTACCCTTACCCTTACCCTTACCCTTACCCTTACCCTTACCCTTGCTTTTACCCTTAAGCTTACCCTTACCCTTACCCTTACCCTTACCCTTACCCTTACCCTTACCCTTACCCTTACCCTTACCCTTACCCTTACCCTTACCCTTACCTTACCCTTACCCTTACCCTTACCCTTACCCTTACCCTTACCCTTGCTTTTACCCTTAGGCTTACCCTTACCTTTACCCTTACCCTTACCCTTACCCTTACCCTTACCCTTGCTTTTACCCTTAAGCTTACCCTTACCCTTACCCTTACCCTTACCCTTACCCTTGCTTTTACCCTTAAGCTTACCCTTACCCTTACCCTTACCCTTACCCTTACCCTTGCTTTTACCCTTAGGCTTACCCTTACCCTTACCCTTACCCTTACCCTTACCCTTACCCTTACCCTTACCCTTACCCTTACCCTTACCCTTACCCTTACCCTTACCCTTACCCTTACCCTTGCTTTTACCCTTAGGCTTACCCTTACCCTTACCCTTACCCTTACCCTTACCCTTACCCTTACCCTTACCCTTACCCTTACCCTTACCCTTACCCTTACCCTTACCCTTACCCTTGCTTTTACCCTTAAGCTTACCCTTACCCTTACCCTTACCCTTACCCTTGCTTACCCTTACCCTTACCCTTACCCTTACCCTTACCCTTACCCTTACCCTTACCCTTACCCTTACCCTTACCCTTGCTTTTACCCTTAAGCTTACCCTTACCCTTACCCTTACCCTTACCCTTACCCTTACCCTTACCCTTACCCTTACCCTTACCCTTACCCTTACCCTTCACCCTTACCCTTGCTTTTACCCTTAAGCTTACCCTTACCCTTACCCTTACCCTTACCCTTACCCTTACCCTTACCCTTACCCTTACCCTTACCCTTGCTTTTACACTTAAGCTTACCCTTACCCTTACCCTTACCCTTACCCTTACCCTTACCCTTACCCTTACCCTTACCCTTACCCATACCCTTGCTTTTACCCTTAGGCTTACCCTTACCTTTACCCTTACCCTTACCCTTACCCTTACCCTTACCCTTACCCTTACACTTGCTTTTACCCTTAAGCTTAACCTTACCCTTACCCTTACCCTTTCCCTTACCCTTACCCTTGCTTTTACCCTTAAGCTTACCCTTACCCTTACCCTTACCCTTACCCTTGCTTTTACCCTTAGGCTTACCCTTACCCCTACCCTTACCCTTACCCTTACCCTTACCCTTACCCTTACCCTAACCCTTACCCTTACCCTTACCCTTACCCTTACCCTTACCCTCACCCTTACCCTCACCCTTGCTTTTACCCTTAAGCTTACCCTTACCCTTACCCTTACCCTTACCCTTACCCTTACCCTTACCCTTACCCTTACCCTTACCCTTACCCTTACCCTTACCCTTACCCTTACCCTTACCCTTACCCTTACCCTTACCCTTACCCTTGCTTTTACCCTTAGGCTTACCCTTACCTTTACCCTTACCCTTACCCTTACCCTTACCCTTACCCTTACCCTTACCCTTGCTTTTACCCTTAAGCTTACCCTTACCCTTACCCTTACCCTTACCCTTGCTTTTACCCTTAAGCTTACCCTTACCCTTACCCTTACCCTCACCCTTACCCTTACCCTTACCCTTACCCTTACCCTTGCTTTTACCCTTAAGCTTACCCTTACCCTTACCCTTACCCTCACCCTTACCCTTACCCTTACCCTTACCCTTACCCTTACCCTTACCCTTACCCTTGCTTTTACCCTTAAGCTTACCCTTACCCTTACCCTTACCCTTACCCTTACCCTTACCCTTACCCTTACCCTTACCCTTACCCTTACCCTTACCCTTACCCTTACCCTTACCCTTACCCTTACCCTTACCCTTACCCTTACCCTTGCTTTTACCCTTAAGCTTACCCTTACCCTTACCCTTACCCTTACCCTTACCCTTACCCTTACCCTTACCCTTACCCTTACCCTTACCCTTACCCTTACCCTTACCCTTACCCTTACCCTTACCCTTGCTTTTACCCTTAAGCTTACCCTTACCCTTACCCTTACCCTTACCCTTACCTTTACCCTTACCCTTACCCTTACCCTTACCCTTACCCTTACCCTTGCTTTTACCCTTAAGCTTACCCTTACCCTTACCCTTACCCTTACCCTTACCCTTACCCTTGCTTTTACCCTTAAGCTTACCCTTACCCTTACCCTTACCCTTACCCTTACCCTTGCTTTTACCCTTAGGCTTACCCTTACCCTTACCCTTACCCTTACCCTTGCTTTTACCCTTAAGCTTACCCTTACACTTACCCTTACTCTTACCCTTACCCTTACCCTTACCCTTACCCTTACCCTTACCCTTACCCTTACCCTTGCTTTTACCCTTAGGCTTACCCTTACCTTTACCCTTACCCTTACCCTTACCCTTACCCTTACCCTTACCCTTACCCTTACCCTTACCCTTACCCTTACCCTTACCCTTACCCTTACCCTTACCCTTACCCTTACCCTTGCTTTTACCCTTAAGCTTACCCTTACCCTTACCCTTACCCTTACCCTTACCCTTACCCTTACCCTTACCCTTACCCTTGCTTTTACCCTTAAGCTTACCCTTACCCTTACCCTTACCCTTACCCTTACCCTCACCCTTACCCTTACCCTTACCCTTGCTTATACCCTTAAGCTTACCCTTACCCTTACCCTTACCCTTACCCTTACCCTTACCCTTACCCTTACCCTTACCCTTACCCTTACCCTTACCCTTACCCTTGCTTTACCCTTAGGCTTACCCTTACCTTTACCCTTACCCTTACCCTTACCCTTACCCTTACCCTTACCCTTACCCTTACCCTTACCCTTACCCTTGCTTTTACCCTTAAGCTTACCCTTACCCTTACCCTTACCCTTACCCTTACCCTTACCCTAACCCTTACCCTTGCTTTTACCCTTTAGCTTACCCTTACCCTTACCCTTACCCTTACCCTTACCCTTACCCTTACCCTTACCCTTACCCTTACCCTTACCCTTACCCTTACCCTTACCCTTACCCTTACCCTTACCCTTACCCTTACCCTTACCCTTACCCTTACCCTTGCTTTTACCCTTAAGCTTACCCTTACCCTTACCCTTACCCTTACCCTAACCCTTACCCTTACCCTTACCCTTACCCTTACCCTTACCCTTACCCTTACCCTTGCTTTTACCCTTAAGCTTACCCTTACCCTTACCCTTACCCTTACCCTTACCCTTGCTTTTACCCTTAGGCTTACCCTTACCTTTACCCTTACCCTTACCCTTACCCTTACCCTTACCCTTACCCTTACCCTTACCCTTACCCTTACCCTTACCCTTACCCTTGCTTTTACCCTTAAGCTTACCCTTACCCTTACCCTTACCCTTACCCTTACCCTTACCCTTACCCTTACCCTTACCCTTGCTTTTACCCTTAAGCTTACCCTTACCCATACCCTTACCCTTACCCTTACCCTTGCTTTTACCCTTAGGCTTACCCTTACCCTTACCCTTACCCTTACCCTTGCTTTTACCCTTAAGCTTACCCTTACCCTTACCCTTACTCTTACCCTTACCCTTACCCTTAACCTTACCCTTACCCTTACCCTTACCCTTACCCTTACCCTCACCCTTGCTTTTACCCTTAGGCTTACCCTTACCTTTACCCTTACCCTAACCCTTACCCTTACCCTTACCCTTACCCTTACCCTTACCCTTGCTTTTACCCTTAAGCTTACCCTTACCCTTACCCTTACCCTTACCCTTACCCTTACCCTTACCCTTGCTTTTACCCTTAAGCTTACCCTTACCCTTACCCTTACCCTTACCCTTACCCTTACCCTTACCCTTACCCTTACCCTTACCCTTACCCTTGCTTTTACCCTTAAGCTTACCCTTACCCTTACCCTTACCCTTACCCTTACCCTAACCCTTACCCTTGCTTTTACCCTTAAGCTTACCCTTACCCTTACACTTACCCTTACCCTTACCCTTACCTTTACCCTTACCCTTACCCTTACCCTTACCCTTACCCTTACCCTTACCCTTACCCTTACCCTTACCCTTACCCTTACCCTTGCTTTTACCCTTAAGCTTACCCTTACCCTTACCCTTACCCTTACCCTTACCCTTACCCTTGCTTTTACCCTTAAGCTTACCCTTACCCTTACCCTTACCCTTACCCTTACCCTTACCCTTACCCTCACCCTTGCTTTTACCCTTAGGCTAACCCTTACCTTTACCCTCACCCTTACCCTTACCCTTACCCTTACCCTTACCCTTACCCTTGCTTTTACCCTTAAGCTTACCCTTACCCTTACCTCTACCCTTACCCTTACCCTTACCCTTGCTTTTACCCTTAAGCTTACCCTTTTCCTTACCCTTACCCTTACCCTTACCCTTGCTTTTACCCTTAGGCTTACCCTTACCCTTACCCTTACCCTTACCCTTGCTTTTACCCTTAAGCTTACCCTTACCCTTACCCTTACTCTTACCCTTACCCTTACCCTTACCCTTACCCTTACCCTTACCCTTACCCTTACCCTTACCCTTACCCTTACCCTTACCCTTACCCTTACCCTTACCCTTACCCTTACCCTTACCCTTACCCTTGCTTTTACCCTTAGGCTTACCCTTACCTTTACCCTTACCCTAACCCTTACCCTTACCCTTACCCTTACCCTTACCCTTGCTTTTACCCTTAAGCTTACCCTTACCCTTACCCTTACCCTTACCCTTACCCTTACCCTTACCCTTACCCTTACCCTTGCTTTTACCCTTAAGCTTACCCTTACCCTTACCCTTACCCTTACCTTTACCCTTACCCTTACCCTTACCCTTACCCTTACCCTTACCCTTGCTTTTACCCTTAAGCTTACCCTTACCCTTACCCTTACCCTTACCCTTACCCTTACCCTTACCCTTACCCTTACCCTTGCTTTTACCCTTAAGCTTACCCTTACCCTTACCCTTACCCTTACCCTTACCCTTACCCTTACCCTTACCCTTACCCTTACCCTTACCCTTACCCTTACCCTTACCCTTACCCTTACCCTTACCCTTGCTTTTACCCTTAAGCTTACCCTTACCCTTACCCTTACCCTTACCCTTACCCTCACCCTTACCCTTTCCCTTACCCTTACCCTTATCCTTGCTTTTACCCTTAGGCTTACCCTTACCTTTACCATTACCCTTACCCTTACCCTTACCCTTACCCTTGCTTTTACCCTTAAGCTTACCCTTACCCTTACCCTTACCCTTACCCTTAAGCTTACCCTTACCCTTACCCTTACCCTTACCCTTACCCTTACCCTTACCCTTACCCTTACCCTTACCCTTACCCTTGCTTTTACCCTTAAGCTTACCCTTACCCTTACCCTTACCCTTACCCTTACCCTTGCTTTTACCCTTAAGCTTACCCTTACCCTTACCCTTACCCTTACCCTTAATCTTTCCCTTACCCTTACCCTTACCCTTACCCTTACCCTTACCCTTACCCTTACCCTTACCCTTACCCTTACCCTTACCCTTACCCTTACCCTTACCCTTGCTTTTACCCTTAAGCTTACCCTTACCCTTACCCTTACCCTTACCCTTAAGCTTACCCTTACCCTTACCCTTACCCTTACCCTCAACCTTACTCTTACCCTTGCTTTTACCCTTAAGCTTACCCTTACCCTTACCCTTACCCTTACCCTTAAGCTTACCCTTACCCTTACCCTTACCCTTACCCTTACCCTTACCCTTACCCTTGCTTTTACCCTTAAGCTTACCCTTACCCTTACCCTTACCCTTACCCTTACCCTTAAGCTTACCCTTACCCTTACCCTTACCCTTAGCCTTACCCTTACCCTTACCCTCACCCTTACCCTTACCCTTGCTTTTACCCTTAAGCTTACCCTTACCCTTACCCTTACCCTTACCCTTGCTTTTACCCTTAAGCTTACCCTTACCCTTACCCTTACCCTTACCGTTAAGCTTACCCTTACCCTTACCCTTACCCTTACCCTTACCCTTACCCTTACCCTTACCCTTACCCTTACCCTTACCCTTACCCTTACCCTTACCCTTACCCTTACCCTTACCCTTACCCTTACCCTTGCTTTTACCCTTAAGCTTACCCTTACCCTTACCCTTAACCTTACCCTTACCCTTACCCTTACCCTTACCCTTACCCTTGCTTTTACCCTTAGGCTTACCCTTACCTTTACCCTTACCCTTACCCTTACCCTTACCCTTACCCTTACCCTTACCCTTACCCTTACCTTTACCCTTACCCTTGCTTTTACCCTTAAGCTTACCCTTACCCTTACCCTTACCCTTACCCTTACCCTTACCCTTACTCTTGCTTTTACCCTTAAGCTTACCCTTACCCTTACCCTTAACCTTACCCTTACCCTTGCCTTAACCCTTAGGCTTTCCCTTACCCTTTCCCTTACCCTTACCCTTGCTTTTACCCTTAAGCTTACCCTTACCCTTACCCTTACCCTTACCCTTACCCTTACCCTTACCCTTACCCTTACCCTTACCCTTACCCTTACCCTTACCCTTACCCTTACCCTTACCCTTACCCTTACCCTTGCCTTAACCCTTAAGCTTACCCTTACCCTTACCCTTACCCTTACCCTTACCCTTACCCTTACCCTTGCTTTTACCCTTAGGCTTACCCTTACCTTTACTCTTACCCTTACCCTTACCCTTACCCTTACCCTTGCTTTTACCCTTAAGCTTACCCTTACCCTTACCCTTACCCTTACCCTTACCCTTACCCTTACCCTTACCCTTACCCTTGCTTTTACCCTTAAGCTTACCCTTACCCTTACCCTTACCCTTACCCTTACCCTTACCCTTACCCTCACCCTTGCTTTTACCCTTAAGCTTACCCTTACCCTTACCCTTACCCTTACCCTTACCCTTACCCTTACCCTTGCTTTTACCCTTAAGCTTACCCTTACCCTAACCCTTACCCTTACCCTTACCCTTGCTTTTACCCTTAGGCTTACCCTTACCCTTACCCTTACCCTTACCCTTGCTTTTACCCTTAAGCTTACCCTTACCCTTACCCTTACCCTTACTCTTACCCTTACCCTTACCCTTACCCTTACCCTTGCTTTTACCCTTGGGCTTACCCTTACCTTTACCCTTACCCTTACCCTAACCCTTACCCTTACCCTTACCCTTACCCTTACCCTTACCCTTACCCTTGCTTTTACCCTTAAGCTAACCCTTACCCTTACCCTTACCCTTACCCTTAACCTTACCCTTACCCTTGCTTTTACCCTTAAGCTCACCCTTACCCTTACCCTTACCCTTACCCTTACACTTACCCTTACCCTGACCCTTACCCTTGCTTTTACCCTTAAGCTTACCCTTACCCTTACCCTTACCCTTACCCTTAAGCTTACCCTTACCCTTACCCTTACCCTTACCCTTACCCTTGCTTTTACCCTTAAGCTTACCCTCACCCTTACCCTTACCCTTACCCTTACCCTTGCTTTTACCCTTAAGCTTACCCTTACCCTTACCCTTACCCTTAAGCTTACCCTTACCCTTACACTTACCCTTACCCTTACCCTTACCCTTACCCTTGCTTTTACCCTTAAGCTTACCCTTACCCTTACCCTTACCCTTACCCTAACCCTTACCCTTAACCTTACCCTTACCCTTACCCTTACCCTTACCCTTACCCTTGCTTTTACCCTTAGGCTTACCCTTACCTTTACCCTTACCCTTACCCTTACCCTTACCCTTACCCTTACCCTAACCCTTACCCTTAACCTTACCCTTACCCTTACCCTTACCCTTACCCTTACCCTTACCCTTGCTTTTACCCTTAAGCTTACCCTTACCCTTACCCTTACCCTTACCCTTACCCTTACCCTTACCCTTACCCTTACCCTTACCCTTACCCTTACCCTTACCCTTACCCTTGCTTTTACCCTTGAGCTTACCCTTACCCTTACCCTTACCCTTACCCTTACCCTTACCCTTACCCTTACCCTTACCCTTACCCTTACCCTTACCCTTACCCTTGCTTTTACCCTTAAGCTTACCCTTACCCTTACCCTTACTCTTACCCTTACCCTTACCCTTACCCTTACCCTTGCTTTTACCCTTAAGCTTACCCTTACCCTTACCTTTACCCTTACCCTTACCCTTACCCTTACCCTTACCCTTACCCTTACCCTTACCCTTACCCTTACCCTTACCCTTACCCTTACCCTTACCCTTACCCTTACCCTTACCCTTGCTTTTACCCTTAGGCTTACCCTTACCTTTAGCCTTTCCCTTACCCTTACCCTTACCCTTACCCTTACCCTTACCCTTGCTTTTACCCTTAAGCTTACCCTTACCCTTACCCTTACCCTTACCCTTACCCTTACCCTTGCTTTTACCCTTAAGCTTACCCTTACCCTTACCCTTACCCTTACACTTACCCTTGCTTTTACCCTTAGGCTTACCCTTACCCTTACCCTTACCCTTACCCTTACCCTTACCCTAAAGCTTACCCTTACCCTTACCCTTACCCTTACCCTTACCCTTACCCTTACCCTTACCCTTACCCTTGCTTTTACCCTTAAGCTTACCCTTACCCTTACCCTTACCCTTACCCTTACCCTTACCCTTACCCTTACCCTTACCCTTACCCTTACCCTTACCCTTACCCTTGCTTTGACCCTTAGGCTTACCCTTACCTTTACCCTTACCCTTACCCTTACCCTTACCCTTACCCTTACCCTTACCCTTACCCTTACCCTTACCCTTACCCTTGCTTTTACCCTTAGGCTTACCCTTACCCTTACCCTTACCCTTACCCTTACCCTTACCCTTACCCTTGCTTTTACCCTTAAGCTTACCCTTACCCTTACCCTTACCCTTACCCTTACCCTTACCCTCACCCTTACCCTTACCCTTACCCTTACCCTTACCCTTACCCTTGCTTTTACCCTTAGGCTTAACCTTACCTTTACCCTTACCCTTACCCTTACCCTTACCCTTACCCTTACCCTTACCCTTACCCTTACCCTTACCCTTACCCTTACCCTTACCCTTGCTTTTACCCTTAAGCTTACCCTTACCCTTACCCTTACCCTTACCCTTACCCTTACCCTTACCCTTACCCTTACCCTTGCTTTTACCCTTAAGCTTACCCTTACACTTACCCTTACCCTTACCCTCACCCTTACCCTTACCCTTACCCTTGCTTATACCCTTAAGCTTACCCTTACCCTTACCCTTACCCTTACCCTTACCCTTACCCTTACCCTTACCCTTACCCTTACCCTTACCCTTACCCTTGCTTTTACCCTTAGGCTTACCCTTAACTTTACCCTTACCCTTACTCTTACCCTTACCCTTACCCTTACCCTTACCCTTGCTTTTACCCTTAAGCTTACCCTTACCCTTACCCTTACCCTTACCCTTACCCTTACCCTAACCCTTACCCTTGCTTTTACCCTTAAGCTTACCCTTACCCTTACCCTTACCCTTACCCTTACCCTTACCCTTACCCTTACCCTTACCCTTACCCTTACCCTTACCCTTGCTTTTACCCTTAAGCTTACCCTTACCCTTACCCTTACCCTTATCCTTACCCTTACCCTTACCCTTATCCTTACCCTTGCTTTTACCCTTAAGCTTACCCTTACCCTTACCCTTACCCTTACCCTTACCCTTACCCTTACCCTTACCCTTACCCTTACCCTTACCCTTGCTTTTACTCTTAGGCTTACTCTTACCTTTACCCTTACCCTTACCCTTACCCTTACCCTTACCCTCACCCTTACCCTTACCCTTGCTTTTACCCTTAAGCTTACCCTTACCCTTACCCTTACCCTTACCCTTACCCTTGCTTTTACCCTTAAGCTTACCCTTACCCTTACCCTTAACCTTACCCTTACCCTTGCTTTTACCCTTAGGCTTACCCTTACCCCTACCCTTACCCTTACCCTTGCTTTTACCCTTAAGCTTACCCTTACCCTTACCCTTACTCTTACCCTTACCCTTACCCTTACCCTTACCCTTACCCTTACCCTTACCCTTACCCTTACCCTTACCCTTACCCTTACCCTTACCCTTGCTTTTACCCTTAGGCTTACCCTTACCTTTACCCTTACCCTAACCCTTACCCTTACCCTTACCCTTACCCTTACCCTTGCTTTTACCCTTAAGCTTACCCTTACCCTTACCCTTACCCTTACCCTTACCCTTACCCTTACCCTTACCCTTACCCTTACCCTTACCCTTACCCTTACCCTTACCCTTACCCTTACCCTTGCTTTTACCCTTAAGCTTACCCTTACCCTTACCCTTACCCTTACCCTTACCCTTACCCTTACCCTTACCCTTGCTTTTACCCTTAAGCTTACCCTTACCCTTACCCTTACCCTTACCCTTACCCTTACCCTTACCCTTACCCTTGCTTTTACCCTTAGGCTTACCCTTACCTTAACCCTTACCCTTACCCTTACCCTTACCCTTACCCTTGCTTTTACCCTTAAGCTTACCCTTACCCTTACCCTTACCCTTAAGCTTACCCTTACCCTTACCCTTACCCTTACCCTTACCCTTACCCTTACCCTTACCCTTACCCTTACCCTTACCCTTACCCTTACCCTTACCCTTACCCTTACCCTTGCTTTTACCCTTAAGCTTACCCTTACCCTTACCCTTACCCTTACCCTTACCCTTGCTTTTACCCTTAAGCTTACCCTTACCCTTACCCTTACCCTTAAGCTTACCCTTACCCTTACCCTTACCCTTACCCTTACCCTTACCCTTACCCTTACCCTTACCCTTACCCTTACCCTTACCCTTACCCTTACCCTTACCCTTACCCTTACCCTTGCTTTTACCCTTAAGCTTACCCTTACCCTTACCCTTACCCTTACCCTCAAGCTTACCCTTACCCTTACCCTTACCCTTACCCTTAACCTTACCCTTGCTTTTACCCTTAAGCTTACCCTTACCCTTACCCTTACCCTTACCCTTAAGCTTACCCTTACCCTTACCCTTACCCTTACCCTTACCCTTGCTTTTACCCTTAAGCTTACCCTTACCCTTACCCTTACCCTTACCCTTAAGCTTACCCTTACCCTTACCCTTACCCTTACCCTTACCCTTACCCTTACCCTTGCTTTTACCCTTAAGCTTACCCTTACCCTTACCCTTACCCTTACCCTTGCTTTTACCCTTAAGCTTACCCTTACCCTTACCCTTACCCTTACCCTTAAGCTTACCCTTACCCTTACCCTTACCCTTACTCTTACCCTTATCCTTACCCTTACCCTTACCCTTACCCTTGCTTTTACCCTTAAGCTTACCCTTACCCTTACCCTTACCCTTACCCTTACCCTTACCCTTACCATTGCTTTTACCCTTAGGCTTACCCTTACCTTTACCCTTACCCTTACCCTTACCCTTACCCTTACCCTTACCCTTACCCTTACCCTTACCCTTGCTTTTACCCTTAAGCTTACCCTTACCCTTACCCTTACCCTTACCCTTACCCTTACCCTTACCCTTGCTTTTACCCTTAAGCTTACCCTTACCCTTACCCTTACCCTTACCCTTGCTTTTACCCTTAGGCTTACCCTTACCCTTACCCTTACCCTTACCCTTGCTTTTACCCTTAAGCTTACCTTTACCCTTACCCTTACCCTTACCCTTACCCTTACCCTTACCCTTACCCTTACCCTTACCCTTACCCTTACCCTTACCCTTACCCTTACCCTTACCCTTACCCTTACCCTTACCCATACCCTTACCCTTACCCTTGCTTTTACCTTAGGCTTACCCTTACCTTTACCCTTACCCTTACCCTTACCCTTACCCTTACCCTTGCTTTTACCCTTAAGCTTACCCTTACCCTTACCCTTACCCTTACCCTTACCCTTACCCTTACCCTTACCCTTACCCTTACCCTTACCCTTACCCTTGCTTTTACCCTTAAGCTTACCCTTACCCTTACCCTTACCCTTACCCTTACCCTTACCCTTACCCTTACCCTCACCCTCACCCTTGCTTTTACCCTTAAGCTTACCCTTACCCTTACCCTTACCCTTACTCTTACCCTTACCCTTGCTTTTACCCTTAAGCTTACCCTTACCCTTACCCTTACCCTTACCCTTACCCTTACCCTTACCCTTACCCTTGCTTTTACCCTTAGGCTTACCCTTACCCTTACCCTTACCCTTACCCTTGCTTTTACCCTTAAGCTTACCCTCACCCTTACCCTTACCCTTACTCTTACCCTTACCCTTACCCTTACCCTTACCCTTGCTTTTACCCTTAGGCTTACCCTTACCTTTACCCTTACCCTTACCCTTACCCTTACCCTTACCCTTACCCTTACCCTTACCCTTACCCTTGCTTTTACCCTTAAGCTTACCCTTACCCTTACCTTAACCCTTACCCTCACCCTTACCCTTACCCTTACCCTTGCTTTTACCCTTAAGCTCACCCTTACCCTTACCCTTACCCTTACCCTTACCCTAACCCTTACTCTTACCCTTACCCTTGCTTTTACCCTTAAGCTTACCCTTACCCTTACCCTTACCCTTACCCTTAAGCTTACCCTTACCCTTACCCTTACCCTTACCCTTACCCTTACCCTTACCCTTACCCTTGCTTTTACCCTTAAGCTTACCCTTACCCTTACCCTTACCCTTACCCTTACCCTTGCTTTTACCCTTAAGCTTACCCTTACCCTTACCCTTACCCTTAACCTTAAGCTTACCCTTACCCTTACCCTTACCCTTACCCTTACCCTTACCCTTGCTTTTACCCTTAAGCTTACCCTTACCCTTACCCTTACCCTTACCCTTACCCTTACCCTTACCCTTACCCTTACCCTTACCCTTACCCTTACCCTTACCCTTGCTTTTACCCTTAGGCTTACCCTTACCTTTACCCTTACCATTACCCTTACCCTTACCCTTACCCTTACCGTTACCCTTACCCTTGCTTTTACCCTTAAGCTTACCCTTACCCTTACCCTTACCCTTACCCTTACCCTTACCCTTACCCTTACCCTTACCCTTACCCTTACCCTTACCCTTACCCTTACCCTTACCCTTACCCTTACCCTTACCCTTGCTTTTACCCTCAAGCTTACCCTTACCCTTACCCTTACCCTTACCCTTACCCTTACCCTTACCCTTACCCTTACCCTGCTTTTACCCTTAAGCTTACCCTTACCCTTACTCTTACCCCTACCCTTACCCTTACCCTTACCCTTACCCTTACCCTTACCCTTACCCTTGCTTTTACCCTTAGGCTTACCCTCACCTTTACCCTTACCCTTACCCTTACCCTTACCCTTACCCTTACCCTTACCCTTGCTTTTACCCTTAAGCTTACCCTTACCCTTACCCTTACCCTTACCCTTAGCCTTACCCTTACCCTTGCTTTTACCCTTAAGCTTACCCTTACCCTTACCCTTACCCTTACCCTTGCTTTTACCCTTAGGCTTACCCTTACCCTTACCCTTACCCTTACCCTTAAGCTTACCCTTACCCTTACCCTTACCCTTACCCTTACCCTTACCCTTACCCTTACCCTTACCCTTACCCTTACCCTTACCCTTACCCTTGCTTTTACCCTTAAGCTTACCCTTACCCTTACCCTTACCCTTAACCTTACCCTTACCCTTACCCTTACCCTTACCCTTACCCTTACCCTTACCCTTACCCTTACCCTTACCCTTACTTAGGGTAAGGGTAAGGGTAAGCTTAAGGGTAAAAGCAAGGGTAAGGGTAAGGGTAAGGGTAAGGGTAAGCCTAAGGGTAAAAGCAAGGGTAAGGGTAAGGGTAAGGGTAAGGGTAAGGGTAAGCTTAAGGGTAAAAGCAAGGGTAAGGGTAAGGCTAAGGGTAAGGGTAAGGGTAAGGGTAAGGGTAAGCTTAAGGGTAAAAGCAAGGGTAAGGGTAAGGGTAAGGGTAAGGGTAAGGGTAAGGGTAAGGGTAAAGGTGAGGGTAAGCCTAAGGTTAAAAGCAAGGGAAAGGGTAAGGGTAAGGGTAAGGGCTTTTACCCTTAGGCTTACCCTTACCTTTACCCTTACCCTTACCCTTACCCTTACCCTTACCCTTACCCTTACCCTTACCCTTACCCTTGCTTTTACCCTTAAGCTTACCCTTACCCTTACCTTTACCCTTACCCTTACCCTAACCCTTACCCTTACCCTTGCTTTTACCCTTAAGCTCACCCTTACCCTTACCCTTACCCTTACCCTTACCCTAACCCTTACTCTTACCCTTACCCTTGCTTTTACCCTTAAGCTTACCCTTACCCTTACCCTTACCCTTACCCTTAAGCTTACCCTTACCCTTACCCTTACCCTTACCCTTACCCTTACCCTTGCTTTTACCCTTAAGCTTACCCTTACCCTTACCCTTACCCTTACCCTTACCCTTACCCTTGCTTTTACCCTTAAGCTTACCCTTACCCTTACCCTTACCCTTACCCTTAAGCTTACCCTTACCCTTACCTTACCCTTACCCTTACCCTTACCTCCTTACCCTTGCTTTTACCCTTAAGCTTACCCTTACCCTTACCCTTACCCTAACCCTTACCCTTACCCTTACCCTTACCCTTACCCTTACCCTTACCCTTACCCTTACCCTTGCTTTTACCCTTAGGCTTACCCTTACCTTTACCCTTACCATTACCCTTACCCTTACCCTTACCCTTACCCTTACCCTTACCCTTGCTTTTACCCTTAAGCTTACCCTTACCCTTACCCTTACCCTTACCCTTACCCTTACCCTTACCCTTACCCTTACCCTTACCCTTACCCTTACCCTTACCCTTACCCTTACCCTTACCCTTACCCTTACCCTTACCCTTACCCTTACCCTTACCCTTACCCTTAACCTTGCTTTTACCCTTAAGCTTACCCTTACCCTTACCCTTACCCTTACCCTTACCCTTACCCTTGCTTTTACCCTTAAGCTTACCCTTACCCTTACTCTTACCCCTACCCTTACCCTTACCCTTACCCTTACCCTTACCCTTACCCTTACCCTTGCTTTTACCCTTAGGCTTACCCTCACCTTTACCCTTACCCTTACCCTTACCCTTACCCTTACCCTTACCCTTACCCTTGCTTTTGCCCTTAAGCTTACCCTTACCCTTACCCTTACCCTTACCCTTACCCTTACCCTTACCCTTAGCCTTACCCTTACCCTTGCTTTTACCCTTAAGCTTACCCTTACCCTTACCCTTACCCTTACCCTTACCCTTGCTTTTACCCTTAGGCTTAACCTTACCCTTACCCTTACCCTTACCCTTAAGCTTACCCTTACCCTACCTTACCCTTACCCTTACCCTTACCCTTACCCTTACCCTTACCCTTACCCTTACCCTTACCCTTACCCTTACCCTTGCTTTTACCCTTAAGCTTACCCTTACCCTTACCCTTACCCTTACCCTTACCCTTACCCTTACCCTTACCCTTACCCTTACCCTTACTTAGGGTAAGGGTAAGGGTAAGCTTAAGGGTAAAAGCAAGGGTAAGGGTAAGGGTAAGGGTAAGGGTAAGGGTAAGGGTAAGGGTAAGGGTAAGCTTAAGGGTAAGGGTAAGGGTAAAGGGTAAGGGTAAGCTTAAGGGTAAAAGCAAGGGTAAGGGTAAGGGTAAGGGTAAGGGTAAGGGTAAGCTTAAGGGTAAGGGTAAGGGTAAGGGTAAGGGTAAGCTTAAGGGTAAAAGCAAGGGTAAGGTTAAGGGTAAGGGTAAGGGTAAGGGTAAGGGTAAGGGTAAGCTTAAGGGTAAGGGTAAGGGTAAGGGTAAGGGTAAGCTTAAGGGTAAAAGCAAGGGTAAGGGTAAGGGTAAGGGTAAGGGTAAGGGTAAGGGTAAGGATAAGGGTAAGGGTAAGGGTAAGGGTAAGGGTAAGGGTAAGCTTAAGGGTAAGGGTAAGGGTAAGGGTAAGCTTTAGGGTAAAAGCAAGGGTAAGGGTAAGGGTAAGGGTAAGGGTAAGGGTAAGCTCAAGGGTAAAAGCAAGGGTAAGGGTAAGGGTAAGGGTAAGGGTAAGGGTAAGGGTAAGGGTAAGGGTAAGGGTAAGGGTAAGGGTAAGGGTAAGCTTAAGGGTAAGGGTAAGAGTAAGGGTAAGCTTAAGGGTAAAAGCAAGGGTAAGGGTAAGGGTAAGGGTAAGGGTAAGGGTAAAGGTAAGGGTAAGCCTAAGGGTAAAAGCAAGGGTAAGGGTAAGGGTAAGGGTAAGGGTAAGGGTAAGGGTAAGGGTAAGCTTAAGGGTAAAAGCAAGGGTAATTGTAAGGGTAAGGGTAAGGGTAAGGGTAAGGGTAAGGGTAAGGGTAAGGGTAAGGGTAAGGGTAAGGGTAAGCTTAAGTGTAAAAGCAAGGGTAAGGGTAAGGGTAAGGGTAAGGGTAAGGGTAAGGGTAAGGGTAAGGGTAAGGGTAAGGGTAAGGGTAAGGGTAAGGGTAAGCTTAAGGGTAAGAGCAATGGTAAGGGTAAGGGTAAGGGTAAGGGTAAGGGTTAGGGTAAGGGTAAAGGTAAGGGTAAGCCTAAGGGTAAAAGCAAGGCTAAGGGTAAGGGTAAGGGTAAGGGTAAGCCTAAGGGTAAAAGCAAGGGTAAGGGTGAGGTTAAGGGTAAGGGTAAGGGTAAGCTTAAGGGTAAAAGCAAGGGTAAGGGTAAGGGTAAGGGTAAGGGTAAGGGTAAGGGTAAGCTTAAGGGTAAAAGCAAGGGTAAGGGTAAGGGTGAATGTAAGGGTAAGGGTAAGTGTAAGGGTAAAGGTAAGGGAAAGCCTAAGAGTAAAAGCAAGGGTAAGGGTAAGGGTAAGGGTAAGGGTAAGGGTAAGGGTAAGGGTAAGGGTAAGGGTAAGCTTAAGGGTAAAAGCAAGGGTAAGGATAAATGTAAGGGTAAGGGTAAGGGTAAGGGTAAGGGTAAGGGTAAGGGTAAGGGTAAGCTCAAGGGTAAAAGCAAGGGTAAGGGTAAGGGTAAGGGTAAGGGTAAGCTTACCCTTACCCTTACCCTTACCCTTACACTTACCCTTGCTTTTACCCTTAGGCTTACCCTTATCCTTACCCTTACCCTTACCCTTAAGCTTACCCTTACCCTTACCCTTACCCTTACCCTTACCCTCACCCTTACCCTTACCCTTACCCTTACCCTTACCCTTGCTTTTACACTTAAGCTTACCCTTACCCTTACCCTTACCCTTACCCTTACCCTTACCCTTACCCTTACCCTTACCCTTACCCTTACCCTTACCCTTACCCTTACCCTAACCCTTACCCTTGCTTTGACCCTTAGGCTTACCCTTACCTTTACCCTTACCCTTACCCTTATCCTTACCCTTACCCTTACCCTTACCCTTACCCTTACCCTTACCCTTACCCTTGCTTTTACCCTTAAGCTTACCCTTACCCTTACCCTTACCCTTGCTTTTACCCTTAAGCTTACCCTTACCCTTACCTTTACCCTTGCTTTTACCCTTAGGCTTACCCTTACCCTTACCCTTACCCTTACCCTTGCTTTTACCCTTAAGCTTACCCTTACCCTTACCCTTACCCTTACCCTTACCCTTACCCTTACCCTTACCCTTACCCTTACCCTTACCCTTACCCTTACCCTTACCCTTACCCTTACCCTTACCCTTACCCTTACCCTTGCTTTTACCCTTAGGCTTAACCTTACCTTTACCCTTACCCTTACCCTTACCCTTACCCTTACCCTTACCCTTACCCTTACCCTTTCCCTTACCCTTACCCTTACCCTTACCCTTGCTTTTACCCTTAAGCTTACCCTTACCCTTACCCTTACCCTTACCCTTACCCTTGCTTTTACCCTTAAGCTTACCCTTTCCCTTACCCTTACCCTTACCCTCACCCTTACCCTTACCCTTACCCTTGCTTATACCCTTAAGCTTACCCTTACCCTTACCCTTACCCTTACCCTTACCCTTACCCTTACCCTTACCCTTACCCTTACCCTTACCCTTACCCTTGCTTTTACCCTTAGGCTTACCCTTACCTTTACCCTTACCCTTACCCTTACCCTTACCCTTACCCTTACCCTTACCCTTGCTTTTACCCTTAAGCTTACCCTTACCCTTACCCTTACCCTTACCCTTACCCTTACCCTAACCCTTACCCTTGCTTTTACCCTTAAGCTTACCCTTACCCTTACCCTTACCCTTACCCTTACCCTTACCCTTACCCTTACCCTTACCCTTACCCTTGCTTTTACCCTTAAGCTTACCCTTACCCTTACCCTTACCCTTACCCTTACCCTTACCCTTACCCTTACCCTTACCCTTATCCTTACCCTTGCTTTTACCCTTAAGCTTACCCTTACCCTTACCCTTACCCTTACCCTTACCCTTACCTTTACCCTTACCCTTACCCTTACCCTTACCCTTACCCTTGCTTTTACTCTTAGGCTTACCCTTACCTTTACCCTTACCCTTACCCTTACCCTTACCCTCACCCTTACCCTTACCCTTGCTTTTACCCTTAAGCTTACCCTTACCCTTACCCTTACCCTTACCCTTACCCTTGCTTTTACCCTTAAGCTTACCCTTACCCTTACCCTTAACCTTACCCTTACCCTTGCTTTTACCCTTAGGCTTACCCTTACCCTTACCCTTACCCTTACCCTTGCTTTTACCCTTAAGCTTACCCTTACCCTTACCCTTACTCAAACCCTTACCCTTACCCTTACCCTTACCCTTACCCTTACCCTTACCCTTACCCTTACCCTTACCCTTACCCTTACCCTTGCTTTTACCCTTAGGCTTACCCTTACCTTTACCCTTACCCTAACCCTTACCCTTACCCTTACCCTTACCCTTACCCTTGCTTTTACCCTTAAGCTTACCCTTACCCTTACCCTTACCCTTACCCTTACCCTTACCCTTACCCTTACCCTTGCTTTTACCCTTAAGCTTACCCTTACCCTTACCCTTACCCTTACCCTTACCCTTACCCTTACCCTTACCCTTACCCTTACCCTTACCCTTACCCTTACCCTTGCTTTTACCCTTAAGCTTACCCTTACCCTTACCCTCACCCTTACCCTTACCCTTACCCTTACCCTTACCCTTACCCTTACCCTTGCTTTTACCCTTAGGCTTACCCTTACCTTTACCCTTACCCTTACCCTTACCCTTACCCTTACCCTTGCTTTTACCCTTAAGCTTACCCTTACCCTTACCCTTACCCTTAAGCTTACCCTTACCCTTACCCTTACCCTTACCCTTACCCTTACCCTTACCCTTACCCTTACCCTTACCCTTACCCTTACCCTTACCCTTACCCTTACCCTTACCCTTGCTTTTACCCTTTAGCTTACCCTTACCCTTACCCTTACCCTTACCCTTACCCTTGCTTTTACCCTTAAGCTTACCCTTACCCTTACCCTTACCCTTAAGCTTACCCTTACCCTTACCCTTACCCTTACCCTTACCCTTACCCTTACCCTTACCCTTACCCTTACCCTTACCCTTACCCTTACCCTTACCCTTACCCTTGCTTTTACCCTTAAGCTTACCCTTACCCTTACCCTTACCCTTACCCTTAAGCTTACCCTTACCCTTACCCTTACCCTTACCCTTACCCTTAACCTTACCCTTGCTTTTACCCTTAAGCTTACCCTTACCCTTACCCTTACCCTTACCCTTAAGCTTACCCTTACCCTTACCCTTACCCTTACCCTTACCCTTGCTTTTACCCTTAAGCTTACCCTTACCCTTACCCTTACCCTTACCCTTACCCTTAAGCTTACCCTTACCCTTACCCTAACCCTTACCCTTACCCTTACCCTTACCCTTACCCTTACCCTTACCCTTACCCTTACCCTTACCCTTACCCTTGCTTTTACCCTTAAGCTTACCCTTACCCTTACACTAAGTAAGGGTAAGGGTAAGGGTAAGGGTAAGGGTAAGGGTAAGGGTAAGGGTAAGGGTAAGGGTAAGGGTAAGGGTGAGGGTAAGGGTAAGGGTAAGGGTAAGCTTAAGGGTAAAAGCAAGGGTAAGGGTAAGGGTAAGGGTAAGGGTAAGGGTATGGGTAAGGGTAAGGGTAAGCTTAAGGGTAAAAGCAAGGGTAAGGGTAAGGGTAAGGGTAAGGGTAAGGGTAAGGGTAAGGGTAAGGGTAAGGGTAAGGGTAAGGGTAAAGGTTAGGGTAAGGGTAAGCTTAAGGGTAAAAGCAAGGGTAAGGGTAAGGCTAAGGGTAAGGGTAAAGGTAAGGGTAAGGGTAAGCTTAAGGGTAAAGGCAAGGGTAAGGGTAAGGGTAAGGGTAAGGGTAAGGGTAAGGGTAAGGGTAAAGGTGAGGGTAAGCCTAAGGGTAAAAGCAAGGGTAAGGGTAAGGGTAAGGGTAAGGGTAAGGGTAAGGGTAAGGGTGAGGGTAAGGGTAAGGGTAGGGGTAAGAGTAAGGGTAAGGGTAAGCTTAAGGATAAAAGCAAGGGTAAGGGTAAGGGTAAGGGTAAGGGTAAGGGTAAGGGTAAGCTTAAGGGTAAAAGCAAGGGTAAGGGTAAGGGTAAGGGTAAGGGTAAGGGTAAGGGTAAGGGTAAGGGTAAGGGTAAGGGTAAGGGTAAGGGTAAGGGTAAGGGTAAGGGTAAGCTTAAGGGTAAAAGCAAGGGTAAGGGTAAGGGTAAGGGTAAGGGTAAGGGTAAGGGTAATGGTAAGGGTAAAGGTAAGGGTAAGCCTAAGGGTAAAAGCAAGGGTAAGGGTAAGGGTAAGGGTAAGGGTAAGGGTAAGGGTAAGGGTAAGGGTAAGGGTAAGGGTAAGGGTAAGGGTAAGCTTAAGGGTAAAAGCAAGGGTAAGGGTAAGGGTAAGGGTAAGGGTAAGGGTAAGGGTAAGGGTAAGCTTAAGGGTAAGGGTAAGGGTAAGGGTAAGGGTAAGCTTAAGGGTAAAAGCAAGGGTAAGGGTAAGGGTAAGGGTAAGGGTAAGGGTAAGCTTAAGGGTAAAAGCAAGGGTAAGGGTAAGGGTAAGGGTAAGGGTAAGGGTAAGGGTAAGGGTAAGGGTAAGGGTAAGCTTAAGGGTAAGGGTAAGGGTAAGGGTAAGGGTAAGCTTAAGGGTAAAAGCAAGGGTAAGTGTAAGAGTAAGGGTAAGGGTAAGGGTAAGGGTAAGGGTAAGGGTAAGGGTGAGCTTAAGGGTAAAAGCAAGGGTAAGGGTAAGGGTAAGGGTAAGGGTAAGGGTAAGGGTAAGGGTAAGGGTAAGCTTAAGGGTAAAAGCAAGGGTAAGGGTAAGGGTAAGGGTAAGGGTAAGGGTAAGGGTAAGGGTAAGGGTAAGGGTAAGGGTAAGGGTAAGGGTAAAGGTAAGGGTAAGCCTAAGGGTAAAAGCAAGGGTAAGGGTAAGGGTAAGGGTAAGGGTAAGGGTAAGAGTAAGGGTAAGGGTAAGGGTAAGGGTAAGCTTAAGGGTAAAAGCAAGGGTAAGGGTAAGGGTAAGGGTAAGGGTAAGCCTAAGGGTAAAAGCAAGGGTAAGGGTAAGGGTAAGGGTAAGGGTAAGGGTAAGCTTAAGGGTAAAAGCAAGGGTAAGGGTAAGGGTAAGGGTAAGGGTAAGGGTAAGGGTAAGCTTAAGGGTAAAAGCAAGGGTGAGGGTAAGGGTAAGGGTAAGGGTAAGGGTAAGGGTAAGGGTAAGGGTAAGGGTAAGGGTAAGCTTAAGGGTAAAAGCAAGGGTAAGGGTAAGGGTAAGGGTAAGGGTAAGGGTAAGGGTAAGGGTAAGGGTAAGGGTAAGGGTAAGGGTAAGGGTAAGGGTAAGGGTAAGGGTAAGGGTAAGGGTAAGGGTAAGCTTAAGGGTAAAAGCAAGGGTAAGGGTAAGGGTAAGGGTAAGGGTAAGGGTAAAGGTAAGGGTAAGCCTAAGGGTAAAAGCAAGGGTAAGGGTAAGGGTAAGGGTAAGGGTAAGGGTAAGGGTAAGGGTAAGGGTAAGGGTAAGGGTAAGGGTAAGGATAAGGGTAAGGGTAAGGGTAAGGGTAAGGGTAAGGGTAAGGGTAAGGGTAAGGGTAAGGGTAAGGGTAAGCTTAAGGGTAAAAGCAAGGGTAAGGGTAAGGGTAAGGGTAAGGGTAAGCCTAAGGGTAAAAGCAAGGGTAAGGGTAAGGGTAAGGGTAAGGGTAAGGGTAAGGGTAAGCTTAAGGGTAAAAGCAAGGGTAAGGGTAAGGGTAAGGGTAAGGGTAAGGGTAAGGGTAAGCTCAAGGGTAAAAGCAAGGGTAAGGGTAAGGGTAAGGGTAAGGGTAAAGGTAAGGGTAAGGGTAAAGGTAAGGGTAAGCCTAAGGGTAAAAGCAAGGGTAAGGGTAAGGGTAAGGGTAAGGGTAAGGGTAAGGGTAAGGGTAAGGGTAAGGGTAAGGGTAAGCTTAAGGGTAAAAGCAAGGGTAAGGGTAAGGGTAAGGGTAAGGGTAAGGGTAAGGGTAAGGGTAAGGGTAAGCTTAAGGGTAAGGGTAAGGGTAAGGGTAAGCTTAAGGGTAAAAGCAAGGGTAAGGGTAAGGGTAAGGGTAAGGGTAAGCTTAAGGGTAAAAGCAAGGGTAAGGGTAAGGGTAAGGGTAAGGGTAAGGGTAAGGGTAAGGGTAAGGGTAAGGGTAAGCTTAAGGGTAAAAGCAAGGGTAAGGGTAAGGGTAAGGGTAAGGGTAAGGGTAAGGGTAAGGGTAAGGGTAAGCTTAAGGGTAAAAGCAAGGGTAAGGGTAAGGGTAAGGGTTAGGGTAAGGGTAAGGGTAAGGGTAAGGGTAAGGGTAAGGGTAAGGGTAAGGGTAAGGGTAAGGGTAAGCTTAAGGGTAAAAGCAAGGGTAAGGGTAAGGCTAAGGGTAAGGGTAAAGGTAAGGGTAAGGGTAAGCTTAAGGGTAAAGGCAAGGGTAAGGGTAAGGGTAAGGGTAAGGGTAAGGGTAAGGGTAAGGGTAAAGGTGAGGGTAAGCCTAAGGGTAAAAGCAAGGGTAAGGGTAAGGGTAAGGGTAAGGGTAAGGGTAAGGGTAAGGGTAAGGGTAAGGGTAAGGGTAGGGGTAAGAGTAAGGGTAAGGGTAAGCTTAAGGATAAAAGCAAGGGTAAGGGTAAGGGTAAGGGTAAGGGTAAGGGTAAGGGTAAGCTTAAGGGTAAAAGCAAGGGTAAGGGTAAGGGTAAGGGTAAGGGTAAGGGTAAGGGTAAGGGTAAGGGTAAGGGTAAGGGTAAGGGTAAGGGTAAGGGTAAGGGTAAGGGTAAGGGTAAGCTTAAGGGTAAAAGCAAGGGTAAGGGTAAGGGTAAGGGTAAGGGTAAGGGTAAGGGTAATGGTAAGGGTAAAGGTAAGGGTAAGCCTAAGGGTAAAAGCAAGGGTAAGGGTAAGGGTAAGGGTAAGGGTAAGGGTAAGGGTAAGGGTAAGGGTAAGGGTAAGGGTAAGGGTAAGGGTAAGCTTAAGGGTAAAAGCAAGGGTAAGGGTAAGGGTAAGGGTAAGGGTAAGGGTAAGGGTAAGGGTAAGCTTAAGGGTAAGGGTAAGGGTAAGGGTAAGGGTAAGCTTAAGGGTAAAAGCAAGGGTAAGGGTAAGGGTAAGGGTAAGGGTAAGGGTAAGCTTAAGGGTAAAAGCAAGGGTAAGGGTAAGGGTAAGGGTAAGGGTAAGGGTAAGGGTAAGGGTAAGGGTAAGGGTAAGCTTAAGGGTAAGGGTAAGGGTAAGGGTAAGGGTAAGCTTAAGGGTAAAAGCAAGGGTAAGTGTAAGAGTAAGGGTAAGGGTAAGGGTAAGGGTAAGGGTAAGGGTAAGGGTGAGCTTAAGGGTAAAAGCAAGGGTAAGGGTAAGGGTAAGGGTAAGGGTAAGGGTAAGGGTAAGGGTAAGGGTAAGCTTAAGGGTAAAAGCAAGGGTAAGGGTAAGGGTAAGGGTAAGGGTAAGGGTAAGGGTAAGGGTAAGGGTAAGGGTAAGGGTAAGGGTAAAGGTAAGGGTAAGCCTAAGGGTAAAAGCAAGGGTAAGGGTAAGGGTAAGGGTAAGGGTAAGGGTAAGAGTAAGGGTAAGGGTAAGGGTAAGGGTAAGCTTAAGGGTAAAAGCAAGGGTAAGGGTAAGGGTAAGGGTAAGGGTAAGCCTAAGGGTAAAAGCAAGGGTAAGGGTAAGGGTAAGGGTAAGGGTAAGGGTAAGGGTAAGGGTAAGCCTAAGGGTAAAAGCAAGGGTAAGGGTAAGGGTAAGGGTAAGGGTAAGGGTAAGCTTAAGGGTAAAAGCAAGGGTAAGGGTAAGGGTAAGGGTAAGGGTAAGGGTAAGGGTAAGCTTAAGGGTAAAAGCAAGGGTGAGGGTAAGGGTAAGGGTAAGGGTAAGGGTAAGGGTAAGGGTAAGGGTAAGGGTAAGGGTAAGGGTAAGGGTAAGGGTAAGGGTAAGGGTAAGGGTAAGCTTAAGGGTAAAAGCAAGGGTAAGGGTAAGGGTAAGGGTAAGGGTAAGGGTAAAGGTAAGGGTAAGCCTAAGGGTAAAAGCAAGGGTAAGGGTAAGGGTAAGGGTAAGGGTAAGGGTAAGGGTAAGGGTAAGGGTAAGGGTAAGGGTAAGGGTAAGGATAAGGGTAAGGGTAAGGGTAAGGGTAAGGGTAAGGGTAAGGGTAAGGGTAAGGGTAAGGGTAAGGGTAAGCTTAAGGGTAAAAGCAAGGGTAAGGGTAAGGGTAAGGGTAAGGGTAAGCCTAAGGGTAAAAGCAAGGGTAAGGGTAAGGGTAAGGGTAAGGGTAAGGGTAAGCTTAAGGGTAAAAGCAAGGGTAAGGGTAAGGGTAAGGGTAAGGGTAAGGGTAAGGTTAGCTCAAGGGTAAAAGCAAGGGTAAGGGTAAGGGTAAGGGTAAGGGTAAAGGTAAGGGTAAGGGTAAAGGTAAGGGTAAGCCTAAGGGTAAAAGCAAGGGTAAGGGTAAGGGTAAGGGTAAGGGTAAGGGTAAGGGTAAGGGTAAGGGAAAGGGTAAGCTTAAGGGTAAAAGCAAGGGTAAGGGTAAGGGTAAGGGTAAGGGTAAGGGTAAGGGTAAGGGTAAGGGTAAGCTTAAGGGTAAGGGTAAGGGTAAGGGTAAGCTTAAGGGTAAAAGCAAGGGTAAGGGTAAGGGTAAGGGTAAGGGTAAGCTTAAGGGTAAAAGCAAGGGTAAGGGTAAGAGTAAGGGTAAGGGTAAGGGTAAGGGTAAGGGTAAGGGTAAGGGTAAGAGTAAGGGTGAGCTTAAGGGTAAAAGCAAGGGTAAGGGTAAGGGTAAGGGTAAGGGTAAGGGTAAGGGTAAGGGTAAGGGTAAGGGTAAGGGTAAGGGTAAGCTTAAGGGTAAAAGCAAGGGTAAGGGTAAGGGTAAGGGTAAGGGTAAGGGTAAGGGTAAGGGTAAGGGTAAGGGTAAGGGTAAAGGTAAGGGTAAGCCTAAGGGTAAAAGCAAGGGTAAGGGTAAGGGTAAGGGTAAGGGTAAGGGTAAGAGTAAGGGTAAGGGTAAGGGTAAGGGTAAGCTTAAGGGTAAAAGCAAGGGTAAGGGTAAGGGTAAGGGTAAGGGTAAGCCTAAGGGTAAAAGCAAGGGTAAGGGTAAGGGTAAGGGTAAGGGTAAGGGTAAGCTTAAGGGTAAAAGAAAGGGTAAGGGTAAGGGTAAGGGTAAGGGTAAGGGTAAGGGTAAGCTTAAGGGTAAAAGCAAGGGTGAGGGTAAGGGTAAGGGTAAGGGTAAGGGTAAGGCTAAGGGTAAGGGTAAGGGTAAGGGTAAGGGTAAGGGTAAGCTTAAGGGTAAAAGCAAGGGTAAGGGTAAGGGTAAGGGTAAGGGTAAGGGTAAGGGTAAGGGTAAGGGTAAGGGTAAGGGTAAGCTTAAGGGTAAAAGCAAGGGTAAGGGTAAGGGTAAGGGTAAGGGTAAGGGTAAGGGTAAGGGTAAGGGTAAGGGTAAGGGTAAGGGTAAGGGTAAGGGTAAGGGTAAGGGTAAGGGTAAGGGTAAGGGTAAGGGTAAGGGTAAGGGTAAGGGTAAGGGTAAGGGTAAGGGTAAGGGTAAGGGTAAGGGTAAGGGTAAGGGTAAGGGTAAGGGTAAGGGTAAGGGTAAGGGTAAGCTTAAGGGTAAAAGCAAGGGTAAGGGTAAGGGTAAGGGTAAGGGTAAGCCTAAGGGTAAAAGCAAGGGTAAGGGTAAGGGTTAGGGTAAGGGTAAGGGTAAGCTTAAGGGTAAAAGCAAGGGTAAGGGTAAGGGTAAGGGTAAGGGTAAGGGTAAGGGTAAGCTCAAGGGTAAAAGCAAGGGTAAGGGTAAGGGTAAGGGTAAGGGTAAAGGTAAGGGTAAGGGTAAAGGTAAGGGTAAGCCTAAGGGTAAAAGCAAGGGTAAGGGTAAGGGTAAGGGTAAGGGTAAGGGTAAGGGTAAGGGTAAGGGTAAGGGTAAGGGTAAGCTTAAGGGTAAAAGCAAGGGTAAGGGTAAGGGTAAGGGTAAGGGTAAGGGTAAGGGTAAGGGTAAGGGTAAGCTTAAGGGTAAGGGTAAGGGTAAGGGTAAGCTTAAGGGTAAAAGCAAGGGTAAGGGTAAGGGTAAGGGTAAGGGTAAGCTTAAGGGTAAAAGCAAGGGTAAGGGTAAGGGTAAGGGTAAGGGTAAGGGTAAGGGTAAGGGTAAGCTTAAGGGTAAGGGTAAGGGTAAGAGTAAGGGTAAGCTTAAGGGTAAAAGCAAGGGTAAGGGTAAGGGTAAGGGTAAGGGTAAGGGTAAGGGTAAGCTTAAGGGTAAGGGTAAGGGTAAGGGTAAGGGTAAGCTTAAGGGTAAAAGCAAGGGTAAGGTTAAGGGTAAGGGTAAGGGTAAGGGTGAGGGTAAGGGTAAGCTTAAGGGTAAGGGTAAGGGTAAGGGTAAGGGTAAGCTTAAGGGTAAAAGCAAGGGTAAGGGTAAGGGTAAGGGTAAGGGTAAGGGTAAGGGTAAGGGTAAGGGTAAGGGTAAGGGTAAGGGTAAGGGTAAGGGTAAGGGTAAGGGTAAGGGTAAGGGTAAGGGTAAGCTTAAGGGTAAGGGTAAGGGTAAGGGTAAGTTTAAGGGTAAAAGCAAGGGTAAGGGTAAGGGTAAGGGTAAGGGTAAGGGTAAGCTTAAGGGTAAAAGCAAGGGTAAGGGTAAGGGTAAGGGTAAGGGTAAGGGTATGGGTAAGGGTAAGGGTAAGGGTAAGGGTAAGGTTAAGGGTAAGCTTAAGGGTAAGGGTAAGGGTAAGGGTAAGCTTAAGGGTAAAAGCAAGGGTAAGGGTAAGGGTAAGGGTAAGGGTAAGGGTAAAGGTAAGGGTAAGCCTAAGGGTAAAAGCAAGGGTAAGGGTAAGGGTAAGGGTAAGGGTAAGGGTAAGGGTAAGGGTAAGGGTAAGGGTAAGGGTAAGGGTAAGCTTAAGGGTAAAAGCAAGGGTAAGGGTAAGGGTAAGGGTAAGGGTAAGGGTAAAGGTAAGGGTAAGGTTAAGGGTAAGGGTAAGGGTAAGCTTAAGGGTAAAAGCAAGGGTAAGGGTAAGGGTAAGGGTAAGGGTATAGGTAAGGGTAAGGGTAAGGGTAAGGGTAAAGGTAAGGGTAAGCTTAAGGGTAAAAGCAAGGGTAAGGGTAAGGGTAAGGGTAAGGGTAAGGGTTAGGGTAAGGGTAAAGGTAAGGGTAAGCCTAAGGGTAAAAGCAAGGGTAAGGGTAAGGGTAAGGGTAAGGGTAAGGGTAAGGGTAAGGGTAAGGGTAAGGGTAAGGGTAAGGGTAAGAGTAAGGGTAAGGGTAAGGGTAAGCTTAAGGGTAAAAGCAAGGGTAAGGGTAAGGGTAAGGGTAAGGGTAAGCCTAAGGGTAAAAGCAAGGGTAAGGGTAAGGTTAAGGGTAAGGGTAAGGGTAAGCTTAAGGGTAAAAGCAAGGGTAAGGGTAAGGGTAAGGGTAAGCTTAAGGGTAAAAGCAAGGGTAAGGGTAAGGGTGAGGGTAAGGGTAAGGGTAAGGGTAAGGGTAAAGGTAAGGGTAAGCCTAAGAGTAAAAGCAAGGGTAAGGGTAAGGGTAAGGGTAAGGGTAAGCTTAAGGGTAAAAGCAAGGGTAAGGGTAAGGGTAAGGGTAAGGGTAAGGGTAAGGGTAAGGGTAAGGGTAAGGGTAAGGGTAAGGGTAAGGGTAAGGGTGAGCTTAAGGGTAAAAGCAAGGGTAAGGGTAAGGGTAAGGGTAAGGGTAAGGGTAAGGGTAAAGGTAAGGGTAAGCCTAAGGGTAAAAGCAAGGGTAAGGGTAAGGGTAAGGGTAAGGGTAAGGGTAAGGGTAAGGGTAAGGGCAAGGGTAAGGGTAAGGGTAAGGGTAAGGGTAAGGGTAAGGGTAAGGGTAAGGGTAAGGGTAAGGGTAAGGGTAAGGGTAAGGGTAAGGGTAAGGGTAAGGGTAAGCTTAAGGGTAAAAGCAAGGGTAAGGGTAAGGGTAAGGGTAAGGGTAAGCCTAAGGGTAAAAGCAAGGGTAAGGGTAAGGGTAAGGGTAAGGGTAAGGGTAAGCTTAAGGGTAAAAGCAAGGGTAAGGGGAAGGGTAAGGGTAAGGGTAAGGGTAAGGGTAAGCTCAAGGGTAAAAGCAAGGGTAAGGGTAAGGGTAAGGGTAAGGGTAAAGGTAAGGGTAAGGGTAAAGGTAAGGGTAAGCCTAAGGGTAAAAGCAAGGGTAAGGGTAAGGGTAAGGGTAAGGGTAAGGGTAAGGGTAAGGGTAAGGGTAAGGGTAAGCTTAAGGGTAAAAGCAAGGGTAAGGGTAAGGGTAAGGGTAAGGGTAAGGGTAAGGGTAAGGGTAAGGGTAAGGGTAAGGGTAAGCTTAAGGGTAAGGGTAAGGGTAAGGGTAAGCTTAAGGGTAAAAGCAAGGGTAAGGGTAAGGGTAAGGGTAAGGGTAAGCTTAAGGGTAAAAGCAAGGGTAAGGGTAAGGGTAAGGGTAAGGGTAAGGGTAAGGGTAAGGGTAAGGGTAAGGGTAAGGGTAAGGGTAAGCTTAAGGGTAAGGGTAAGGGTAAGGGTAAGGGTAAGCTTAAGGGTAAAAGCAAGGGTAAGGGTAAGGGTAAGGGTAAGGGTAAGGGTAAGCTTGAGGGTAAGGGTAAGGGTAAAGGTAAGGGTAAGCTTAAGGGTAAAAGCAAGGGTAAGGTTAAGGGTAAGGGTAAGGGTAAGGGTAAGGGTAAGGGTAAGGGTAAGCTTAAGGGTAAGGGTAAGGGTAAGGGTAAGGGTAAGCTTAAGGGTAAAAGCAAGGGTAAGGGTAAGGGTAAGGGTAAGGGTAAGGGTAAGGGTAAGGGTAAGGGTAAGGGTAAGGGTAAGGGTAAGGGTAAGGGTAAGGGTAAGGGTAAGGGTAAGCTTAAGGGTAAGGGTAAGGGTAAGTGTAAGCTTAAGGGTAAAAGCAAGGGTAAGGGTAAGGGTAAGGGTAAGGGTAAGGGTAAGCTTAAGGGTAAAAGCAAGGGTAAGGGTAAGGGTAAGGGTAAGGGTAAGGGTAAGGGTAAGGGTAAGGGTAAGGGTAAGGGTAAGGGTAAGGGTAAGGGTAAGGGTAAGCTTAAGGGTAAGGGTAAGGGTAAGGGTAAGCTTAAGGGTAAAAGCAAGGGTAAGGGTAAGGGTAAGGGTAAGGGTAAGGGTAAAGGTAAGGGTAAGCCTAAGGGTAAAAGCAAGGGTAAGGGTAAGGGTAAGGGTAAGGGTAAGGGTAAGGGTAAGGGTAAGGGTAAGGGTAAGGGTAAGGGTAAGGGTAAGGGTAAGGGTAAGCTTAAGGGTAAAAGCAAGGGTAAGGGTAAGGGTAAGGGTAAGGGTTAGGGTAAGGGTAAAGGTAAGGGTAAGCCTAAGGGTAAAAGCAAGGGTAAGGGTAAGGGTAAGGGTAAGGGTAAGGGTAAGGGTAAGGGTAAGGGTAAGGGTAAGGGTAAGGGTAAGGGTAAGGGTAAGAGTAAGGGTAAGGGTAAGGGTAAGCTTAAGGGTAAAAGCAAGGGTAAGGGTAAGGGTAAGGGTAAGGGTAAGCCTAAGGGTAAAAGCAAGGGTAAGGGTAAGGTTAAGGGTAAGGGTAAGGGTAAGCTTAAGGGTAAAAGCAAGGGAAAGGGTAAGGGTAAGGGTAAGGGTAAGGGTAAGCTTAAGGGTAAAAGCAAGGGTAAGGGTAAGGGTGAGGGTAAGGGTAAGGGTAAGGGTAAGGGTAAAGGTAATGGTAAGCCTAAGAGTAAAAGCAAGGGTAAGGGTAAGGGTAAGGGTAAGGGTAAGGGTAAGGGTAAGCTTAAGGGTAAAAGCAAGGGTAAGGATAAGGGTAAGGGTAAGGGTAAGGGTAAGGGTAAGGGTAAGGGTAAGGGTAAGGGTAAGCTTAAGGGTAAAAGCAAGGGTAAGGGTTAGGGTAAGGGTAAGGGTAAGGGTAAGGGTAAGGGTAAGCTTAAGGGTAAAAGCAAGGGTAAGGGTAAGGGTAAGGGTAAGGGTAAGGGTAAGGGTAAAGGTAAGGGTAAGCCTAAGAGTAAAAGCAAGGGTAAGGGTAAGGGTAAGGGTAAAGGTAAGGGTAAGGGTAAGGGTAAGGGTAAGGGTAAGGGTAAGGGTAAGGGTAAGGGTAAGGGTAAGGGTAAGGGTAAGGGTAAGGGTAAGGGTAAGGGTAAGGGTAAGGGTAAGGGTAAGGGTAAGGGTAAGCTTAAGGGTATAAGCAAGGGTAAGGGTAAGGGTAAGGGTGAGGGTAAGGGTAAGGGTAAAGGTAATGGTAAGCCTAAGAGTAAAAGCAAGGGTAAGGGTAAGGGTAAGGGTAAGGGTAAGGGTAAGGGTAAGCTTAAGGGTAAAAGCAAGGGTAAGGGTAAGGGTAAGGGTAAGGGTAAGGGTAAGGGTAAGGGTGAGGGTAAGGGTAAGGGTAAGGGTAAGGGTAAAGGTAATGGTAAGCCTAAGAGTAAAAGCAAGGGTAAGGGTAAGGGTAAGGGTAAGGGTAAGGGTAAGGGTAAGCTTAAGGGTAAAAGCAAGGGTAAGGGTAAGGGTAAGGGTAAGGGTAAGGGTAAGGGTAAGGGTGAGGGTAAGGGTAAGCTTAAGGGTAAAAGCAAGGGTAAGGGTTAGGGTAAGGGTAAGGGTAAGGGTAAGGGTAAGGGTAAGCTTAAGGGTAAAAGCAAGGGTAAGGGTAAGGGTAAGGGTAAGGGTAAGGGTAAGGGTAAAGGTAAGGGTAAGCCTAAGAGTAAAAGCAAGGGTAAGGGTAAGGGTAAGGGTAAAGGTAAGGGTAAGGGTAAGGGTAAGGGTAAGGGTAAGGGTAAGGGTAAGGGTAAGGGTAAGGGTAAGGGTAAGGGTAAGGGTAAGGGTAAGGGTAAGGGTAAGGGTAAGGGTAAGGGTAAGGGTAAGGGTAAGGGTAAGCTTAAGGGTATAAGCAAGGGTAAGGGTAAGGGTAAGGGTGAGGGTAAGGGTAAGGGTAAGGGTAAGGGTAAGCTTAAGGGTAAAAGCAAGGGTAAGGGTAAGGGTAAGGGTAAGGGTAAGGGTAAGGGTAAGGGTAAGGGTAAGGGTAAGGGTAAGGGTAAGGGTAAGGGTAAAGGTAAGGTTAAGCCTAAGGGTAAAAGCAAGGGTAAGGGTAAGGGTAAGGGTAAGGGTAAGGGTAAGGGTAAGGGTAAGGGTAAGGGTAAGGGTAAGGGTAAGGGTAAGGGTAAGGGTAAGGGTAAGGGTAAGGGTAAGGGTAAGGGTAAGGGTAAGGGTAAGGGTAAGGGTAAGGGTAAGGGTAAGCTTAAGGGTAAAAGCAAGGGTAAGGGTAAGGGTAAGGGTAAGGGTAAGCCTAAGGGTAAAAGCAAGGGTAAGGGTAAGGGTAAGGGTAAGGGTAAGGGTAAGGGTAAGCTTAAGGGTAAAAGCAAGGGTAAGGGTAAGGGTAAGGGTAAGGGTAAGGGTAAGGGTAAGGGTAAGGGTAAGGGTAAGCTTAAGGGTAAAAGCAAGGGTAAGGGTAAGGGTAAGGGTAAGGGTAAGGGTAAGGGTAAGGGTAAGGGTAAGGGTTAAGGTAAGGGTAAGCCTAAGGGTCAAAGCAAGGGTAAGGGTAAGGGTAAGGGTAAGGGTAAGGGTAAGGGTAAGGGTAAGGGTAAGGGTAAGGGTAAGCTTAAGGGTAAAAGCAAGGGTAAGGGTAAGGGTAAGGGTAAGGGTAAGGGTAAGGGTAAGGGTAAGGGTAAGGGTAAGGGTAAGCTTAAGGGTAAGGGTAAGGGTAAGGGTAAGGGTAAGCCTAAGGGTAAAAGCAAGGGTAAGTGTAAGGGTAAGGGTAAGGGTAAGGGTAAGCTTAAGGGTAAAAGCAAGGGTAAGGGTAAGGGTAAGGGTAAGGGTAAGGGTAAGGGTAAGGGTAAGCTTAAGGGTAAAAGCAAGGGTAAGGGTAAGGGTAAGGGTAAGGGTAAGGGTAAGGGTAAGGGTAAGGCTAAAGGTAAGGGTAAGCCTAAGGGTAAAAGCAAGGGTAAGGGTAAGGGTAAGGGTAAGGGTAAGGGTAAGGGTAAGGGTAAGGGTAAGGGTAAGGGTAAAGGTAAGGGTAAGGGTAAGCTTAAGGGTAAAAGCAAGGGTAAGGGTAAGGGTAAGGGTAAGGGTAAGGGTAAGAGTAAGGGTAAGGGTAAGGGTAAGCTAAAGGGTAAAAGCAAGGGTAAGGGTAAGGGTAAGGGTAAGGGTAAGGGTAAGGGTAAGGGTAAGGGTAAGGGTAAGGGTAAGGGTAAGGGTAAGGGTAAGGGTAAGCTTAAGGGTAAAAGCAAGGGTAAAGGTAAGGGTAAGGGTAAGGGTAAGGGTAAGGGTAAGGGTAAGGGTAAAGGTAAGGGTAAGCCTAAGAGTAAAAGCAAGGGTAAGGGTAAGGGTAAGGGTAAGGGTAAGGGTAAGGTTAAGGGTAAGGGTTAGGGTAAGGGTAAGGGTAAGGGTAAGGGTAAGCTTAAGGGTAAAAGCAAGGGTAAGGGTAAGGGTAAGGGTAAGGGTAAGGGTAAGGGTAAGGGTAAGCTTAAGGGTAAGGGTAAGGGTAAGGGTAAGGGTAAGCTTAAGGGTAAAAGCAAGGGTAAGGGTAAGGGTAAGGGTAAGGGTAAGGGTAAGCTTAAGGGTAAAAGCAAGGGTAAGGGTAAGGGTAAGGGTAAGGGTAAGGGTAAGGGTAAGGGTAAGCTTAAGGGTAAGGGTGAGGGTAAGGGTAAGGGTAAGCTTAAGGGTAAAAGCAAGGGTAAGGGTCAGGGTAAGGGTAAGTGTAAGGGTAAGGGTAAGGGTAAGGGTATGGGTGAGCTTAAGGGTAAAAGCAAGGGTAAGGGTAAGGTTAAGGGTAAGGGTAAGGGTAAGGGTAAGGGTAAGGGTTAGCTTAAGGGTAAAAGCAAGGGCAAGGGTAAGGGTAAGGTTAAGGGTAAGGGTAAGGGTAAGGGTAAGGGTAAGGGTTAGCTTAAGGGTAAAAGCAAGGGTAAGGGTAAGGGTAAGGGTAAGGGTAAGGGTAAGGGTAAGGGTAAGGGTAAGGGTAAGGGTAAGGGTAAGGGTAAGCTTAAGGGTAAAAGCAAGGGTAAGGGTAAGGGTAAGGGTAAGGGTAAGCCTAAGGGTAAAAGCAAGGGTAAGGGTAAGGGTAAGGGTAAGGGTAAGTGTAAGCTTAAGGGTAAAAGCAACGGTAAGGGTAAGGGTAAGGGTAAGGGTAAGGGTAAGGGTAAGCTTAAGGGTAAAAGCAAGGGTGAGGGTAAGGGTAAGGGTAAGGGTAAGGGTAAGGGTAAGGGTAAGGGTAAGGGTAAGGGTAAGGGTAAGGGTAAGGGTAAGCTTAAGGGTAAAAGCAAGGGTAAGGGTAAGGGTAAGGGTAAGGGTAAGGGTAAGCTCAAGGGTAAAAGCAAGGGTAAGGGTAAGGGTAAGGGTAAGGGTAAGGGTAAAGGTAAGGGTAAGCCTAAGGGTAAAAGCAAGGGTAAGGGTAAGGGTAAGGGTAAGGGTAAGGGTTAGGGTAAGGGTAAGGGTAAGGGTAAGGGTAAGGGTAAGGGTAAGGGTAAGGGTAAGGGTAAGGGTAAGGGTAAGGGTAAGGGTAAGCTTAAGGGTAAAAGCAAGGGTAAGGGTAGGGGAAAGGGTAAGGGTAAGCCTAAGGGTAAAAGCAAGGGTAAGGGTAAGGGTAAGGGTAAGGGTAAGGGTAAGCTTAAGGGTAAAAGCAAGAGTAAGGGTAAGGGTAAGGGTAAGGGTAAGGGTAAGGGTAAGCTTAAGGGTAAAAGCAAGGGTAAGGGTAAAGGTAAGGGTAAGGGTAAGGGTAAGGGTAAGGGTAAGGGTAAGGGTAAAGGTAAGGGTAAGCCTAAGGGTAAAAGCAAGGGTAAGGGTAAGGGTAAGGGTAAGGGTAAGGGTAAGGGTAAGGGTAAGGGTAAGGGTAAGGGTAAGGGTAAGGGTAAGGTTAAGGGTAAGGGTAAGGGTAAGCTTAAGGGTAAAAGCAAGGGTAAGGGTAAGGGTTAGGGTAAGGGTAAGGGTAAGGGTAAGGGTAAGGGTAAGGGTAAGGGTAAGGGTAAGGGTAAGGGTAAGGGTAAGGGTAAGGGTAAGGGTAAGCTTAAGGGTAAGGGTAAGGGTAAGGGTAAGGGTAAGCTTAAAGGTAAAAGCAAGGGTAAGGGTAAGGGTAAGGGTAAGGGTAAGCTAAAGGGTAAAAGCAAGGGTAAGGGTAAGGGTAAGGGTAAGGGTAAGGGTAAGGGTAAGGGTAAGGGTAAGGGTAAGGGTAAGCTTAAGGGTAAGGGTAAGGGTAAGGGTAAGGGTAAGCTTAAGGGTAAAAGCAAGGGTAAGGGTAAGGGTAAGGGTAAGGGTAAGGGTAAGGGTAAGGGTAAGCTTAAGGGTAAGGGTAAGGGTAAGGGTAAGGGTAAGCTTAAGGGTAAAAGCAAGGGTAAGGGTAAGGGTGAGGGTAAGGGTAAGGGTAAGGGTAAGGGTAAGCTTAAGGGTAAGGGTAAGGGTAAGGGTAAGGGTAAGCTTAAGGGTGAAAGCAAGGGTAAGGGTAAGGGTAAGGGTAAGGGTAAGGGTAAGGGTAAGGGTAAGGGTAAGGGTAAGGGTAAGGGTAAGGGTAAGGGTAAGGGTAAGGGTAAGGGAAAGCTTAAGGGTAAGGGTAAGGGTAAGGGTAAGGGTAAGCTTAAGGGTAAAAGCAAGGGTAAGGGTAAGGGTAAGGGTAAGCTTAAGGGTAAAAGCAAGGGTAAGGGTAAGGGTAAGGGTAAGGGTAAGGGTAAGGGTAAGGGTAAGGGTAAGGGTAAAGGTAAGGGTAAGGGTAAGCTTAAGGGTAAGGGTAAGGGTAAGGGTAAGGGTAAGCTTAAGGGTAAAAGCAAGGGTAAGGGTAAGGGTAAGGGTAAGGGTAAAGGTAAGGGTAAGCCTAAGGGTAAAAGCAAGGATAAGGGTAAGGGTAAGGGTAAGGGTAAGGGTAAGGGTAAGGGTAAGGGTGAGGGTAAGGGTAAGGGTAAGCTTAAGGGTAAAAGCAAGGGTAAGGGTAAGGGTAAGGGTAAGGGTAAGGGTAAGGGTAAGGGTAAGGGTAAGGGTAAGGGTAAGGGTAAGGGTAAGCTCAAGGGTAAAAGCAAGGGTAAGGGTAAGGGTAAGGGTAAGCTTCTTGCTTTTACCCTTAGGCTTACCCTTATCCTTACCCTTACCCTTACCCTTAAGCTTACCCTTACCCTTACCCTTACCCTTACCCTTACCCTCACCCTTACCCTTACCCTTACCCTTACCCTTACCCTTGCTTTTACCCTTAAGCTCACCCTTACCCTTACCCTTACCCTTACCCTTACCCTTACCCTTACCCTTACCCTTACCCTTACCCTTACCCTTCCCCCTACCCTTACCCTAACCCTCACCCTTGCTTTGACCCTTAGGCTTACCCTTACCTTTACCCTTACCCTTACCCTTATCCTTACCCTTACCCTTACCCTTACCCTTACCCTTACCCTTACCCTTACCCTTGCTTTTACCCTTAAGCTTACCCTTACCCTTACCCTTACCCTTGCTTTTACCCTTAAGCTTACCCTTACCCTTACCCTTACCCTTACCCTTACCCTTACCCTTGCTTTTACCCTTAGGCTTACCCTTACCCTTACCCTTACCCTTACCCTTGCTTTTACCCTTAAGCTTACCCTTACCCTTACCCTTACCCTTACCCTTACCCTTACCCTTACCCTTACCCTTACCCTTACCCTTACCCTTACCCTTGCTTTTACCCTTAGGCTTAACCTTACCTTTACCCTTACCCTTACCCTTACCCTTACCCTTACCCTTACCCTTACCCTTACCCTTACCCTTACCCTTACCCTTACCCTTACCCTTACCCTTGCTTTTACCCTTAAGCTTACCCTTACCCTTACCCTTACCCTTACCCTTACCCTTACCCTTACCCTTGCTTTTACCCTTAAGCTTACCCTTACCCTTACCCTTACCCTTACCCTCACCCTTACCCTTACCCTTACCCTTGCTTATACCCTTAAGCTTACCCTTACCCTTACCCTTACCCTTACCCTTACCCTTACACTTACCCTTACCCTTTCCCTTACCCTTACCCTTACCCTTACCCTTACCCTTACCCTTACCCTTGCTTTTACCCTTAGGCTTACCCTTACCTTTACCCTTACCCTTACCCTTACCCTTACCCTTACCCTTACCCTTACCCTTACCCTTACCCTTACCCTTACCCTTGCTTTTACCCTTAAGCTTACCCTTACCCTTACCCTTACCCTTACCCTTACCCTAACCCTTACCCTTGCTTTTACCCTTAAGCTTACCCTTACACTTACCCTTACCCTTACCCTTACCCTTACCCTTACCCTTACCCTTACCCTTGCTTTTACCCTTAAGCTTACCCTTACCCTTACCCTTACCCTTACCCTTACCCTTACCCTTACCCTTACCCTTACACTTACCCTTATCCTTACCCTTGCTTTTACCCTTAAGCTTACCCTTACCCTTACCCTTACCCTTACCCTTACCCTCACCTTTACCCTTACCCTTACCCTTACCCTTACCCTTACCCTTACCCTTGCTTTTACTCTTAGGCTTACCCTTACCTTTACCCTTACCCTTACCCTTACCCTTACCCTCACCCTTACCCTAACCCTTGCTTTTACCCTTAAGCTTACCCTTACCCTTACCCTTACCCTTACCCTTACCCTTGCTTTTACCCTTAAGCTTACCCTTACCCTTACCCTTAACCTTACCCTTACCCTTGCTTTTACCCTTAGGCTTACCCTTACCCTTACCCTTACCCTTACCCTTGCTTTTACCCTTAAGCTTACCCTTACCCTTACCCTTACTCTAACCCTTACCCTTACCCTTACCCTTACCCTTACCCTTACCCTTACCCTTACCCTTACCCTTGCTTTTACCCTTAGGCTTACCCTTACCTTTACCCTTACCCTAACCCTTACCCTTACCCTTACCCTTACCCTTACCCTTGCTTTTACCCTTAAGCTTACCCTTACACTTACCCTTACCCTTACCCTTACCCTTACCCTTACCCTTACCCTTACCCTTACCCTTACCCTTGCTTTTACCCTTAAGCTTACCCTTACCCTTACCCTTACCCTTACCCTTACCCTTACCCTTACCCTTACCCTTACCCTTACCCTTACCCTTGCTTTTACCCTTAAGCTTACCCTTTACCTTACCCTTACCCTTACCCTTACCCTTACCCTTACCCTTACCCTTACCCTTACCCTTACCCTTGCTTTTACCCTTAGGCTTACCCTTACCTTTACCCTTACCCTTACCCTTACCCTTACCCTTACCCTTGCTTTTACCCTTAAGCTTACCCTTACCCTTACCCTTACCCTTAAGCTTACCCTTACCCTTACCCTTACCCTTACCCTTACCCTTACCCTTACCCTTACCCTTACCCTTACCCTTACCCTTACCCTTACCCTTACCCTTACCCTTGCTTTTACCCTTAAGCTTACCCTTACCCTTACCCTTACCCTTACCCTTACCCTTGCTTTTACCCTTAAGCTTACCCTTACCCTTACCCTTACCCTTAAGCTTACCCTTACCCTTACCCTTACCCTTACCCTTACCCTTACCCTTACCCTTACCCTTACCCTTACCCTTACCCTTACCCTTACCCTTACCCTTGCTTTTACCCTTAAGCTTACCCTTACCCTTACCCTTACCCTTACCCTTAAGCTTACCCTTACCCTTACCCTTACCCTTACCCTTACCCTTAACCTTACCCTTGCTTTTACCCTTAAGCTTACCCTTACCCTTACCCTTACCCTTACCCTTAAGCTTACCCTTACCCTTACCCTTACCCTTACCCTTACCCTTGCTTTTACCCTTAAGCTTACCCTTACCCTTACCCTTACCCTTACCCTTACCCTTAAGCTTACCCTTACCCTTACCCTAACCCTTACCCTTACCCTTACCCTTACCCTTACCCTTACCCTTGCTTTTACCCTTAAGCTTACCCTTACCCTTACCCTAAGTAAGGGTAAGGGTAAGGGTAAGGGTAAGGGTAAGGGTAAGGGTAAGGGTAAGGGTAAGGGTAAGGGTAAGGGTAAGGGTAAGGGTAAGGGTAAGGGTAAGGGTAAGGGTAAGGGTAAGCTTAAGGGTAAAAGCAAGGGTAAGGGTAAGGGTAAGGGTAAGGGTAAGGGTAAGGGTAAGGGTAAGGGTAAGGGTAAGCTTAAGGGTAAAAGCAAGGGTAAGGGTAAGGGTAAGGGTAAGGGTAAGGGTAAGGGTAAGGGTAAGCTTAAGGGTAAAAGCAAGGGTAAGGGTAAGGCTAAGGGTAAGGGTAAGGGTAAGGGTAAGGGTAAGCTTAAGGGTAAAAGCAAGGGTAAGGGTAAGGGTAAGGGTAAGGGTAAGGGTAAGGGTAAGGGTAAAGGTGAGGGTAAGCCTAAGGGTAAAAGCAAGGGTAAGGGTAAGGGTAAGGGTAAGGGTAAGGGTAAGGGTAAGGGTAAGGGTAAGGGTAGGGGTAAGAGTAAGGGTAAGGGTAAGCTTAAGGGTAAAAGCAAGGGTAAGGGTAAGGGTAAGGGTAAGGGTAAGGGTAAGGGTAAGGGTAAGCTTAAGGGTAAAAGCAAGGGTAAGGGTAAGGGTAAGGGTAAGGGTAAGGGTAAGGGTAAGGGTAAGGGTAAGGGTAAGGGTAAGGGTAAGGGTAAGGGTAAGCTTAAGGGTAAAAGCAAGGGTAAGGGTAAGGGTAAGGGTAAGGGTAAGGGTAAGGGTAAGGGTAATGGTAAGGGTAAAGGTAAGGGTAAGCCTAAGGGTAAAAGCAAGGGTAAGGGTAAGGGTAAGGGTAAGGGTAAGGGTAAGGGTAAGGGTAAGCGTAAGGGTAAGGGTAAGGGTAAGGGTAAGCTTAAGGGTAAAAGCAAGGGTAAGGGTAAGGGTAAGGGTAAGGGTAAGGGTAAGGGTAAGGGTAAGCTTAAGGGTAAGGGTAAGGGTAAGGGTAAGGGTAAGCTTAAGGGTAAAAGCAAGGGTAAGGGTAAGGGTAAGGGTAAGGGTAAGGGTAAGCTTAAGGGTAAAAGCAAGGGTAAGGGTAAGGGTAAGGGTAAGGGTAAGGGTAAGGGTAAGGGTAAGGGTAAGCTTAAGGGTAAGGGTAAGGGTAAGGGTAAGGGTAAGCTTAAGGGTAAAAGCAAGGGTAAGGGTAAGAGTAAGGGTAAGGGTAAGGGTAAGGGTAAGGGTAAGGGTAAGGGTAAGGGTGAGCTTAAGGGTAAAAGCAAGGGTAAGGGTAAGGGTAAGGGTAAGGGTAAGGGTAAGGGTAAGGGTAAGGGTAAGGGTAAGGGTAAGCTTAAGGGTAAAAGCAAGGGTAAGGGTAAGGGTAAGGGTAAGGGTAAGGGTAAGGGTAAGGGTAAGGGTAAGGGTAAGGCTAAGGGTAAGGGTAAGGGTAAGGGTAAAGGTAAGGATAAGCCTAAGGGTAAAAGCAAGGGTAAGGGTAAGGGTAAGGGTAAGGGTAAGGGTAAGAGTAAGGGTAAGGGTAAGGGTAAGGGTAAGCTTAAGGGTAAAAGCAAGGGTAAGGGTAAGGGTAAGGGTAAGGGTAAGCCTAAGGGTAAAAGCAAGGGTAAGGGTAAGGGTAAGGGTAAGGGTAAGGGTAAGCTTAAGGGTAAAAGCAAGGGTAAGGGTAAGGGTAAAAGTAAGGGTAAGGGTAAGGGTAAGCTTAAGGGTAAAAGCAAGGGTGAGGGTAAGGGTAAGGGTAAGGGTAAGGGTAAGGGTAAGGGTAAGGGTAAGGGTAAGGGTAAGGGTAAGCTTAAGGGTAAAAGCAAGGGTAAGGGTAAGGGTAAGGGTAAGGGTAAGGGTAAGGGTAAGGGTAAGGGTAAGGGTAAGGGTAAGCTTAAGGGTAAAAGCAAGGGTAAGGGTAAGGGTAAGGGTAAGGGTAAGGGTAAAGTTAAGGGTAAGCCTAAGGGTAAAAGCAAGGGTAAGGGTAAGGGTAAGGGTAAGGGTAAGGGTAAGGGTAAGGGTAAGGGTAAGGGTGAGGGTAAGGGTAAGGGTAAGGGTAAGGGTAAGGGTAAGGGTAAGGGTAAGGGTAAGGGTAAGGGTAAGGGTAAGGGTAAGGGTAAGGGTAAGGGTAAGCTTAAGGGTAAAAGCAAGGGTAAGGGTAAGGGTAAGGGTAAGGGTAAGCCTAAGGGTAAAAGCAAGGGTAAGGGTAAGGGTAAGGGTAAGGGTAAGGGTAAGGGTAAGGGTAAGGGTAAGGGTAAGGGTAAGGGTAAGGGTAAGGGTAAGGGTAATAGTAAGGGTAAGGGTAAGGGTAAGGGTAAGGGTAAGCTTAAGGGTAAAAGCAAGGGTAAGGGTAAGGGTAAGGGTAAGGGTAAGGGTAAGGGTAAGGGTAAGGGTAAGGGTAAGGGTAAGGGTAAGCTTAAGGGTAAAAGCAAGGGTAAGGGTAAGGGTAAGGGTAAGGGTAAGGGTAAGGGTAAGGGTAAGGGTAAGGGTAAGGGTAAGCTTAAGGGTAAAAGCAAGGGTAAGGGTAATGCTAAGGGTAAGGGTAAGGGTAAGGGTAAGGGTAAGCTTAAGGGTAAAAGCAAGGGTAAGGGTAAGGGTAAGGGTAAGGGTAAGGGTAAGGGTAAGGGTAAAGGTGAGGGTAAGCCTAAGGGTAAAAGCAAGGGTAAGGGTAAGGGTAAGGGTAAGGGTAAGGGTAAGGGTAAGGGTAAGGGTAAGGGTAAGGGTAAGGGTAGGGGTAAGAGTAAGGGTAAGGGTAAGCTTAAGGGTAAAAGCAAGGGTAAGGGTAAGGGTAAGGGTAAGGGTAAGGGTAAGGGTAAGCTTAAGGGTAAAAGCAAGGGTAAGGGTAAGGGTAAGGGTAAGGGTAAGGGTAAGGGTAAGGGTAAGGGTAAGGGTAAGGGTAAGGGTAAGGGTAAGGGTAAGCTTAAGGGTAAAAGCAAGGGTAAGGGTAAGGGTAAGGGTAAGGGTAAGGGTAAGGGTAAGGGTAATGGTAAGGGTAAAGGTAAGTGTGAGCCTAAGGGTAAAAGCAAGGGTAAGGGTAAGGGTAAGGGTAAGGGTAAGGGTAAGGGTGAGGGTAAGGGTAAGGGTAAGGGTAAGGGTAAGGGTAAGGGTAAGCTTAAGGGTAAAAGCAAGGGTAAGGGTAAGGGTAAGGGTAAGGGTAAGGGTAAGGGTAAGGGTAAGGGTAAGGGTAAGGGTAAGGGTAAGCTTAAGGGTAAGGGTAAGGGTAAGGGTAAGGGTAAGCTTAAGGGTAAAAGCAAGGGTAAGGGTAAGGGTAAGGGTAAGGGTAAGGGTAAGCTTAAGGGTAAAAGCAAGGGTAAGGGTAAGGATAAGGGTAAGGGTAAGGGTAAGGGTAAGGGTAAGCTTAAGGGTAAGGGTAAGGGTAAGGGTAAGGGTAAGCTTAAGGGTAAAAGCAAGGGTAAGGGTAAGAGTAAGGGTAAGGGTAAGGGTAAGGGTAAGGGTAAGGGTGAGCTTAAGGGTAAAAGCAAGGGTAAGGGTAAGGGTAAGGGTAAGGGTAAGGGTAAGGGTAAGGGTGAGGGTAAGGGTAAGGGTAAGGGTAAGCTTAAGGGTAAAAGCAAAGGTAAGGGTAAGGGTGAGGGTAAGGGTAAGGGTAAGGGTAAGGGTAAGGGTAAGGGTAAGGGTAAGGGTAAAGGTAAGGGTAAGCCTAAGGGTAAAAGCAAGGGTAAGGGTAAGGGTAAGGGTAAGGGTAAGGGTAAGAGTAAGGGTAAGGGTAAGGGTAAGGGTAAGCTTAAGGGTAAAAGCAAGGGTAAGGGTAAGGGTAAGGGTAAGGGTAAGCCTAAGGGTAAAAGCAAGGGTAAGGGTAAGGGTAAGGGTAAGGGTAAGGGTAAGCTTAAGGGTAAAAGCAAGGGTAAGGGTAAGTGTAAAAGTAAGGGTAAGGGTAAGGGTAAGCTTAAGGGTAAAAGCAAGGGTGAGGGTAAGGGTAAGGGTAAGGGTAAGGGTAAGGGTAAGGGTAAGGGTAAGGGTAAGGGTAAGCTTAAGGGTAAAAGCAAGGGTAAGGGTAAGGGTAAGGGTAAGGGTAAGGGTAAGGGTAAGGGTAAGGGTAAGGGTAAGGGTAAGCTTAAGGGTAAAAGCAAGGGTAAGGGTAAGGGTAAGGGTAAGGGTAAGGGTAAAGTTAAGGGTAAGCCTAAGGGTAAAAGCAAGGGTAAGGGTAAGGGTAAGGGTAAGGCTAAGGGTAAGGGTAAGGGTAAGGGTGAGGGTAAGGGTAAGGGTAAGGGTAAGGGTAAGGGTAAGGGTAAGGGTAAGGGTAAGGGTAAGGGTAAGGGTAAGGGTAAGGGTAAGGGTAAGCTTAAGGGTAAAAGCAAGGGTAAGGGTAAGGGTAAGGGTAAGGGTAAGCCTAAGGGTAAAAGCAAGGGTAAGGGTAAGGGTAAGGGTAAGGGTAAGGGTAAGGGTAAGCTTAAGGGTAAAAGCAAGGGTAAGGGTAAGGGTAAGGGTAAGGGTAAGGGTAAGCTCAAGGGTAAAAGCAAGGGTAAGGGTAAGGGTAAGGGTAAGGGTAAAGGTAAGGGTAAGGGTAAAGGTAAGGGTAAGCCTAAGGGTAAAAGCAAGGGTAAGGGTAAGGGTAAGGGTAAGGGTAAGGGTAAGGGTAAGGGTAAGGGTAAGGGTAAGGGTAAGCTTAAGGGTAAAAGCAAGGGTAAGGGTAAGGGTAAGGGTAAGGGTAAGGGTAAGGGTAAGGGTAAGGGTAAGGGTAAGGGTAAGGGTAAGGGTAAGCTTAAGGGTAAGGGTAAGGGTAAGGGTAAGCTTAAGGGAAAAAGCAAGGGTAAGGGTAAGGGTAAGGGTAAGGGTAAGCTTAAGGGTAAAAGCAAGGGTAAGGGTAAGAGTAAGGGTAAGGGTAAGGGTAAGGGTAAGGGTAAGGGTAAGGGTAAGGGTGAGCTTAAGGGTAAAAGCAAGGGTAAGGGTAAGGGTAAGGGTAAGGGTAAGGGTAAGGGTAAGGGTAAGGGTAAGGGTAAGGGTAAGCTTAAGGGTAAAAGCAAGGGTAAGGGTAAGGGTAAGGGTAAGGGTAAGGGTAAGGGTAAGGGTAAGGGTAAGGGTAAGGGTAAGGGTAAAGGTAAGGGTAAGCCTAAGGGTAAAAGCAAGGGTAAGGGTAAGGGTAAGGGTAAGGGTAAGGGTAAGAGTAAGGGTAAGGGTAAGGGTAAGGGTAAGCTTAAGGGTAAAAGCAAGGGTAAGGGTAAGGGTAAGGGTAAGGGTAAGCCTAAGGGTAAAAGCAAGGGTAAGGGTAAGGGTAAGGGTAAGGGTAAGGGTAAGCTTAAGGGTAAAAGCAAGGGTAAGGGTAAGGGTAAGGGTAAGGGTAAGGGTAAGGGTAAGGGTAAGCTTGAGGGTAAAAGCAAGGGTGAGGGTAAGGGTAAGGGTATGGGTAAGGGTAAGGGTAAGGGTAAGGGTAAGGGTAAGGGTAAGGGTAAGCTTAAGGGTAAAAGCAAGGGTAAGGGTAAGGGTAAGGGTAAGGGTAAGGGTAAGGGTAAGGGTAAGGGTAAGGGTAAGGGTAAGGGTAAGCTTAAGGGTAAAAGCAAGGGTAAGGGTAAGGGTAAGGGTAAGGGTAAGGGTAAAGGTAAGGGTAAGCCTAAGGGTAAAAGCAAGGGTAAGGGTAAGGGTAAGGGTAAGGGTAAGGGTAAGGGTAAGGGTAAGGGTAAGGGTAAGGGTAAGGGTAAGGGTAAGGGTAAGGGTAAGGGTAAGGGTAAGGGTAAGGGTAAGGGTAAGGGTAAGGGTAAGCTTAAGGGTAAAAGCAAGGGTAAGGGTAAGGGTAAGAGTAAGGGTAAGCCTAAGGGTAAAAGCAAGGGTAAGGGTAAGGGTAAGGGTAAGGGTAAGGGTAAGCTTAAGGGTAAAAGCAAGGGTAAGGGTAAGGGTAAGGGTAAGGGTAAGGGTAAGCTCAAGGGTAAAAGCAAGGGTAAGGGTAAGGGTAAGGGTAAGGGTAAAGGTAAGGGTAAGGGTAAAGGTAAGGGTAAGCCTAAGGGTAAAAGCAAGGGTAAGGGTAAGGGTAAGGGTAAGGGTAAGGGTAAGGGTAAGGGTAAGGGTAAGCTTAAGGGTAAAAGCAAGGGTGAGGGTAAGGGTAAGGGTAAGGGTAAGGGTAAGGGTAAGGGTAAGGGTAAGGGTAAAGGTAAGCTTAAGGGTAAGGGTAAGGGTAAGGGTAAGCTTAAGGGTAAAAGCAAGGGTAAGGGTAAGGGTAAGGGTAAGGGTAAGCTTAAGGGTAAAAGCAAGGGTAAGGGTAAGGGTAAGGGTAAGGGTAAGGGTAAGGGTAAGGGTAAGGGTAAGCTTAAGGGTAAGGGTAAGGGTAAGAGTAAGGGTAAGCTTAAGGGTAAAAGCAAGGGTAAGGGTAAGGGTAAGGTTAAGGGTAAGGGTAAGCTTAAGGGTAAGGGTAAGGGTAAGGGTAAGGGTAAGCTTAAGGGTAAAAGCAAGGGTAAGGTTAAGGGTAAGGGTAAGGGTAAGGGTAAGGGTAAGGGTAAGCTTAAGGGTAAGGGTAAGGGTAAGGGTAAGGGTAAGCTTAAGGGTAAAAGCAAGGGTAAGGGTAAGGGTAAGGGTAAGGGTAAGGGTAAGGGTAAGGGTTAGGGTAAGGGTAAGGGTAAGGGTAAGGGTAAGGGTAAGGGTAAGGGTAAGGGTAAGCTTAAGGGTAAGGGTAAGGGTAAGGGTAAGTTTAAGGGTAAAAGCAAGGGTAAGGTTAAGGGTAAGGGTAAGGGTAAGGGTAAGCTTAAGGGTAAAAGCAAGGGTAAGGGTAAGGGTAAGGGTAAGGGTAAGGGTAAGGGTAAGGGTAAGGGTAAGGGTAAGGTTAAGGGTAAGCTTAAGGGTAAGGGAAAGGGTAAGGGTAAGCTTAAGGGTAAAAGCAAGGGTAAGGGTAAGGGTAAGGGTAAGGGTAAGGGTAAAGGTAAGGGTAAGCCTAAGGGTAAAAGCAAGGGTAAGGGTAAGGGTAAGGGTAAGGGTAAGGGTAAGGGTAAGGGTAAGGGTAAGGGTAAGGGTAAGGGTAAGGGTAAGGGTAAGGGTAAGCTTAAGGGTAAAAGCAAGGGTAAGGGTAAGGGTAAGGGTAAGGGTAAGGGTAAGGGTAAGGGTAAGGGTAAGGTTAAGGGTAAGGGTAAGGGTAAGCTTAAGGGTAAAAGCAAGGGTAAGGGTAAGGGTAAGGGTAAGGGTAAGGGTAAGGGTAAGGGTAAGGGTAAGGGTAAGCTTAAGGGTAGAAGCAAGGGTAAGGGTAAGGGTAAGGGTAAGGGTAAGGGTTAGGGTAAGGGTAAAGGTAAGGGTAAGCCTAAGGGTAAAAGCAAGGGTAAGGGTAAGGGTAAGGGTAAGGGTAAGGGTAAGGGTAAGGGTAAGGGTAAGGGTAAGGGTAAGGGTAAGAGTAAGGGTAAGGGTAAGGGTAAGCTTAAGGGTAAAAGCAAGGGTAAGGGTAAGGGTAAGGGTAAGGGTAAGCCTAAGGGTAAAAGCAAGGGTAAGGGTAAGGTTAAGGGTAAGGGTAAGGGTAAGCTTAAGGGTAAAAGCAAGGGTAAGGGTAAGGGTAAGGGTAAGGGTAAGGGTAAGCTTAAGGGTAAAAGCAAGGGTAAGGGTAAGGGTGAGGGTAAGGGTAAGGGTAAGGGTAAGGGTAAAGGTAAGGGTAAGCCTAAGAGTAAAAGCAAGGGTAAGGGTAAGGGTAAGGGTAAGGGTAAGCTTAAGGGTAAAAGCAAGGGTAAGGGTAAGGGTAAGGGTAAGGGTAAGGGTAAGGGTAAGGGTAAGGGTAAGGGTAAGCTTAAGGGTAAAAGCAAGGGTAAGGGTAAGGGTAAGGGTAAGGGTAAGGGTAAAGGTAAGGGTAAGCCTAAGGGTAAAAGCAAGGGTAAGGGTAAGGGTAAGGGTAAGGGTAAGGGTAAGGGTAAGGGTAAGGGTAAGGGTAAGGGTAAGGGTAAGGGTAAGGGTAAGCTTAAGGGTAAAAGCAAGGGTAAGGGTAAGGGTAAGGGTAAGGGTCAGGGTAAGGGTAAGGGTGAGGTTAAGGGTAAGGGTAAGGGTAAGCTTAAGGGTAAAAGCAAGGGTAAGGGTAAGGGTAAGGGTAAGGGTAAGGGTAAGGGTAAGGGTAAGGGTAAGGGTAAGGGTAAGCTTAAGGGTAAAAGCAAGGGTAAGGGTAAGGGTAAGGCTAAGGGTAAGGGTTAGGGTAAGGGTAAAGGTAAGGGTAAGCCTAAGGGTAAAAGCAAGGGTAAGGGTAAGGGTAAGGGTAAGGGTAAGGGTAAGGGTAAGGGTAAGGGTAAGAGTAAGGGTGAGGGTAAGGGTAAGCTTAAGGGTAAAAGCAAGGGTAAGGGTGAGGGTAAGGGTAAGGGTAAGCCTAAGGGTAAAAGCAAGGGTAAGGGTAAGGTTAAGGGTAAGGGTAAGGGTAAGCTTAAGGGTAAAAGCAAGGGTAAGGGTAAGGGTAAGGGTAAGGGTAAGCTTAAGGGTAAAAGCAAGGGTAAGGGTAAGGGTGAGGGTAAGGGTAAGGGTAAGGGTAAGGGTAAAGGTAAGGGTAAGCCTAAGAGTAAAAGCAAGGGTAAGGGTAAGGGTAAGGGTAAGGGTAAGGGTAAGGGTAAGGGTAAGCTTAAGGGTAAAAGCAAGGGTAAGGATAAGGGTAAGGGTAAGGGTAAGGGTAAGGGTAAGGGTAAGGGTAAGGGTAAGCTTAAGGGTAAAAGCAAGGGTAAGGGTAAGGGTAAGGGTAAGGGTAAGGGTAAGGGTAAGGGTAAGGGTAAGGGTAAGGGTTAGCTTAAGGGTAAAAGCAAGGGTAAGGGTTAGGGTAAGGGTAAGGGTAAGGGTAAGGGTAAGGGTAAGCTTAAGGGTAAAAGCAAGGGTAAGGGTAAGGGTAAGGGTAAGGGTAAGGGTAAGGGTAAAGGTAAGGGTAAGCCTAAGGGTAAAAGCAAGGGTAAGGGTAAGGGTAAGGGTAAGGGTAAGGGTAAGGGTAAGGGTAAGGGTAAGGGTAAGGGTAAGGGTAAGGGTAAGGGTAAGGGTAAGGGTAAGGGTAAGGGTAAGGGTAAGCTTAAGGGTATAAGCAAGGGTAAGGGTAAGGGTAAGGGTGAGGGTAAGGGTAAGGGTAAGGGTAAGGGTAAGCTTAAGGGTAAAAGCAAGGGTAAGGGTAAGGGTAAGGGTAAGGGTAAGGGTAAGGGTAAGGGTAAGCTTAAGGGTAAAAGCAAGGGTAAGGGTAAGGGTAAGGGTAAGGGTAAGGGTAAGGGTAAGGGTAAGGGTAAGGGTAAGGTTAAGGGTAAGGGTAAGGGTAAAGGTAAGGTTAAGCCTAAGGGTAAAAGCAAGGGTAAGGGTAAGGGTAAGGGTAAGGGTAAGGGTAAGGGTAAGGGTAAGGGTAAGGGTAAGGGTAAGGGTAAGGGTAAGGGTAAGGGTAAGGGTAAGGGTAAGGGTAAGGGTAAGGGTAAGGGTAAGGGTAAGGGTAAGGGTAAGCTTAAGGGTAAAAGCAAGGGTAAGGGTAAGGGTAAGGGTAAGGGTAAGCCTAAGGGTAAAAGCAAGGGTAAGGGTAAGTGTAAGGGTAAGGGTAAGGGTAAGCTTAAGGGTAAAAGCAAGGGTAAGGGTAAGGGTAAGGGTAAGGGTAAGGGTAAGGGTAAGGGTAAGGGTAAGCTTAAGGGTAAAAGCAAGGGTAAGGGTAAGGGTAAGGGTAAGGGTAAGGGTAAGGGTAAGGGTAAGGGTAAGGGTAAAGGTAAGGGTAAGCCTAAGTGTCAAAGCAAGGGTAAGGGTAAGGGTAAGGGTAAGGGTGAGGGTAAGGGTAAGGGTAAGGGTAAGGGTAAGGGTAAGCTTAAGGGTAAAAGCAAGGGTAAGGGTAAGGGTAAGGGTAAGGGTAAGGGTAAGGGTAAGGGTAAGGGTAAGGGTAAGGGTAAGGGTAAGGGTAAGGGTAAGCTTAAGGGTAAGGGTAAGGGTAAGGGTAAGGGTAAGCCTAAGGGTAAAAGCAAGGGTAAGTGTAAGGGTAAGGGTAAGGGTAAGGGTAAGCTTAAGGGTAAAAGCAAGGGTAAGGGTAAGGGTAAGGGTAAGGGTAAGGGTAAGGGTAAGGGTAAGGGTAAGGGTAAGGGTAAGGGTAAGGGTAAGCTTAAGTGTAAAAGCAAGGGTAAGGGTAAGGGTAAGGGTAAGGGTAAGGGTAAGGGTAAGGCTAAAGGTAAGGGTAAGCCTAAGGGTAAAAGCAAGGGTAAGGGTAAGGGTAAGGGTAAGGGTAAGGGTAAGGGTAAGGGTAAGGGTAAGGGTAAGGGTAAGGGTAAGGGTAAGGGTAAGGGTAAAGGTAAGGGTAAGGGTAAGCTTAAGGGTAAAAGCAAGGGTAAGGGTAAGGGTAAGGGTAAGGGTAAGGGTAAGAGTAAGGGTAAGGGTAAGGGTAAGCTAAAGGGTAAAAGCAAGGGTAAGGGTAAGGGTAAGGGTAAGGGTAAGGGTAAGGGTAAGGGTAAGGGTAAGGGTAAGGGTAAGGGTAAGGGTAAGGGTAAGGGTAAGGGTAAGGGTAAGGGTAAGGGTAAGGGTAAGCTTAAAGGTAAAAGCAAGGGTAAGGGTAAGGGTAAGGGTAAGGGTAAGGGTAAGGGTAAGGGTAAGGGTAAGGGTAAGGGTAAAGGTAAGGGTAAGCCTGAGAGTAAAAGCAAGGGTAAGAGTAAGGATAAGGGTAAGGGTAAGGGTAAGGTTAAGGGTAAGGGTTAGGGTAAGGGTAAGGGTAAGGGTAAGGGTAAGCTTAAGGGTAAAAGCAAGGGTAAGGGTAAGGGTAAGGGTAAGGGTAAGGGTAAGGGTAAGGGTAAGCTTAAGGGTAAGGGTAAGGGTAAGGGTAAGGGTAAGCTTAAGGGTAAAAGCAAGGGTAAGGGTAAGGGTAAGGGTAAGGGTAAGGTAAGCTTAAGGGTAAAAGCAAGGGTAAGGGTAAGGGTAAGGTTAAGGGTAAGGGTAAGGGTAAGGGTAAGCTTAAGGGTAAGGGTGAGGGTAAGGGTAAGGGTAAGCTTAAGGGTAAAAGCAAGGGTAAGGGTCAGGGTAAGGGTAAGTGTAAGGGTAAGGGTAAGGGTAAGGGTATGGGTGAGCTTAAGGGTAAAAGCAAGGGTAAGGGTAAGGTTAAGGGTAAGGGTAAGGGTAAGGGTAAGGGTAAGGGTTAGCTTAAGGGTAAAAGCAAGGGCAAGGGTAAGGGTAAGGTTAAGGGTAAGGGTAAGGGTAAGGGTAAGAGTAAGGGTAAGGGTAAGGGTAAGCTAAAGGGTAAAAGCAAGGGTAAGGGTAAGGGTAAGGGTAAGGGTAAGGGTAAGGGTAAGGGTAAGGGTAAGGGTAAGGGTAAGGGTAAGGGTAAGGGTAAGGGTAAGGGTAAGGGTAAGGGTAAGGGTAAGCTTAAAGGTAAAAGCAAGGGTAAGGGTAAGGGTAAGGGTAAGGGTAAGGGTAAGGGTAAGGGTAAGGGTAAGGGTAAGGGTAAAGGTAAGGGTAAGCCTGAGAGTAAAAGCAAGGGTAAGAGTAAGGGTAAGGGTAAGGGTAAGGGTAAGGTTAAGGGTAAGGGTTAGGGTAAGGGTAAGGGTAAGGGTAAGGGTAAGCTTAAGGGTAAAAGCAAGGGTAAGGGTAAGGGTAAGGGTAAGGGTAAGGGTAAGGGTAAGGGTAAGCTTAAGGGTAAGGGTAAGGGTAAGGGTAAGGGTAAGCTTAAGGGTAAAAGCAAGGGTAAGGGTAAGGGTAAGGGTAAGGGTAAGGTAAGCTTAAGGGTAAAAGCAAGGGTAAGGGTAAGGGTAAGGTTAAGGGTAAGGGTAAGGGTAAGGGTAAGCTTAAGGGTAAGGGTGAGGGTAAGGGTAAGGGTAAGCTTAAGGGTAAAAGCAAGGGTAAGGGTCAGGGTAAGGGTAAGTGTAAGGGTAAGGGTAAGGGTAAGGGTATGGGTGAGCTTAAGGGTAAAAGCAAGGGTAAGGGTAAGGTTAAGGGTAAGGGTAAGGGTAAGGGTAAGGGTAAGGGTTAGCTTAAGGGTAAAAGCAAGGGCAAGGGTAAGGGTAAGGTTAAGGGTAAGGGTAAGGGTAAGGGTAAGGGTAAGGGTTAGCTTAAGGGTAAAAGCAAGGGTAAGGGTAAGGGTAAGGGTAAGGGTAAGGGTAAGGGTAAGGGTAAGGGTAAGGGTAAGGGTAAGCTTAAGGGTAAAAGCAAGGGTAAGGGTAAGGGTAAGGGTAAGGGTAAGGGTAAGCCTAAGGGTAAAAGCAAGGGTAAGGGTAAGGGTAAGGGTAAGGGTAAGTGTAAGCTTAAGGGTAAAAGCAAGGGTAAGGGTAAGGGTAAGGGTAAGGGTAAGGGTAAGGGTAAGCTTAAGGGTAAAAGCAAGGGTGAGGGTAAGGGTAAGGGTAAGGGTAAGGGTAAGGGTAAGGGTAAGGGTAAGGGTAAGCTTAAGGGTAAAAGCAAGGGTAAGGGTAAGGGTAAGGGTAAGGGTAAGCTTAAGGGTAAAAGCAAGGGTAAGGGTAAGGGTAAGGGTAAGGGTAAGGGTAAAGGTAAGGGTAAGCCTAAGGGTAAAAGCAAGGGTAAGGGTAAGGGTAAGGGTAAGGGTTAGGGTAAGGGTAAGGGTAAGGGTAAGGGTAAGGGTAAGGGTAAGGGTAAGGGTAAGGGTAAGGGTAAGGGTAAGGGTAAGGGTTAGGGTAAGCTTAAGGGTAAAAGCAAGGGTAAGGGTAAGGGAAAGGGTAAGGGTAAGCCTAAGGGTAAAAGCAAGGGTAAGGGTAAGGGTAAGGGTAAGGGTAAGCTTAAGGGTAAAAGCAAGAGTAAGGGTAAGGGTAAGGGTAAGGGTAAGCTTAAGGGTAAAAGCAAGGGTAAGGGTAAAGGTAAGGGTAAGGGTAAGGGTAAGGGTAAGGGTAAGGGTAAGGGTAAGGGTAAGGGTAAAGGTAAGGGTAAGCCTAAGGGTAAAAGCAAGGGTAAGGGTAAGGGTAAGGGTAAGGGTAAGGGTAAGGGTAAGGGTAAGGGTAAGGTTAAGGGTAAGGGTAAGGGTAAGCTTAAGGGTAAAAGCAAGGGTAAGGGTAAGGGTAAGGGTAAGGGTAAGGGTAAGGGTAAGGGTAAGGGTAAGGGTAAGGGTAAGGGTAAGGGTAAGGGTAAGGGTAAGGGTAAGGGTAAGCTTAAGGGTAAGGGTAAGGGTAAGGGTAAGGGTAAGCTTAAGGGTAAAAGCAAGGGTAAGGGTAAGGGTAAGGGTAAGGGTAAGCTAAAGGGTAAAAGCAAGGGTAAGGGTAAGGGTAAGGGTAAGGGTAAGGGTAAGGGTAAGGGTAAGGGTAAGCTTAAGGGTAAGGGTAAGGGTAAGGGTAAGGGTAAGCTTAAGGGTAAAAGCAAGGGTAAGGGTAAGGGTAAGGGTAAGGGTAAGGGTAAGGGTAAGGGTAAGCTTAAGGGTAAGGGTAAGGGTAAGGGTAAGGGTAAGCTTAAGGGTAAAAGCAAGGGTAAGGGTAAGGGTGAGGGTAAGGGTAAGGGTAAGGGTAAGGGTAAGCTTAAGGGTAAGGGTAAGGGTAAGGGTAAGGGTAAGCTTAAGGGTAAAAGCAAGGGTAAGGGTAAGGGTAAGGGTAAGGGTAAGGGTAAGGGTAAGGGTAAGGGTAAGGGTAAGGGTAAGGGTAAGGGTAAGGGTAAGGGAAAGCTTAAGGGTAAGGGTAAGGGTAAGGGTAAGGGTAAGCTTAAGGGTAAAAGCAAGGGTAAGGGTAAGGGTAAGGGTAAGCTTAAGGGTAAAAGCAAGGGTAAGGGTAAGGGTAAGGGTAAGGGTAAGGGTAAGGGTAAGGGTAAGGGTAAGGGTAAAGGTAAGGGTAAGGGTAAGCTTAAGGGTAAGGGTAAGGGTAAGGGTAAGGGTAAGCTTAAGGGTAAAAGCAAGGGTAAGGGTAAGGGTAAGGGTAAGGGTAAGGGTAAAGGTAAGGGTAAGCCTAAGGGTAAAAGCAAGGATAAGGGTAAGGGTAAGGGTAAGGGTAAGGGTAAGGGTAAGGGTAAGGGTAAGGGTAAGGGTAAGGGTAAGCTTAAGGGTAAAAGCAAGGGTAAGGGTAAGGGTAAGGGTAAGGGTAAGGGTAAGGGTAAGGGTAAGGGTAAGGGTAAGGGTAAGGGTAAGCTTAAGGGTAAAAGCAAGGGTAAGGGTAAGGGTAAGGGTAAGGGTAAGGGTAAGGGTAAGGGTAAGGGTAAGGGTAAGGGTAAGCTTAAGGGTAAAAGCAAGGGTAAGGGTAAGGGTAAGGGTAAGGGTAAGGGTTAGGGTAAGGGTAAAGGTAAGGGTAAGCCTAAGGGTAAAAGCAAGGGTAAGGGTAAGGGTAAGGGTAAGGGTAAGGGTAAGGGTAAGGGTAAGGGTAAGGGTAAGGGTAAGGGTAACGGTAAGGGTAAGAGTAAGGGTAAGGGTAAGGGTAAGCTTAAGGGTAAAAGCAAGGGTAAGGGTAAGGGTAAGGGTAAGGGTAAGCCTAAGGGTAAAAGCAAGGGTAAGGGTAAGGGTAAGGGTAAGGGTAAGGGTAAGCTTAAGGGTAAAAGCAAGGGTAAGGGTAAGGGTAAGGGTAAGGGTAAGGGTAAGGGTAAGGGTAAGGGTAAGGGTAAGCTTAAGGGTAAAAGCAAGGGTAAGGGTAAGGGTAAGGGTAAGGGTAAGGGTAAGGGTAAGGGTAAGGGTAAATGTAAGGGTAAGCCTAAGGGTAAAAGCAAGGGTAAGGGTAAGGGTAAGGGTAAGGGTAAGGGTAAGGGTAAGGGTAAGGGTAAGGGTAAGCTTAAGGGTAAAAGCAAGGGTAAGGGTAAGGGTAAGGGTAAGGGTAAGGGTAAGGGTGAGGGTAAGGGTTAGCTTAAGGGTAAAAGCAAGGGTAAGGGTAAGGGTAAGGGTAAGGGTAAGGGTAAGGGTAAGGGTAAAGGTAAGGGTAAGCCTAAGGGTAAAAGCAAGGGTAAGGGTAAGGGTAAGGGTAAGGGTAAGAGTAAGGGTAAGGGTAAGGGTAAGGGTAAGCTTAAGGGTAAAAGCAAGGGTAAGGGTAAGGGTAAGGGTAAGGGTAAGCCTAAGGGTAAAAGCAAGGGTAAGGGTAAGGGTAAGGGTAAGGGTAAGTGTAAGCTTAAGGGTAAAAGCAAGGGTAAGGGTAAGGGTAAGGGTAAGGGTATGCTTAAGGGTAAAAGCAAGGGTGAGGGTAAGGGTAAGGGTAAGGGTAAGGGTAAGGGTAAGGGTAAGGGTAAGGGTAAGGGTAAGCTTAAGGGTAAAAGCAAGGGTAAGGGTAAGGGTAAGGGTAAGGGTAAGGGTAAGGGTAAGCTTAAGGGTAAAAGCAAGGGTAAGGGTAAGGGTAAGGGTAAGGGTAAGGGTAAAGGTAAGGGTAAGCCTAAGGGTAAAAGCAAGGGTAAGGGTAAGGGTAAGGGTAAGGGTAAGGGTTAGGGTAAGGGTAAGGGTAAGGGTAAGGGTAAGGGTAAGGGTAAGGGTAAGGGTAAGGGTAAGGGTAAGGGTAAGGGTAAGGGTAAGGGTAAGCTTAAGGGTAAAAGCAAGGGTAAGGGTAAGGGAAAGGGTGAGGGTAAGCCTAAGGGTAAAAGCAAGGGTGAGGGTAAGGGTAAGGGTAAGGGTAAGGGCAAGCTTAAGGGTAAAAGCAAGAGTAAGGGTAAGGGTAAGGGTAAGGGTAAGGGTAAGGGTAAGGGTAAGCTTAAGGGTAAGGGTAAGGGTAAGGGTAAGGGTAAGCTTAAGGGTAAAAGCAAGGGTAAGGGTAAGGGTAAGGGTAAGGGTAAGGGTAAGGGTAAGCTAAAGGGTAAAAGCAAGGGTAAGGGTAAGGGTAAGGGTAAGGGTAAGGGTAAGGGTAAGGGTAAGCTTAAGGGTAAGGGTAAGGGTAAGGGTAAGGGTAAGCTTAAGGGTAAAAGCAAGGGTAAGGGTAAGGGTAAGGGTAAGGGTAAGGGTAAGGGTAAGGGTAAGCTTAAGGGTAAGGGTAAGGGTAAGGGTAAGGGTAAGCTTAAGGGTAAAAGCAAGGGTAAGGGTAAGGGTGAGGGTAAGGGTAAGGGTAAGGGTAAGGGTAAGCTTAAGGGTAAGGGTAAGGGTAAGGGTAAGGGTAAGCTTAAGGGTAAAAGCAAGGGTAAGGGTAAGGGTAAGGGTAAGGGTAAGGGTAAGGGTAAGGGTAAGGGTAAGGGTAAGGGTAAGGGTAAGGGTAAGGGTAAGGGTAAGGGTAAGGGTAAGGGTAAGGGTAAGGGTAAGGGAAAGCTAAAGGGTAAGGGTGAGGGTAAGGGTAAGGGTAAGCTTAAGGGTAAAAGCAAGGGTAAGGGTAAGGGTAAGGGTAAGCTTAAGGGTAAAAGCAAGGGTAAGGGTAAGGGTAAGGGTAAGGGTAAGTGTAAGGGTAAGGGTAAGGGTAAAGGTAAGGGTAAGGGTAAGCTTAAGGGTAAGGGTAAGGGTAAGGGTGAGGGTAAGGGTAAAGGTAAGGGTAAGCCTAAGGGTAAAAGCAAGGATAAGGGTAAGGGTAAGGGTAAGGGTAAGGGTAAGGGTAAGGGTAAGGGTAAGGGTAAGCTTAAGGTTAAAAGCAAGGGTAAGGGTAAGGGTAAGGGTAAGGGTAAGGGTAAGGGTAAGGGTAAGGGTAAGCTTAAGGGTAAAAGCAAGGGTAAGGGTAAGGGTAAGGGTAAGGGTAAGGGTTAGCTTTAGGGTAAGGGTAAGGGTAAGGGTGAGGGTAAGGGTAAAGGTAAGGGTAAGCCTAAGGGTAAAAGCAAGGATAAGGGTAAGGGTAAGGGTAAGGGTAAGGGTAAGGGTAAGCTTAAGGGTAAGGGTAAGGGTAAGGGTGAGGGTAAGCTTAAGGGTAAAAGCAAGGGTAAGGGTAAGGGTAAGGGTAAGGGTAAGGGTAAAGGTAAGGGTAAGCCTAAGGGTAAAAGCAAGGATAAGGGTAAGGGTAAGGGTAAGGGTAAGGGTAAGGGTAAGGGTAAGGGTAAGGGTAAGCTTAAGGTTAAAAGCAAGGGTAAGGGTAAGGGTAAGGGTAAGGGTAAGGGTAAGGGTAAGGGTAAGGGTAAGGGTAAGGGTAAGGGTAAGGGTAAGGGTAAGGGTAAGCTTAAGGGTAAAAGCAAGGGTAAGGGTAAGGGTAAGGGTAAGGGTAAGGGTAAGGGTAAGGGTAAGGGTAAGGGTAAGCTTAAGGGTAAAAGCAAGGGTAAGGGTAAGGGTAAGGGTAAGGGTAAGGGTTAGGGTTAGGGTAAGGGTAAAGGTAAGAGTAAGCCTAAGGGTAAAAGCAAGGGTAAGGGTAAGGGTAAGGGTAAGGGTAAGGGTAAGGGTAAGGGTAAGAGTAAGGGTAAGGGTAAGGGTAAGCTTAAGGGTAAAAGCAAGGGTAAGGGTAAGGGTAAGGGTAAGGGTAAGCCTAAGGGTAAAAGCAAGGGTAAGGGTAAGGGTAAGGGTAAGGGTAAGGGTAAGGGTAAGGGTAAGCTTAAGGGTAAAAGCAAGGGTAAGGGTAAGGGTAAGGGTAAGGGTAAGGGTAAGCTTAAGGGTAAAAGCAAGGGTAAGGGTAAGGGTAAGGGTAAGGGTAAGGGTAAGGGTAAGGGTAAGGGTAAAGGTAAGGGTAAGCCTAAGGGTAAAAGCAAGGGTAAGGGTAAGGGTAAGGGTAAGGGTAAGGGTAAGGGTAAGCTTAAGGGTAAAAGCAAGGGTAAGGGTAAGGGTAAGGGTAAGGGTAAGGGTAAGGGTAAGGGTGAGGGTAAGGGTAAGCTTAAGGGTAAAAGCAAGGGTAAGGGTAAGGATAAGGGTAAGGGTAAGGGTAAGGGTAAGGGTAAGGGTAAGGGTAAGGGTAAGGGTAAGGGTAAGGGTAAGGGTAAAGGTAAGGGTAAGGGTAAGGGTAAGGGTAAGGGTAAGGGTAAGGGTAAGCTTAAGGGTAAAAGCAAGGGTAAGGGTTAGGGTAAGGGTAAGGGTAAGGGTAAAGGTAAGGGTAAGCTTAAGGGTAAAAGCAAGGGTAAGGGTTAGGGTAAGGGTAAGGGTAAGGGTAAGGGTAAGGGTAAGGGTAAGGGTAAGGGTAAGGGTAAGGGTAAGCTTAAGTGTAAAAGCAAGGGTAAGGGTAAGGGTAAGGGTAAGGGTAAGCTTAAGGGTAAAAGCAAGGGTAAGGGTAAGGGTAAGGGTAAGGGTAAGGGTTAGGGTAAGGGTAAAGGTAAGGGTAAGCCTAAGGGTAAAAGCAAGGGTAAGGGTAAGGGTAAGGGTAAGGGTAAGGGTAAGGGTAAGGGTAAGGGTAAGGGTAAGGGTAAGGGTAAGGGTAAGAGTAAGGGTAAGGGTAAGGGTAAGCTTAAGGGTAAAAGCAAGGGTAAGGGTAAGGGTAAGGGTAAGGGTAAGCCTAAGGGTAAAAGCAAGGGTAAGGGTAAGGGTAAGGGTAAGGGTAAGGGTAAGCTTAAGGGTAAAAGCAAGGGTAAGGGTAAGGGTAAGGGTAAGGGTAAGGGTAAGGGTAAGGGTAAGGGTAAGCTTAAGGGTAAAAGCAAGGGTAAGGGTAAGGGTAAGGGTAAGGGTAAGGGTAAGGGTAAGGGTAAGGGTAAGGGTAAGGGTAAGGGTAAAGGTAAGGGTAAGCCTAGGGGTAAAAGCAAGGGTAAGGGTAAGGGTAAGGGTAAGGGTAAGCTTAAGGGTAAAAGCAAGGGTAAGGGTAAGGGTAAGGGTAAGGGTAAGGGTAAGGGTAAGGGTAAGGGTAAGGGTAAGGGTAAGGGTAAGGGTAAGGGTAAGCTTAAGGGTAAAAGCAAGGGTAAGGGTAAGGGTAAGGGTAAGGGTAAGGGTAAGGGTAAGGGTAAGGGTAAGGGTAAGGGTAAGGGTAAGGGTAAGCTAAAGGGTAAAAGCAAGGGTAAGGGTTAGGGTAAGGTAAGGGTAAGGGTAAGGGTAAGGTAGGTAAGCTTAAGGGTAAAAGCAAGGGTAAGGGTAAGGGTAAGGGTAAGGGTAAGGGTAAGGGTAAGGGTAAGGGTAAGGGTAAGGGTAAGGGTAAGGGTAAAGGTAAGGGTAAGCCTAAGGTTAAAAGCAAGGGTAAGGGTAAGGGTAAGGGTAAGGGTAAGGGTAAGGGTAAGGGTAAGGGTAAGGGTAAGGGTAAGGGTAAGGGTAAGGGTAAGGGTAAGGGTAAGGGTAAAGGTAAGGGTAAGCCTAAGGGTAAAAGCAAGGGTAAGGGTAAGGGTAAGGGTAAGGGTAAGGGTAAGGGTAAGGGTAAGGGTAAGGGTAAGGGTAAGGTTAAAGGTAAGGGTAAGCCTAAGGGTAAAAGCAAGGGTAAGGGTAAGGGTAAGGGTAAGGGTAAGGGTAAGGGTAAGGGTAAGGGTAAAGGTAAGGGTAAGGGTAAGTGTAAGGGTAAGCTTAAGGGTAAAAGCAAGGGTAAGGGTAAGGGTAAGGGTAAGGGTAAGCCTAAGGGTAAAAGCAAGGGTAAGGGTAAGGGTAAGGGTAAGGGTAAGGGTAAGCTTAAGGGTAAAAGCAAGGGTAAGGGTAAGGGTAAGGGTAAGGGTAAGGGTAAGGGTAAGGGTAAGGGTAAGGGTAAGGGTAAGGGTAAAGGTAAGGGTAAGCCTAAGGGTAAAAGCAAGGGTAAGGGTAAGGGTAAGGGTAAGGGTAAGGGTAAGGGTAAGGGTAAGGGTAAGGGTAAAGGTAAGGGTAAGCCTAAGGGTAAAAGCAAGGGTAAGGGTAAGGGTAAGGGTAAGGGTAAGGGTAAGGGTAAGGGTAAGGGTAAGTGTAAGGGTAAGCTTAAGGGTAAAAGCAAGGGTAAGGGTAAGGGTAAGGGTAAGGGTAAGCCTAAGGGTAAAAGCAAGGGTAAGGGTAAGGGTAAGGGTAAGGGTAAGGGTAAGCTTAAGGGTAAAAGCAAGGGTAAGGGTAAGGGTAAGGGTAAGGGTAAGGGTAAGGGTAAGCTTAAGGGTAAAAGCAAGGGTAAGGGTAAGGGTAAGGGTAAGGGTGAGGGTAAGGGTAAAGGTAAGGGTAAGCCTAAGGGTAAAAGCAAGGGTAAGGGTAAGGGTAAGGGTAAGGGTAAGGGTAAGGGTAAGGGTAAGGGTAAGGGTAAGGGTAAGGGTAAGGGTAAGGGTAAGGGTAAGGGTAAGGGTAAGGGTAAGGGTAAGGGTAAGCTTAAGGGTAAAAGCAAGGGTAAGGGTAAGGGTAAGGGTAAGGGTAAGGGTAAGGGTAAGCTTAAGGGTAAAAGCAAGGGTAAGGGTAAGAGTAAGGGTAAGAGTAAGGGTAAGGGTAAGGGTAAGGGTAAGCTTAAGGGTAAAAGCAAGGGTAAGGGTAAGGGTAAGGGTAAGCTTGAGGGTAAAAGCAAGGGTAAGGGTAAGGGTAAGGGTAAGGGTAAGGGTAAGGGTAAGGGTAAGGGTAAAGGTAAGGGTAAGCCTAAGGGTAAAAGCAAGGGTAAGGGTAAGGGTAAGGGTAAGGGTAAGGGTAAGGGTAAGGGTAAGGGTAAGGGTAAGGGTAAGGGTAAGGGTAAGCTTAAGGGTAAAAGCAAGGGTGAGGGTAAGGGTAAGGGTAAGGGTAAGGGTAAGGGTAAGGGTAAGGGTAAGGGTAAGGGTAAGGGTAAGGGTAAGGGTAAGGGTAAGGGTAAGGGTAAGGGTAAGGGTAAGGGTAAGGGTAAGCCTAAGGGTAAAAGCAAGGGTAAGGGTAAGGGTAAGGGTAAGCTTAAGGGTAAAAGCAAGGGTAAGGGTAAGGGTAAGGGTAAGGGTAAGCTTAAGGGTAAAAGCAAGGGTAAGGGTAAGGGTAAGAGTAAGGGTAAGGGTAAGGGTAAGGGTAAGGGTAAAGGTAAGGGTAAGCCTAAGGGTAAAAGCAAGGGTATGGGTAAGGGTAAGGGTAAGTGTAAGGGTAAGGGTAAGGGTAAGGGTAAGGGTAAGGGTAAGGGTAAGGGTAAGCTTAAGGGTAAAAGCAAGGGTAAGGGTAAGGGTAAGGGTAAGGGTAAGGGTAAGGGTAAGGGTAAGGGTAAGGGTAAGGGTAAGGGTAAGGGTAAGGGTAAGGGTAAGGGTAAGGGTAAGGGTAAGCTTAAGGGTAAAAGCAAGGGTAAGGGTAAGGGTAAGGGTAAGGGTAAGGGTAAGGGTAAGGGTAAGGGTAAGGGTAAGGGTAAGGGTAAGGGTAAGGGTAAGGGTAAGGGTAAGCTAAAGGGTAAAAGCAAGGGTAAGGGTTAGGGTAAGGGTAAGGGTAAGGGTAAGGGTAAGGGTAAGCTTAAGGGTAAAAGCAAGGGTAAGGGTAAGGGTAAGGGTAAGGGTAAGGGTAAGGGTAAGGGTAAGGGTAAGGGTAAGGGTAAGGGTAAAGGTAAGGGTAAGCCTAAGGTTAAAAGCAAGGGTAAGGGTAAGGGTAAGGGTAAGGGTAAGGGTAAGGGTAAGGGTAAGGGTAAGGGTAAGGGTAAGGGTAAGGGTAAGGGTAAAGGTAAGGGTAAGCCTAAGGGTAAAAGCAAGGGTAAGGGTAAGGGTAAGGGTAAGGGTAAGGGTAAGGGTAAGGGTAAGGGTAAGGGTAAGGGTAAGGGTAAGGGTAAGGGTAAGGGTAAGCTTAAGGGTAAAAGCAAGGGTAAGGGTAAGGGTAAGGGTAAGGGTAAGGGTAAGGGTAAGGGTAAGGGTAAGGGTAAGCTTAAGGGTAAAAGCAAGGGTAAGGGTAAGGGTAAGGGTAAGGGTAAGGGTAAGGGTAAGGGTAAGGGTAAGGGTAAGGGTAAGCTTAAGGGTAAAAGCAAGGGTAAGGGTTAGGGTAAGGGTAAGGGTAAGGGTAAGGGTAAGCTTGAGGGTAAAAGCAAGGGTAAGGGTAAGGGTAAGGGTAAGGGTAAAGGTAAGGGTAAGCCTAAGGGTAAAAGCAAGGGTAAGTGTAAGGGTAAGGGTAAGGGTAAGGGTAAGGGTAAGGGTAAGGGTAAGGGTAAGGGTAAGGGTAAGGGTAAGGGTAAGGGTAAGGGTAAAGGTAAGGGTAAGCCTAAGGGTAAAAGCAAGGGTAAGGGTAAGGGTAAGGGTAAGGGTAAGGGTAAGGGTAAGTGTAAGGGTAAGCTTAAGGGTAAAAGCAAGGGTAAGGGTTAGGGTAAGGGTAAGGGTAAGCCTAAGGGTAAAAGCAAGGGTAAGGGTAAGGGTAAGGGTAAGGGTAAGGGTAAGCTTAAGGGTAAAAGCAAGGGTAAGGGTAAGGGTAAGGGTAAGGGTAAGGGTAAGGGTAAGCTTAAGGGTAAAAGCAAGGGTAAGGGTAAGGGTAAGGGTAAGGGTGAGGGTAAGGGTAAAGGTAAGGGTAAGCCTAAGGGTAAAAGCAAGGGTAAGGGTAAGGGTAAGGGTAAGGGTAAGGGTAAGGGTAAGGGTAAGGGTAAGGGTAAGGGTAAGGGTAAGGGTAAGGGTAAGGGTAAGGGTAAGGGTAAGGGTAAGGGTAAGGGTAAGGGTAAGCTTAAGGGTAAAAGCAAGGGTAAGGGTAAGGGTAAGGGTAAGGGTAAGGGTAAGGGTAAGCTTAAGGGTAAAAGCAAGGGTAAGGGTAAGAGTAAGGGTAAGAGTAAGGGTAAGGGTAAGGGTAAGGGTAAGCTTAAGGGTAAAAGCAAGGGTAAGGGTAAGGGTAAGGGTAAGCTTAAGGGTAAAAGCAAGGGTAAGGGTAAGGGTAAGGGTAAGGGTAAGGGTAAGGGTAAGGGTAAGGGTAAAGGTAAGGGTAAGCCTAAGGGTAAAAGCAAGGGTAAGGGTAAGGGTAAGGGTAAGGGTAAGGGTAAGGGTAAGGGTAAGGGTAAGGGTAAGGGTAAGGGTAAGGGTAAGGGTAAGGGTAAGGGTAAGGGTAAGGGTAAGGGTAAGGGTAAGCTTAAGGGTAAAAGCAAGGGTGAGGGTAAGGGTAAGGGTAAGGGTAAGGGTAAGGGTAAGGGTAAGGGTAAGGGTAAGGGTAAGGGTAAGGGTAAGGGTAAGGGTAAGGGTAAGGGTAAGGGTAAGGGTAAGGGTAAGGGTAAGCCTAAGGGTAAAAGCAAGGGTAAGGGTAAGGGTAAGGGTAAGCTTAAGGGTAAAAGCAAGGGTAAGGGTAAGGGTAAGGGTAAGGGTAAGCTTAAGGGTAAAAGCAAGGGTAAGGGTAAGGGTAAGAGTAAGGGTAAGGGTAAGGGTAAGGGTAAGGGTAAAGGTAAGGGTAAGCCTAAGGGTAAAAGCAAGGGTATGGGTAAGGGTAAGGGTAAGGGTAAGGGTAAGGGTAAGGGTAAGGGTAAGGGTAAGGGTAAGGGTAAGGGTAAGCTTAAGGGTAAAAGCAAGGGTAAGGGTAAGGGTAAGGGTAAGGGTAAGGGTAAGGGTAAGGGTAAGGGTAAGGGTAAGGGTAAGGGTAAGGGTAAGGGTAAGGGAAAGCTTAAGGGTAAAAGCAAGGGTAAGGGTAAGGGTAAGGGTGAGGGTAAGGGTAAGGGTAAGGGTAAGGGTAAGGGTAAGGGTAAGGGTAAGGGTAAGGGTAAGGGTAAGCTTAAGGGTAAAAGCAAGGGTAAGGGTAAGGGTAAGGGTAAGAGTAAGGGTAAGGGTAAGGGTAAGCTTAAGGGTAAAAGCAAGGGTAAGGGTAAGGGTAAGGGTAAGGGTAAGGGTAAGGGTAAGGGTAAGCCTAAGGGTAAAAGCAAGGGTAAGGGTAAGGGTAAAAGCAAGGGTAAGGGTAAGGGTAAGGGTAAGGGTAAGGGTAAGGGTAAGGGTAAGGGTGAGGGTAAGGGTAAGGGTAAGCTTAAGGGTAAAAGCAAGGGTAAGGGTAAGGGTAAGGGTAAGGGTAAGTGTAAGCTTAAGGGTAAAAGCAAGGGTAAGGGTAAGGGTAAGGGTAAAGGTAAGGGTAAGCCTTAGGGTAAAAGCAAGGGTAAGGGTAAGGGTAAGGGTAAGGGTAAGGGTAAGGGTAAGGGTAAGGGTAAGGGTAAGGGTAAGCTTAAGGGTAAAAGCAAGGGTAAGGGTAAGGGTAAGGGTAAGGGTAAGGGTAAGGGTAAGGGTAAGGGTAAGGGTAAGCTTAAGGGTAAAAGCAAGGGTAAGGGTAAGGGTAAGGGTAAGGGTAAGGGTAAGGGTAAGGGTAAGGGTAAGGGTAAGCTTAAGGGTAAAAGCAAGGGTAAGGGTTAGGGTAAGGGTAAGGGTAAGGGTAAGGGTAAGCTTGAGGGTAAAAGCAAGGGTAAGGGTAAGGGTAAGGGTAAGGGTAAAGGTAAGGGTAAGCCTAAGGGTAAAAGCAAGGGTAAGTGTAAGGGTAAGGGTAAGGGTAAGGGTAAGGGTAAGGGTAAGGGTAAGGGTAAGGGTAAGGGTAAGGGTAAGCTTAAGGGTATAAGCAAGGGTAAGGGTAAGGGTAAGGGTGAGGGTAAGGGTAAGGGTAAGGGTAAGCTTAAGGGTAAAAGCAAGGATAAGGGTAAGGGTAAGGGTAAGGGTAAGGGTAAGGGTAAGGGTAAGCTTAAGGGTAAAAGCAAGGGTAAGGGTAAGGGTAAGGGTAAGGGTAAGGGTAAGGGTAAGGGTAAGGGTAAGGGTAAGGGTAAGGGTAAAGGTTAGGGTAAGCCTAAGGGTAAAAGCAAGGGTAAGGGTAAAGGTAAGGGTAAGGGTAAGGGTAAGGGTAAGGGTAAGGGTAAGGGTAAGGGTAAGGGTAAGCTTAAGGGTAAAAGCAAGGGTAAGGGTAAGGGTAAGGGTAAGGGTAAGCCTAAGGGTAAAACAAGGGTAAGGGTAAGGGTAAGGGTAAGGGTAAGCTTAAGAGTAAAAGCAAGGGTAAGGGTAAGGGTAAGGGTGAGGGTAAGGGTAAGCTTAAGGGTTAAAGCAAGGGTAAGGGTAAGGGTGAGGGTAAGGGTAAGGGTAAAGGTAAGGGTAAGCCTAAGGGTAAAAGCAAGGGTAAGGGTAAGGGTAAGGGTAAGGGTAAGGGTAAGGGTAAGGGTAAGGGTAAGGGTAAGGGTGAGGGTAAGGGTAAGCTTAAGGGTAAAAGCAAGGGTAAGGGTAAGGGTAAGGGTAAGGGTAAGGGTAAGGGTAAGGGTAAGGGTAAGGGTAAGGGTAAGGGTAAGGGTAAGGGTAAGGGTAAGCTTAAGGGTAAAAGCAAGGGTAAGGGTAAGGGTAAGGGTGAGGGTAAGGGTAAGGGTAAGGGTAAGGGTAAGCTTAAGGGTAAAAGCAAGGGTAAGGGTAAGGGTAAGGGTAAGGGTAAGGGTAAGGGTAAGGGTAAGGGTAAGGGTAAGCTTAAGGGTAAAAGCAAGGGTAAGGGTAAGGGTAAGGGTAAGGGTAAGGGTAAGGGTAAGGGTAAGGGTAAAGGTAAGGGTAAGCCTAAGGGTAAAAGCAAGGGTAAGGGTAAGGGTTAGGTTAAGGGTAAGGGTAAGGGTAAGGGTAAGGGTAAGGGTAAGGGTAAGGGTAAGGGTAAGGGTAAGTGTAAGGGTAAGGGTAAGGGTAAGCTTAAGGGTAAAAGCAAGGGTAAGGGTAAGGGTAAGGGTAAGGGTGAGGGTAAGGGTAAGGGTAAGGGTAAGGGTAAGGGTAAGGGTAAGCTTAAGGGTAAGGGTAAGGGTAAGGGTAAAGGTAAGGGTAAGCCTAAGGGTAAAAGCAAGGGTAAGGGTAAGGGTTAGGGTAAGGGTAAGGGTAAGGGTAAGGGTAAGGGTAAGGGTAAGTATAAGGGTAAGGGTAAGGGTAAGCTTAAGGGTAAAAGCAAGGGTAAGGGTAAGGGTAAGGGTAAGGGTAAGGGTAAGGGTAAGGGTAAGGGTAAGGGTAAGGGTAAGGGTAAGGGTAAGCTTAAGCGTAAGGGTAAGGGTAAGGGTAAGGGTAAGCCTAAGGGTAAAAGCAAGGGTAAGGGTAAGGGTAAGGGTAAGGGTAAGCTTGAGCGTAAGGGTAAGGGTAAGGGTAAGGGTAAGCCTAAGGGTAAAAGCAAGGGTAAGGGTAAGGGTAAGGGTAAGGGTAAGCTTAAGGGTAAGGGTAAAGGTAAGGGTAAGCCTAAGGGTAAAAGCAAGGGTAAGGGTAAGGGTAAGGGTAAGGGTAAGGGTAAGGGTAAGGGTAAGGGTAAGGGTAAGGGTAAGGGTAAGGGTAAGCTTAAGGGTAAAAGCAAGGGTAAGGGTAAGGGTAAGGGTAAGGGTAAGGGTAAGGGTAAGGGTAAGGGTAAGGGTAAGGGTAAGGGTAAGGGTAAGGGTAAGGGTAAGGGTAAGGGTAAGGGTAAGGGTAAGGGTAAGGGTAAGGGTAAGGGTAAGGGTAAGGGTAAGGGTAAGGGTAAGGGTAAGCTTAAAGGTAAAAGCAAGGGTGAGGGTAAGGGTAAGGGTAAGGGTAAGGGTAAGGGTAAGGGTAAGGGTAAGGGTAAGGGTAAGGGTAAGCTTAAGGGTAAAAGCAAGGGTAAGGGTAAGGGTAAGGGTAAGGGTAAGGGTAAGGGTAAGGATAAGGGTAAAGGTAAGGGTAAGCCTAAGGGTAAAAGCAAGGGTAAGGGTAAGGGTAAGGGTAAGCTTAAGGGTAAAAGCAAGGGTAAGGGTAAGGGTAAGGGTAAGGGTAAGGGTAAGGGTAAGGGTAAGGGTAAGGGTAAGCTTAAGGGTAAGGATAAGGGTAAGGGTAAAAGCAAGGGTAAGGGTAAGGGTAAGGGTAAGGGTATGGGTAAGCTTAAGGGTAAAAGCAAGGGTAAGGGTAAGGGTAAGGGTAAGGGTAAGGGTAAGGGTAAGGGTAAGGGTAAGCTTAAGGGTAAGGGTAAGGGTAAGGGTAAGGGTAAGCTTAAGGGTAAAAGCAAGGGTAAGGGTAAGGGTAAGGGTAAGGGTAAGGGTAAGGGTAAGGGTAAGGGTAAGGGTAAGGGTAAGGGTAAGGGTAAGCTTAAGGGTAAAAGCAAGGGTAAGGGTAAGGGTAAGGGTAAGAGAAGGGTAAGGGTAAGGGTAAGGGTAAGGGTAAGGGTAAGGGTAAGGGTAAGGGTAAGGGTAAGGGTAAGCTTAAGGGTAAAAGCAAGGGTAAGGGTAAGGGTAAGGGTAAGGGTAAGGGTAAGGGTAAGGGTAAGGGTAAGGGTAAGGGTAAGGGTAAGCTTAAGGGTAAGGGTAAGGGTAAGGGTAAGGGTAAGCTTAAGGGTAAAAGCAAGGGTAAGGGTAAGGGTAAGGGTAAGGGTAAGGGTAAGCTTAAGGGTAAGGGTAAGGGTAAGGGTAAGCTTAAGGGTAAAAGCAAGGGTAAGGTTAAGGGTAAGGGTAAGGGTAAGGGTAAGGGTAAGGGTAAGCTTAAGGGTAAGGGTAAGGGTAAGGGCAAGGGTAAGCTTAAGGGTAAAAGCAAGGGTAAGGGTAAGGGTAAGGGTAAGGGTAAGGGTAAGGGTAAGGGTAAGGGTAAGGGTAAGGGTAAGGGTAAGGGTAAGGGTAAGGGTAAGGGTAAGGGTAAGGGTAAGGGTTAGGGTAAGCTTAAGGGTAAGGGTAAGGGTAAGGGTAAGTTTAAGGGTAAAAGCAAGGGTAAGGGTAAGGGTAAGGGTAAGGGTAAGGGTAAGCTTAAGGGTAAAAGCAAGGGTAAGGGTAAGGGTAAGGGTAAGGGTAAGGGTAAGGGTAAGGGTAAGGTTAAGGGTAAGCTTAAGGGTAAGGGTAAGGGTAAGGGTAAGCTTAAGGGTAAAAGCAAGGGTAAGGGTAAGGGTAAAGGTAAGGGTAAGGGTAAAGGTAAGGGTAAGCCTAAGGGTAAAAGCAAGGGTAAGGGTAAGGGTAAGGGTAAGGGTAAGGGTAAGGGTAAGGGTAAGGGTAAGGGTAAGGGTAAGGGTAAGGGTAAGCTTAAGGGTAAAAGCAAGGGTAAGGGTAAGGGTAAGGGTAAGGGTAAGGGTAAGGGTAAGGTTAAGGGTAAGGGTAAGGGTAAGCTTAAGGGTAAAAGCAAGGGTAAGGGTAAGGGTAAGGGTAAGGGTAAGGGTAAGGGTAAGGGTAAGGGTAAGTGTAAGGGTAAGGGTAAGCTTAAGGGTAAAAGCAAGTGTAAGGGTAAGGGTAAGGGTAAGGGTAAGGGTTAGGGTAAGGGTAAAGGTAAGGGTAAGCCTAAGGGTAAAAGCAAGGGTAAGGGTAAGGGTAAGGGTAAGGGTAAGGGTAAGGGTAAGGGTAAGGGTAAGGGTAAGAGTAAGGGTAAGGGTAAGGGTAAGCTTAAGGGTAAAAGCAAGGGTAAGGGTAAGGGTAAGGGTAAGGGTAAACCTAAGGGTAAAAGCAAGGGTAAGGGTAAGGTTAAGGGTAAGGGTAAGGGTAAGCTTAAGGGTAAAAGCAAGGGTAAGGGTAAGGGTAAGGGTAAGGGTAAGGGTAAGCTTAAGATTAAAAGCAAGGGTAAGGGTAAGGGTGAGGGTAAGGGTAAGGGTAAGGGTAAGGGTAAAGGTAAGGGTAAGCCTAAGAGTAAAAGCAAGGGTAAGGGTAAGGGTAAGAGTAAGGGTAAGCTTAAGGGTAAAAGCAAGGGTAAGGGTAAGGGTAAGGGTAAGGGTAAGGGTAAGGGTAAGGGTAAGGGTAAGGGTAAGGGTAAGGGTAAGGGTAAGCTTAAGGGTAAAAGCAAGGGTAAGGGTAAGGGTAAGGGTAAGGGTAAGGGTAAAGGTAAGGGTAAGCCTAAGGGTAAAAGCAAGGGTAAGGGTAAGGGTAAGGGTAAGGGTAAGGGTAAGGGTAAGGGTAAGGGTAAGGGTAAGGGTAAGGGTAAGGGTAAGGGTAAGGGTAAGGGTAAGGGTAAGGGTAAGGGTAAGGGTAAGGGTAAGGGTAAGCTTAAGGGTAAAAGCAAGGGTAAGGGTAAGGGTAAGGGTAAGGGTAAGCCTAAGGGTAAAAGCAAGGGTAAGGGTAAGGGTAAGGGTAAGGGTAAGGGTAAGCTTAAGGGTAAAAGCAAGGGTAAGGGTAAGGGTAAGGGTAAGGGTAAGGGTAAGCTCAAGGGTAAAAGCAAGGGTAAGGGTAAGGGTAAGGGTAAGGGTAAAGGTAAGGGTAAGGGTAAAGGTAAGGGTAAGCCTAAGGGTAAAAGCAAGGGTAAGGGTAAGGGTAAGGGTAAGGGTAAGGGTAAGGGTAAGGGTAAGGGTAAGGGTAAGCTTAAGGGTAAAAGCAAGGGTAAGGGTAAGGGTAAGGGTAAGGGTAAGGGTAAGGGTAAGGGTAAGGGTAAGGGTAAGGGTAAGCTTAAGGGTAAGGGTAAGGGTAAGGGTAAGCTTAAGGGTAAAAGCAAGGGTAAGGGTAAGGGTAAGAGTAAGGGTAAGCTTAAGGGTAAAAGCAAGGGTAAGGGTAAGGGTAAGGGTAAGGGTAAGGGTAAGGGTAAGGGTAAGGGTAAGCTTAAGGGTAAGGGTAAGGGTAAGGGTAAGGGTAAGCTTAAGGGTAAAAGCAAGGGTAAGGGTAAGGGTAAGGGTAAGGGTAAGGGTAAGCTTAAGGGTAAGGGTAAGGGTAAGGGTAAGGGTAAGCTTAAGGGTAAAAGCAAGGGTAAGGTTAAGGGTAAGGGTAAGGGTAAGGGTAAGGGTAAGGGTAAGCTTAAGGGTAAGGGTAAGGGTAAGGGTAAGGGTAAGCTTAAGGGTAAAAGCAAGGGTAAGGGTAAGGGTAAGGGTAAGGGTAAGGGTAAGGGTAAGGGTAAGGGTAAGGGTAAGGGTAAGGGTAAGGGTAAGGGTAAGCTTAAGGGTAAGGGTAAGGGTAAGGGTAAGCTTAAGGGTAAAAGCAAGGGTAAGGGTAAGGGTAAGGGTAAGGGTAAGGGTAAGCTTAAGGGTAAAAGCAAGGGTAAGGGTAAGGGTAAGGGTAAGGGTAAGGGTAAGGGTAAGGGTAAGGGTAAGGGTAAGGGTAAGCTTAAGGGTAAGGGTAAGGGTAAGGGTAAGCTTAAGGGTAAAAGCAAGGGTAAGGGTAAGGGTATGGGTAAGGGTAAGGGTAAAGGTAAGGGTAAGCCTAAGGGTAAAAGCAAGGGTAAGGGTAAGGGTAAGGGTAAGGGTAAGGGTAAGGGTAAGGGTAAGGGTAAGGGTAAGGGTAAGGGTAAGGGTAAGGGTAAGGGTAAGCTTAAGGGTAAAAGCAAGGGTAAGGGTAAGGGTAAGGGTAAGGGTCAGGGTAAGGGTAAGGGTGAGGTTAAGAGTAAGGGTAAGGGTAAGCTTAAGGGTAAAAGCAAGGGTAAGGGCAAGGGTAAGGGTAGGGGTAAGGGTAAGGGTAAGGGTAAGGGTAAGGGTAAGCTTAAGGGTAAAAGCAAGGGTAAGGGTAAGGGTAAGGGTAAGGGTAAGGGTAAGGGTTAGGGTAAGGGTAAAGGTAAGGGTAAGCCTAAGGGTAAAAGCAAGGGTGAGGGTAAGGGTAAGGGTAAGGGTAAGGGTAAGGGTAAGGGTAAGGGTAAGGGTAAGGGTAAGGGTAAGGGTAAGGGTAAGAGTAAGGGTAAGGGTAAGGGTAAGCTTAAGGGTAAAAGCAAGGGTAAGGGTAAGGGTAAGGGTAAGGGTAAGCCTAAGGGTAAAAGCAAGGGTAAGGGTAAGGTTAAGGGTAAGGGTAAGGGTAAGCTTAAGGGTAAAAGCAAGGGTAAGGGTAAGGGTAAGGGTAAGGGTAAGGGTAAGCTTAAGGGTAAAAGCAAGGGTAAGGGTAAGGGTGAGGGTAAGGGTAAGGGTAAGGGTAAGGGTAAAGGTAAGGGTAAGCCTAAGAGTAAAAGCAAGGGTAAGGGTAAGGGTAAGGGTAAGGGTAAGGGTAAGGGTAAGCTTAAGGGTAAAAGCAAGGGTAAGGATAAGGGTAAGGGTAAGGGTAAGGGTAAGGGTAAGGGTAAGGGTAAGGGTAAGGGTAAGCTTAAGGGTAAAAGCAAGGGTAAGGGTAAGGGTAAGGGTAAGGCTAAGGGTAAGGGTAAGGGTAAGGGTAAGGGTAAGCTTAAGGGTAAAAGCAAGGGTAAGGGTTAGGGTAAGGGTAATGGTAAGGGTAAGGGTAAGGGTAAGCTTAAGGGTAAAAGCAAGGGTAAGGGTAAGGGTAAGGGTAAGGGTAAGGGTAAGGGTAAGGGTAAAGGTAAGGGTAAGCCTAAGGGTAAAAGCAAGGGTAAGGGTAAGGGTAAGGGTAAGGGTAAGGGTAAGGGTAAGGGTAAGGGTAAGGGTAAGGGTAAGGGTAAGGGTAAGGGTAAGGGTAAGGGTAAGGGTAAGGGTAAGGGTAAGCTTAAGGGTATAAGCAAGGGTAAGGGTAAGGGTAAGGGTAAGGGTGAGGGTAAGGGTAAGGGTAAGGGTAAGGGTAAGCTTAAGGGTAAAAGCAAGGGTAAGGGTAAGGGTAAGGGTAAGGGTAAGGGTAAGCTTAAGGGTAAAAGCAAGGGTAAGGGTAAGGGTAAGGGTAGGGGTAAGGGTAAGGGTAAGGGTAAGGGTAAGGGTAAGGGTGAGGGTAAGGGTAAAGGTAAGGTTAAGCCTAAGGGTAAAAGCAAGGGTAAGGGTAAGGGTAAGGGTAAGGGTAAGGGTAAGGGTAAGGGTAAGGGTAAGGGTAAGGGTAAGGGTAAGGGTAAGGGTAAGGGTAAGGGTTAGGGTAAGGGTAAGGGTAAGGGTAAGGGTAAGGGTAAGGGTAAGGGTAAGGGTAAGCTTAAGGGTAAAAGCAAGGGTAAGGGTAAGGGTAAGGGTAAGGGTAAGCCTAAGGGTAAAAGCAAGGGTAAGGGTAAGGGTAAGGGTAAGGGTAAGGGTAAGCTTAAGGGTAAAAGCAAGGGTAAGGGTAAGGGTAAGGGTAAGGGTAAGGGTAAGGGTAAGGGTAAGCTTAAGGGTAAAAGCAAGGGTAAGGGTAAGGGTAAGGGTAAGGGTAAGGGTAAGGGTAAGGGTAAGGGTAAGGGTAAAGGTAAGGGTAAGCCTAAGGGTCAAAGCAAGGGTAAGGGTAAGGGTAAGGGTAAGGGTAAGGGTAAGGGTAAGGGTAAGCTTAAGGGTAAAAGCAAGGGTAAGGGTAAGGGTAAGGGTAAGGGTAAGGGTAAGGGTAAGGGTAAGCTTAAGGGTAAAAGCAAGGGTAAGGGTAAGGGTAAGGGTAAGGGTAAGGGTAAGGGTAAGGCTAAAGGTAAGGGTAAGCCTAAGGGTAAAAGCAAGGGTAAGGGTAAGGGTAAGGGTAAGGGTAAGGGTAAGGGTAAGGGTAAGGGTAAGGGTAAGGGTAAAGGTAAGGGTAAGGGTAAGCTTAAGGGTAAAAGCAAGGGTAAGGGTAAGGGTAAGGGTAAGGGTAAGGGTAAGAGTAAGGGTAAGGGTAAGGGTAAGCTAAAGGGTAAAAGCAAGGGTAAGGGTAAGGGTAAGGGTAAGGGTAAGGGTAAGGGTAAGGGTAAGGGTAAGCTTAAGGGTAAAAGCAAGGGTAAGGGTAAGGGTAAGGGTAAGGGTAAGGGTAAGGGTAAGGGTAAGGGTAAAGGTAAGGGTAAGCCTAAGAGTAAAAGCAAGGGTGAGGGTAAGGGTAAGGGTAAGGGTAAGGGTAAGGTTAAGGGTAAGGGTTAGGGTAAGGGTAAGGGTAAGGGTAAGGGTAAGCTTAAGGGTAAAAGCAAGGGTAAGGGTAAGGGTAAGGGTTAGGGTAAGGGTAAGGGTAAGGGTAAGCTTAAGGGTAAGGGTAAGGGTAAGGGTAAGGGTAAGCTTAAGGGTAAAAGCAAGGGTAAGGGTAAGGGTAAGGGTAAGGGTAAGGGTAAGCTTAAGGGTAAAAGCAAGGGTAAGGGTAAGGGTAAGGGTAAGGGTAAGGGTAAGCTTAAGGGTAAGGGTGAGGGTAAGGGTAAGGGTAAGCTTAAGGGTAAAAGCAAGGGTAAGGGTCAGGGTAAGGGTAAGTGTAAGGGTAAGGGTAAGGGTAAGGGTATGGGTGAGCTTAAGGGTAAAAGCAAGGGTAAGGGTAAGGTTAAGGGTAAGGGTAAGGGTAAGGGTAAGGGTAAGGGTTAGCTTAAGGGTAAAAGCAAGGGCAAGGGTAAGGGTAAGGTTAAGGGTAAGGGTAAGGGTAAGGGTAAGGGTAAGGGTTAGCTTAAGGGTAAAAGCAAGGGTAAGGGTGAGGGTAAGGGTAAGGGTAAGGGTAAGGGTAAGGGTAAGGGTAAGGGTAAGGGTAAGGGTAAGGGTAAGGGTAAGCTTAAGGGTAAAAGCAAGGGTAAGGGTAAGGGTAAGGGTAAGGGTAAGCCTAAGGGTAAAAGCAAGGGTAAGGGTAAGGGTAAGGGTAAGGGTAAGTGTAAGCTTAAGGGTAAAAGCAAGGGTAAGGGTAAGGGTAAGGGTAAGGGTAAGGGTAAGCTTAAGGGTAAAAGCAAGGGTGAGGGTAAGGGTAAGGGTAAGGGTAAGGGTAAGGGTAAGGGTAAGGGTAAGGGTAAGGGTAAGGGTAAGCTTAAGGGTAAAAGCAAGGGTAAGGGTAAGGGTAAGGGTAAGGGTAAGGGTAAGGGTAAGCTTAAGGGTAAAAGCAAGGGTAAGGGTAAGGGTAAGGGTAAGGGTAAGGGTAAGGGTAAAGGTAAGGGTAAGCCTAAGGGTAAAAGCAAGGGTAAGGGTAAGGGTAAGGGTAAGGGAAAGGGTTAGGGTAAGGGTAAGGGTAAGGGTAAGGGTAAGGGTAAGGGTAAGGGTAAGGGTAAGGGTAAGGGTAAGGGTAAGGGTAAGGGTAAGGGTAAGGGTAAGCTTAAGGGTAAAAGCAAGGGTAAGGGTAAGGGAAAGGGTAAGGGTAAGCCTAAGGGTAAAAGCAAGGGTAAGGGTAAGGGTAAGGGTAAGGGTAAGGGTAAGCTTAAGGGTAAAAGCAAGAGTAAGGGTAAGGGTAAGGGTAAGGGTAAGGGTAAGGGTGAGCTTAAGGGTAAAAGCAAGGGTAAGGGTAAAGGTCAGGGTAAGGGTAAGGGTAAGGGTAAGGGTAGGGGTAAGGGTAAAGGTAAGGGTAAGCCTAAGGGTAAAAGCAAGGGTAAGGGTAAGGGTAAGGGTAAGGGTAAGGGTAAGGGTAAGGTTAAGGGTAAGGGTAAGGGTAAGCTTAAGGGTAAAAGCAAGGGTAAGGGTAAGGGTAAGGGTAAGGGTAAGGGTAAGGGTAAGGGTAAGGGTAAGGGTAAGGGTAAGGGTAAGGGTAAGGGTAAGGGTAAGGGTAAGGGTAAGGGTAAGCTTAAGGGTAAGGGTAAGGGTAAGGGTAAGGGTAAGCTTAAGGGTAAAAGCAAGGGTAAGGGTAAGGGTAAGGGTAAGGGTAAGCTGAAGGGTAAAAGCAAGGGTAAGGGTAAGGGTAAGGGTAAGGGTAAGGGTAAGGGTAAGGGTAAGGGTAAGGGTAAGGGTAAGGGTAAGGGTAAGGGTAAGGGTAAGGGTAAGCTTAAGTGTAAGGGTAAGGGTAAGGGTAAGGGTAAGCTTAAGGGTAAAAGCAAGGGTAAGGGTAAGGGTAAGGGTAAGGGTAAGGGTAAGGGTAAGGGTAAGCTTAAGGGTAAGGGTAAGGGTAAGGGTAAGGGTAAGCTTAAGGGTAAAAGCAAGGGTAAGGGTAAGGGTGAGGGTAAGGGTAAGGGTAAGGGTAAGGGTAAGCTTAAGGGTAAGGGTAAGGGTAAGGGTAAGGGTAAGCTTAAGGGTAAAAGCAAGGGTAAGGGTAAGGGTAAGGGTAAGGGTAAGGGTAAGGGTAAGGGTAAGGGTAAGGGTAAGGGTAAGGGTAAGGGTAAGGGTAAGGGTAAGGGAAAGCTCAAGGGTAACGGTAAGGGTAAGGGTAAGGGTAAGCTTAAGGGTAAAAGCAAGGGTAAGGGTAAGGGTAAGGGTAAGCTTAAGGGTAAAAGCAAGGGTAAGGGTAAGGGTAAGGGTAAGGGTAAGGGTAAGGGTAAGGGTAAGGGTAAGGGTAAGGGTAAGGGTAAAGGTAAGGGTAAGGGTAAGCTTAAGGGTAAGGGTAAGGGTAAGGGTAAGGGTAAGCTTAAGAGTAAAAGCAAGGGTAAGGGTAAGGGTAAGGGTAAGGGTAAGGGTAAAGGTAAGGGTAAGCCTAAGGGTAAAAGCAAGGATAAGGGTAAGGGTAAGGGTAAGGGTAAGGGTAAGGGTAAGGGTAAGGGTAAGGGTAAGGGTAAGGGTAAGGGTAAGCTTAAGGGTAAAAGCAAGGGTAAGGGTAAGGGTAAGGGTAAGGGTAAGGGTAAGGGTAAGGGTAAGGGTAAGGGTAAGGGTAAGGGTAAGGGTAAGGGTAAGCTTAAGGGTAAAAGCAAGGGTTAGGGTAAGGGTAAGGGTAAGGGTGAGGGTAAGGGTAAGGGTAAGGGTAAGGGTAAGGGTAAGGGTAAGCTTAAGGATAAAAGCAAGGGTAAGGGTAAGGGTAAGGGTAAGGGTAAGGGTTAGGGTAAGGGTAAAGGTAAGGGTAAGCCTAAGGGTAAAAGCAAGGGTAAGGGTAAGGGTAAGGGTAAGGGTAAGGGTAAGGGTAAGGGTAAGGGTAAGGGTAAGGGTAAGGGTAACGGTAAGGGTAAGAGTAAGGGTAAGGGTAAGGGTAAGCTTAAGGGTAAAAGCAAGGGTAAGTGTAAGGGTAAGGGTAAGGGTAAGCCTAAGGGTAAAAGCAAGGGTAAGGGTAAGGGTAAGGGTAAGGGTAAGGGTAAGCTTAAGGGTAAAAGCAAGGGTAAGGGTAAGGGTAAGGGTAAGGGTAAGGGTAAGGGTAAGGGTAAGGGTAAGGGTAAGCTTAAGGGTAAAAGCAAGGGTAAGGGTAAGGGTAAGGGTAAGGGTAAGGGTAAGGGTAAGGGTAAAGGTAAGGGTAAGCCTAAGGGTAAAAGCAAGGGTAAGGGTAAGGGTAAGGGTAAGGGTAAGGGTAAGGGTAAGGGTAAGCTTAAGGGTAAAAGCAAGGGTAAGGGTAAGGGTAAGGGTAAGGGTAAGGGTAAGGGTAAGGGTAAGGGTGAGGGTAAGGGTAAGCTTAAGGGTAAAAGCAAGGGTGAGGGTAAGGGTAAGGGTAAGGGTAAGGGTAAGGGTAAGGGTAAAGGTAAGGGTAAGCCTAAGGGTAAAAGCAAGGGTAAGGGTAAGGGTAAGGGTAAGGGTAAGAGTAAGGGTAAGGGTAAGGGTAAGGGTAAGCTTAAGGGTAAAAGCAAGGGTAAGGGTAAGGGTAAGGGTAAGGGTAAGCCTAAGGGTAAAAGCAAGGGTGAGGGTAAGGGTAAGGGTAAGGGTAAGTGTAAGCTTAAGGGTAAAAGCAAGGGTAAGGGTAAGGGTAAGGGTAAGGGTATGCTTAAGGGTAAAAGCAAGGGTGAGGGTAAGGGTAAGGGTAAGGGTAAGGGTAAGGGTAAGGGTAAGGGTAAGGGTAAGGGTAAGGGTAAGCTTAAGGGTAAAAGCAAGGGTAAGGGTAAGGGTAAGGGTAAGGGTAAGGGTAAGGGTAAGGGTAAGGGTAAGCTTAAGGGTAAAAGCAAGGGTAAGGGTAAGGGTAAGGGTAAGGGTAAGGGTAAAGGTAAGGGTAAGCCTAAGGGTAAAAGCAAGGGTAAGGGTAAGGGTAAGGGTAAGGGTAAGGGTTAGGGTAAGGGTAAGGGTAAGGGTAAGGGTAAGGGTAAGGGTAAGGGTAAGGGTAAGGGTAAGGGTAAGGGTAAGGGTAAGGGTAAGGGTAAGGGTAAGGGTAAGGGTAAGGGTAAGCTTAAGGGTAAAAGCAAGGGTAAGGGTAAGGGAAAGGGTCAGGGTAAGCCTAAGGGTAAAAGCAAGGGTAAGGGTAAGGGTGAGGGTAAGGGTAAGGGTAAGCTTAAGGGTAAAAGCAAGAGTAAGGGTAAGGGTAAGGGTGAGGGTAAGGGTAAGGGTAAGCTTAAGGGTAAGGGTAAGGGTAAGGGTAAGGGTAAGCTTAAGGGTAAAAGCAAGGGTAAGGGTAAGGGTAAGGGTAAGGGTAAGCTAAAGGGTAAAAGCAAGGGTAAGGGTAAGGGTAAGGGTAAGGGTAAGGGTAAGGGTAAGGGTAAGCTTAAGGGTAAGGGTAAGGGTAAGGGTAAGGGTAAGGGTAAGCTTAAGGGTAAAAGCAAGGGTAAGGGTAAGGGTAAGGGTAAGGGTAAGGGTAAGGGTAAGGGTAAGCTTAAGGGTAAGGGTAAGGGTAAGGGTAAGGGTAAGCTTAAGGGTAAAAGCAAGGGTAAGGGTAAGGGTGAGGGTAAGGGTAAGGGTAAGGGTAAGGGTAAGCTTAAGGGTAAGGGTAAGGGTAAGGGTAAGGGTAAGCTTAAGGGTAAAAGCAAGGGTAAGGGTAAGGGTAAGGGTAAGGGTAAGGGTAAGGGTAAGGGTAAGGGTAAAGGTAAGGGTAAGGGTAAGGGTAAGGGTAAGGGTAAGGGAAAGCTTAAGGGTAAGGGTAAGGGTAAGGGTAAGGGTAAGCTTAAGGGTAAAAGCAAGGGTAAGGGTAAGGGTAAGGGTAAGCTTAAGGGTAAAAGCAAGGGTAAGGGTAAGGGTAAGGGTAAGGGTAAGTGTAAGGGTAAGGGTAAGGGTAAGGGTAAGGGTAAGGGTAAGGGTAAGGGTAAGCTTAAGGGTAAGGGTAAGGGTAAGGGTGAGGGTAAGCTTAAGGGTAAAAGCAAGGGTAAGGGTAAGGGTAAGGGTAAGGGTAAGGGTAAAGGTAAGGGTAAGCCTAAGGGTAAAAGCAAGGATAAGGGTAAGGGTAAGGGTAAGGGTAAGGGTAAGGGTAAGGGTAAGGGTGAGGGTAAGGGTAAGGGTAAGCTTAAGGGTAAAAGCAAGGGTAGGGGTAAGGGTAAGGGTAAGGGTAAGGGTAAATGTAAGGGTAAGGGTAAGGGTAAGTGTAAGGGTAAGGGTAATGGTAAGCTTAAGGGTAAAAGCAAGGGTAAGGGTAAGGGTAAGGGTAAGGGTAAGGGTAAGGGTAAGGGTAAGCTTAAGGGTAAAAGCAATGGTAAGGGTAAGGGTAAGGGTAAGGGTAAGGGTTAGGGTAAGGGTAAAGGTAAGGGTAAGCCTAAGGGTAAAAGCAAGGGTAAGGGTAAGGGTAAGGGTAAGGGTAAGGGTAAGGGTAAGGGTAAGGGTAAGGGTAAGGGTAAGGGTAAGGGTAAGGGTAAGGGTAAGAGTAAGGGTAAGGGTAAGGGTAAGCTTAAGGGTAAAAGCAAGGGTAAGGGTAAGGGTAAGGGTAAGGGTAAGCCTAAGGGTAAAAGCAAGGGTAAGGGTAAGGGTAAGGGTAAGGGTAAGGGTAAGCTTGAGGGTAAAAGCAATGGTAAGGGTAAGGGTAAGGGTAAGGGTAAGGGTAAGGGTAAGCTTAAGGGTAAAAGCAAGGGTAAGGGTAAGGGTAAGGGTAAGGGTAAGGGTAAGGGTAAGGGTAAGGGTAAAGGTAAGGGTAAGCCTAAGGGTAAAAGCAAGGGTAAGGGTAAGGGTAAGGGTAAGGGTAAGGGTAAGGGTAAGGGTAAGCTTAAGGGTAAAAGCAAGGGTAAGGGTAAGGGTAAGGGTAAGGGTAAGGGTAAGGGTAAGGGTAAGGGTGAGGGTAAGGGTAAGCTTAAGGGTAAAAGCAAGGGTAAGGGTAAGAATAAGGGTAAGGGTAAGGGTAAGGGTAAGGGTAAGGGTAAGGGTAAGGGTAAGGGTAAGGGTAAGGGTAAAGGTAAGGGTAAGGGTAAGGGTAAGGGTAAGGGTAAGGGTAAGGGTAAGCTTAAGGGTAAAAGCAAGGGTAAGGGTTAGGGTAAGGGTAAGGGTAAGGGTAAAGGTAAGGGTAAGCTTAAGGGTAAAAGCAAGGGTAAGGGTAAGGGTAAGGGTAAGGGTAAGGGTAAGGGTAAGGGTAAGGGTAAGGGTAAGGGTAAGGGTAAGGGTAAGGGTAAGCTTAAGTGTAAAAGCAAGGGTAAGGGTAAGGGTAAGGGTAAGGGTAAGCTTAAGGGTAAAAGCAAGGGTAAGGGTAAGGGTAAGGGTAAGGGTAAGGGTTAGGGTAAGGGTAAAGGTAAGGGTAAGCCTAAGGGTAAAAGCAAGGGTAAGGGTAAGGGTAAGGGTAAGGGTAAGGGTAAGGGTAAGTGTAAGGGTAAGGGTAAGGGTAAGGGTAAGGGTAAGGGTAAGGGTAAGCTTAAGGGTAAAAGCAAGGGTAAGGGTAAGGGTAAGGGTAAGGGTAAGCCTAAGGGTAAAAGCAAGGGTAAGGGTAAGGGTAAGGGTAAGGGTAAGGGTAAGCTTAAGGGTAAAAGCAAGGGTAAGGGTAAGGGTAAGGGTAAGGGTAAGGGTAAGGGTAAGGGTAAGGGTAAGGGTAAGGGTAAGGGTAAGCTTAAGGGTAAAAGCAAGGGTAAGGGTTAGGGTAAGGGTAAGGGTAAGGGTAAGGGTAAGGGTAAGGGTAAGGGTAAGGGTAAAGGTAAGGGTAAGCCTAAGGGTAAAAGCAAGGGTAAGGGTAAGGGTAAGCTTAAGGGTCAAAGCAAGGGTAAGGGTAAGGGTAAGGGTAAGGGTAAGGGTAAGGGTAAGGGTAAGGGTAAGGGTAAGGGTAAGGGTAAGGGTAAGGGTAAGCTTAAGGGTAAAAGCAAGGGTAAGGGTAAGGGTAAGGGTAAGGGTAAGGGTAAGGGTAAGAGTAAGGGTAAGGGTAAGGGTAAGGGTAAGGGTAAGCTAAAGGGTAAAAGCAAGGGTAAGGGTTAGGGTAAGGGTAAGGGTAAGGGTAAGGGTAAGGGTAAGCTTAAGGGTAAAAGCAAGGGTAAGGGTAAGGGTAAGGGTAAGGGTAAGGGTAAGGGTAAGGGAAAGGGTAAGGGTAAGGGTAAAGGTAAGGGTAAGCCTTAGGTTAAAAGCAAGGGTAAGGGTAAGGGTAAGGGTAAGAGTAAGGGTAAGGGTAAGGGTAAGGGTAAGGGTAAGGGTAAGGGTAAGGGTAAGGGTAAGGGTAAGGGTAAAGGTAAGGGTAAGCCTAAGGGTAAAAGCAAGGGTAAGGGTAAGGGTAAGGGTAAGGGTAAGGGTAAAGGTAAGGGTAAGCCTAAGGGTAAAAGCAAGGGTAAGGGTAAGGGTAAGGGTAAGGGTAAGGGTAAGGGTAAGGGTAAGGGTAAGGGTAAGGGTAAGGGTAAGGGTAAGTGTAAGGGTAAGCTTAAGGGTAAAAGCAAGGGTAAGGGTAAGGGTAAGGGTAAGGGTAAGCCTAAGGGTAAAAGCAAGGGTAAGGGTAAGGGTAAGGGTAAGGGTAAGGGTAAGCTTAAGGGTAAAAGCAAGGGTAAGGGTAAGGGTAAGGGTAATGGTAAGGGTAAGGGTAAGGGTAAGGGTAAACCTTACCCTTACCCTTACCCTTGCTTTTACCCTTAAGCTTACCCTTACCCTTACCCTTACCCTTACCCTTACCCTTACCCTTACCCTTACCCTTACCCTTATCCTTACCCTTGCTTTTACCCTTAAGCTCACCCTTACCCTTACCCTTACCCTTACCCTTACCCTTACCCTTACCCTTGCTTTTACTCTTAGGCTTACCCTTACCTTTATCCTTACCCTTACCATTACCCTTACCCTCACCCTTACCCTTACACTTGCTTTTACCCTTAAGCTTACCCTTACCCTTACCCTTACCCTTACCCTTACCCTTGCTTTTACCCTTAAGCTTACCCTTACCCTTACCCTTAACCTTACCCTTACCCTTGCTTTTACCCTTAGGCTTACCCTTACCTTTACCCTTACCCTTACCCTTGCTTTTACCCTTAAGCTTACCCTTATCCTTACCCTTACTCTTACCCTTACCCTTACCCTTACCCTTACCCTTACCCTTACCCTTACCCTTACCCTTACCCTTACCCTTACCCTTACCCTTGCTTTTACCCTTAGGCTTACCCTTACCTTTACCCTTACCCTAACCCTTACCCTTACCCTTACCCTTACCCTTACCCTTGCTTTTACCCTTAAGCTTACCCTTACCCTTACCCTTACCCTTACCCTTACCCTTACCCTTACCCTTACCCTTACCCTTACCCTTACCCTTGCTTTTACCCTTAAGCTTACCCTTACCCTTACCCTTACCTTACCCTTACCCTTACCCTTACCCTTACCCTTACCCTTACCCTTGCTTTTACCCTTAAGCTTACCCTTACCCTTACCCTTACCCTTACCCTTACCCTTACCCTTACCCTTACCCTTACCCTTACCCTTACCCTTACCCTTACCCTTACCCTTACCCTTACCCTTACCCTTACCCTTGCTTTTACCCTTAGGCTTACCCTTACCTTTACCCTTACCCTTACCCTTACCCTTACCCTTACCCTTGCTTTTACCCTTAAGCTTACCCTTACCCTTACCCTTACCCTTAAGCTTACCCTTACCCTTACCCTTACCCTTACCCTTACCCTTACCCTTACCCTTACCCTTACCCTTACCCTTACCCTTACCCTTACCCTTGCTTTTACCCTTAAGCTTACCCTTACCCTTACCCTTACCCTTACCCTTGCTTTTACCCTTAAGCTTACCCTTACCCTTACCCTTACCCTTAAGCTTACCCTTACCCTTACCCTTATCCTTACCCTTACCCTTACCCTTACCCTTACCCTTTCCCTTACCCTTACCCTTACCCTTACCCTTGCTTTTACCCTTAAGCTTACCCTTACCCTTACCCTTACCCTTACCCTTAAGCTTACCCTTACCCTTACCCTTACCCTTACCCTTACCCTTAACCTTACCCTTGCTTTTACCCTTAAGCTTACCCTTACCCTTACCCTTACCCTTACCCTTAAGCTTACCCTTACCCTTACCCTTACCCTTACCCTTACCCTTGCTTTTACCCTTAAGCTTACCCTTACCCTTACCCTTACCCTTACCTTTAAGCTTACCCTTACCCTAAGTAAGGGTAAGGGTAAGGGTAAGGTAAGGGTAAGGGTAAGGGTAAGGGTAAGGGTAAGGGTAAGGGTAAGGGTAAGGGTAAGGGTAAGGGTAAGGTAAGCTTAAGGGTAAAGCAAGGGTAAGGGTAAGGGTAAGGGTAAGGGTAAGGGTAAGGGTAAGGGTAAAGGTGAGGGTAAGCCTAGTGGTAAAAGCAAGGGTAAGGGTAAGGGCAAGGGTAAGGGTAAGGGTAAGGGTAAGGGTAAGGGTAAGCTTAAGGTAAAAGCAAGGGTAAGGGTAAGGCTAAGGGTAAGGGTAAGGGTAAGGGTAAGGGTAAGCTTAAGGGTAAAAGCAAGGGTAAGGGTAAGGGTAAGGGTAAGGGTAAGGGTAAGGGTAAGGGTAAAGGTGAGGGTAAGCCTAAGGGTAAAAGCAAGGGTAAGGGTAAGGGTAAGGGTAAGGGTAAGGGTAAGGGTAAGGGTAGGGGTAAGAGTAAGGGTAAGCTTAAGGGTAAAAGCAAGGGTAAGGGTAAGGGTAAGGGTAAGGGTAAGGGTAAGGGTAAGCTTAAGGGTAAAAGCAAGGGTAAGGGTAAAGGTAAGGGTAAGGGTAAGGGTAAGGGTAAGGGTAAGGGTAAGGGTAAGGGTAAGGGTAAGGGTAAGGGTAAGGGTAAGGGTAAGGGTAAGGGTAAGGGTAAGGGTAAGGGTAAGGGTAAGGGTAAGGGTAAGGGTAAGGGTAAGCTTAAGGGTAAAAGCAAGGGTAAGGGTAAGGGTAAGGGTAAGGGTAAGGGTAATGGTAAGGGTAAAGGTAAGGGTAAGCCTAAGGGTAAAAGCAAGGGTAAGGGTAAGGGTAAGGGTAAGGGTAAGGGTAAGGGTAAGGGTAAGGGTAAGGGTAAGGGTAAGGGTAAGGGTAAGGGTAAGGGTAAGGGTAAGCTTAAGGGTAAAAGCAAGGGTAAGGGTAGGGGTAAGGGTAAGGGTAAGGGTAAGGGTAAGGGTAAGGGTAAGGGTAAGCTTAAGGGTAAAAGCAAGGGTAAGGGTAAGGGTAAGGGTAAGGGTAAGGGTAAGCTTAAGGGTAAAAGCAAGGGTAAGGGTAAGGGTAAGGGTAAGGGTAAGGGTAAGGGTAAGCTTAAGGGTAAGGGTAAGGGTAAGGGTAAGGGTAAGCTTAAGGGTAAAAGCAAGGGTAAGGGTAAGAGTAAGGGTAAGGGTAAGGGTAAGGGTAAGGGTAAGGGTAAGGGTGAGCTTAAGGGTAAAAGCAAGGGTAAGGGTAAGGGTAAGGGTAAGGGTAAGGGTAAGGGTAAGGGTAAGGGTAAGGGTAAGGGTAAGGGTAAGGGTAAGGGTAAGGGTAAGCTTAAGGGTAAAAGCAAGGGTAAGGGTAAGGGCAAGGGTAAGGGTAAGAGTAAGGGTAAGGGTAAGGGTAAGGGTAAAGGTAAGGGTAAGCCTAAGGGTAAAAGCAAGGGTAAGGGTAAGGGTAAGGGTGAGGGTAAGAGTAAGGGTAAGGGTAAGGGTAAGGGTAAGCTTAAGGGTAAAAGCAAGGGTAAGGGTAAGGGTAAGGGTAAGGGTAAGCCTAAGGGTAAAAGCAAGGGTAAGGGTAAGGGTAAGGGTAAGGGTAAGCTTAAGGGTAAAAGCAAGGGTAAGGGTAAGGGTAAGGGTAAGGGTAAGGGTAAGGGTAAGCTTAAGGGTAAAAGCGAGGGTGAGGGTAAGGGTAAGGGTAAGGGTAAGGGTAAGGGTAAGGGTAAGGGTAAGGGTAAGGGTAAGGGTAAGGGTAAGCTTAAGGGTAAAAGCAAGGGTAAGGGTAAGGGTAAGGGTAAGGGTAAGGGTAAGGGTAAGGGTAAGGGTAAGGGTAAGCTTAAGGGTAAAAGCAAGGGTAAGGGTAAGGGTAAGGGTAAGGGTAAGGTAAGGGTAAGCCTAAGGGTAAAAGCAAGGGTAAGGGTAAGGGTAAGGGTAAGGGTAAGGGTAAGGGTAAGGGTAAGGGTAAGGATAAGGGTAAGGGTAAGGGTAAGGGTAAGGGTAAGGGTAAGGGTAAGGGTAAGGGTAAGGGTAAGGGTAAGGGTAAGGGTAAGGGTAAGGGTAAGGGTAAGGGTAAGGGTAAGGGTAAGCTTAAGGGTAAAAGCAAGGGTAAGGGTAAGGGTAAGCCTAAGGGTAAAAGCAAGGGTAAGGGTAAGGGTAAGGGTAAGGGTAAGGGTAAGCTTAAGGGTAAAAGCAAGGGTAAGGGTAAGGGTAAGGGTAAGGGTAAGGGTAAGGGTAAGGGTAAGGGTAAGGGTAAGGGTAAGGGTAAGGGTAAGGGTAAGCTTAAGGGTAAAAGCAAGGGTAAGGGTAAGGGTAAGGGTAAGGGTAAGGGTAAGGGTAAGGGTAAGGGTAAAGGTAAGGGTAAGCCTAAGGGTAAAAGCAAGGGTAAGGGTAAGGGTAAGGGTAAGGGTAAGGGTAAGGGTAAGGGTAA